>CM034151.1:361131113-361529023 GCA_019776745.2 Taxus chinensis
TACAAAAATCAAACCTAATGACATCTAAATTCAACATGATCCTAAACACACAGACATCAACATGATCTACGTTTTGACTATCTTTGGGGATAATTTCAATGGATAAATTTTCCCCAACATATATTTTTCTTATTTCTCTTAGCTACATGTTCCTAATTCAAAAAACAATACCTATCATTGGATTCATACTGCCACGTGCCTCATCTTGGACACCTTTTCTATCATCTTATACTCCAGCCCTTGTCACAAAAATCACTTGATTTGGATTGCTTTAGTGCTCAATTTCTCTTAATCTAAAATTACCAAAGTGATAAATGCATTTCTCTCTTTATTATTTATAGCATTTTTAATATTGATTTTCGTCATGATTTCCTCTAATCTTAAAACCTTCGTAACTATTAACCTACAAACCTTTTAAAAAAATATGCAAATTTTCCATGTTCATGGAAACGAGCCAATCATTTCAACATATTACACTTATCTCTACCACTCTTTCACCTAAAACCCCATTTCCCCATCATTTCAATGGTAGATATCATCCCTCCCATGACCCTCCTAGCTAGGTGATTTACATCTTATTTTATTGATTATATTATAGTGTTTCTTTTGAATATTGATTATTCATGGTTCCAAAGAACTACTGATCCCACTATAGGCAAGATCCATGACATCGACATGTAAGTATATTTCATTTAACATTTCATATTTTTATTTTCAGGATTTTCTTTCGATTTCCTATTCCATGGGTATTTTCCTAAAGACCATCTTGTTTTTCACTAAATATTATGACATGCAATAATCTTTGGTTGAGGCATATGTATACACTATATTTTTAATGTTTGTTAACCATTTATTTTGTGCAGAATTTGTTGATGCATTCCCCTCTTGAGTGGGTACCTTAAAGGGCTTGCCAGGATTAGGGTTTGGTTGGGCTTTGTCACATGGGATAGACTAAAAAATTTGAGAGATGTTTCTACTATCCTTATTTACCCTACACATGCCTCATTTATTCCTATTGTTCACACATTATGCTCATTATTACCACGTATCCAACTATGTCCCCGCTTCTTCTTATTGCACACTATTATCCTTACTTCTGGTCACTCTAGACTTTTGTTGTTTATCCCCACTGATCCTCTTGCCTCCACTCCTCATGTTTTTTTCCTTTGGCCTTAGTGTTTCCCCCAAGGTTTATGTCATCACCCATGGGTGATTCCACTTATTTTATTTTTTCCATAACTAATGCCATTTCCCATAGGCGATTGTGTTAGGTATATGTGATTTTCATTTCTTCAATTAGTAACACCAACCACTTCACAAGTACTTGTTTACATACAAGTTGTGCATGATTTACTCTTTCTCAAACTATTTCACACTTCATAGTTAACCTTGGATTCTTGGATCTTTCCTCTTTTACATTTGGTTCACCATAGTGAGTTAGGAATCAAGATTTTCTTGTTGAGATTTCCTCTTCTCCACCTATAATGATTCTCTCTCAATGTTTTTGCCTCTGGGGAGGGTTATGCATCAAAATTCACATACACACATGAAATGTAAATATTTATAACCCTCTTTAGTCTCTTATTTTTTTATGTGTATACTTGATATTTTCTCATTCATTGCTATAGGATAGAGTAGATGCATGTTTTCTTTGGTTTATTGCATTACCTTATTATTATTATACCCCTTGGATTTATCCACCTCTTGGTTGTTCCCCTCTTTATTTAAAAATCCTGATAGGATACTATACATAGGAAAAATGACATGAGATTCCTTGTGCACTCAAAATATTGAGGTCGGGCTAAGATAACCAAAATGTGGAAGATGTGATGGATATGGGTAGGTATAAATGGAAAATACATACTAGATAGGGATGGATAAAAATCTAGATTCAAAGGTTGGACAACTCATAGTCGATCAAAATGCAAGTATGAAATGTTATAATCAAGGATGATGAAGTCTAGTTTAATCATTGTGTGTAGGATGCTATGATCAAAGATAATATCTATATGTTATTCCCAATCTATGTTAGTGAAACCGAATATGCTGCAAATTGGTTGACATAATCTTGGGAAATGCACATGTGTCTCTATGTACTTCTCTCCAAAAAGGGTCATGAAAATTTGTGGATGATGGACAAAGAGAGAGAAAACCAAGGGTTTTGATTTCTAGCTCAGTTTTCTTGGTCAACCCAAGACTTATCAATTATAAATAATTGTTCATTTAATGCGTCAAGCTAGATAACAATATGTGGGGGCAAGGGAGTAGATAGGAAAAATAACACTCATAATCCTAAATCTATGTCTCCTTGGTATTGCTTGATGCCTGGTGGGTGAATGGTAATGTATAGTCATCAACTTGTGAGTAAGCAAAAATGAAACTGAATAAAAGGGTAAAAGGATAAATAAATGCTAAGGAATGGTAGTGTGAATTCCTAATGACTAAGTTTGTTGTTTCAATTTGAATTCTTGAATGACACTAATTCCTAATATTAAAAAAATAATGGTATATATCTGATTTAAATAAAATATAAGTACACTTAATATTTTAATTTACTAAATTCCTTCATCATCAATTAAATAAAACAAATGTATATGTCTATTCTATCTCTTTTTTGTATTTTTCACAAGCTTTTCAAAAGGAACAAAATTAAAATAAACTAACTAGACAATGCTTTGTAATTTTTGGATCATTTAAAAGAAAATAACATCTACTTCTACAGACGTAGAAAAATGATTTAAATTAAATATATTGCTTATTATAATTATAATACATCTAAAATAGGGAGTAACCAGATGTGGTTATTCCTCTGTTGCAGTGTTGTTTTGTAATACTAATCTAAGGAGGACGTACTCAAAATGTTATTAATCTAGTAAAATAAAACTTCCTCTAATAGAGCTTGTGCCTCAAGCTTTATGGAAAGGGAAACTACTCAAAAATAATTTCCTCTTGACCAAATAAACATTCTCTAGCATAATTACTTCTAAATTAATTGAAAGAAATAAAAACTAAAGAAATACATGTAGAAGTAAAATCACGCACTTTGAGTCGTTATATAGTCTTGATCACATACTACTATTTACATGATTCATAAGTAAGAAAAGTATTAATTAACACATCTTTGGCCACCTTTCTTTGATTTATGATTATTATTTCAGTCTTACATTTGTACTTTCTTAGTCTATATTTTCAACTTATAAATTTTTTCATTCTGGACACCAACGCTCAGCTAGGACGCCAACACCAGGTGCCCTCATCCCCTCTAGGCACCCCTGTCCTCTTTGTACTTTGGTCACATTTTATGGGTCATTTCTAGCCATTTGAGGATTTTATTTTTTGGTAGTCAGCCTTTTTGGGGTTATTTACGGAATTCAAGTGAATGAATCATATAAATATAAAGTTATGTGATCATAATAAGGGACCAAACAATAAGCATCTACTATAACCACCTAAGGTTGCATCCATCAAAGGAATATATAAATACATTTACATGCATCTAGTTCCATCACAAGGCACAAAAGGATGGTTTATCTGCACCACATTTCATAGGAGGGGAGTTTATTGTTTCCATGCACACATTCTTTAAATTCTACATCTAGTTACTTGCTCGCTACTCACAAAGTATGACTAGCACAAGAGAAACCTAGGGCACAACTCTACACACACACACATAAATACATTGGGTCTGAGATGTAGTGCAACACTTGGTTATAAGACCATCATTCTAGAAGCTGAGGATAGTCTAACCCCTTCATTTACATATTTCTTTTTCAGTGTTTGATTATTTGTTTGGGGTTTTACAGGTGATTCATTCGTTCCATATTTATAGAGACATTATGTAGAATTCAATGACATACATGTGAAAAAAGGTGAATAAGTATGAACCTCTTGTGACACCTTAGAGGAGGTTTTCTAAGTATCTACATAGACCAGAGCACCTAGAACCCAGACCAAGGTACCCATGAGCACTACTATCCCTCTCCAGGTGCCCCAGTCTAACCAAATCACTCAGATCTATAAATTAATGGGCTTTTGTGTGACGGGTTTTCATCTCTTTTCAGCTAGTATCCACTGCAAAATAGTTGGACAACATTTGTGAATTAGATAAGGATCTTCTAACCCTCTTTACACATTATGGTTTTATATTTTCTAGCTTAGTTTTCTTGGGTATTATTTCAGTATTTCATTATTCATTTTATTTACTGTAAACTTGCATTATATTAGGCTATTATTTTACATTTTAGCATAATATTTTTAGTGAACCCCACTCGTGATTGGTCTTTTAGATCATTCTTTGGCATATCATCTTCTTTATCATGGATTCTAAAATTCCTCAAATTTCCATGTTTGATTTCCTAAAAATGCATCCTAATTGCTAATTTGTTCTTAAAAAGGCCCTAAATACCATGTATTTCCTCAAGACCACATCAAGTAAGTGCTATTTTGATCATTTATTTGATGAACCTAGTCATTATGACCCTCTATCCAATTAAACCATGTTGGAGTGAATTCAAGCTTTGCACTCTTTATTTCAAGAAAAGTTTAAGACTATGGAATCCATGATTACATCTCTCAAATATGAAATCTAACATCTTGTGGATGCTTCTCAGGTTCATGTTTTTTCTCCTTCTACATCTCATCTTCATTCTATGTCTACTACATGTGCTCATATCAATGAGTCTCAAGTCATACCATTACTAGAGCCTCTCACCTTTAATCACATTACTAAACAACCTTACATTTTGTAATGATCTCCTTATTCATTAATTGATCACTTTATTGCCTACTCATTGCTATCCTCCTTATCAGATAGAAAAATATCAAGGCATTACATATTGCAATTTGATGAGGCTAAAATATGTCTCATTAATGTGTAATAAATACTCTCTTTTTACTCCCCTTTTAATCAAGTTTGTCTACATTTCATAACTTTTGTTTGATCTAAATATAAGTTAGGATGTGAATTTCCATCTTTTGTTTGATTTAGTTTAGATGTCTAAAAAATCTATAATTCCTAACAAATTGCATGGAAATTCAGTTTTTTTGAAATAAACAGGTCATATTTGGTCAGATAAGTGAAGTATGAAGTAACTAGTACCTTTTTGAGGAAGATGACCAAAATACAGCTTAGTTCCGGAACTTATTCATTTGACTCTAGAACTCTATCACTTAGTTCTAGAAATTTATCACTTAGTTCTGGAAATTTATCACTTAGCTCTGGAACTTTAACAGTTAGTTCCAGAAGGTTTCCCTTTGGTTACAAAACTTCTCCAAATTTCTGGAATCAATGGGAATCTCCTTATTTTATGAAAGTTTGGTTATGAAGCAAATAAGGGGCCTTCCAATTAGAAATAGACAATTTTTTTTCCAGTTCTTCACACTCTAACAACACATATGGGAGACCAACAGCTATATGCCTAGCTAGTTTTCTAAATTTCATATATACTTTGGGCACTATTCGGTTCCAATAGAATCTGTAGACGACTATTGAACACTCGTAATTGTAAATTCATCTTTGGATGGAGAATACACACACACACATATACACAGGGGGATCAAATATCTATAGTTAAGTTTTGTAAGACACAAAAATTCAATAATTTGATAGGCATGTAATTTTGAGAGAAAAATACTGTGTTAACTCCTGATTCAAGGTGGAGTAAGGTCTTACTCATCTAAGAAAAAATATCTTTTATTCTATTGGTATTTATATTTTCAAGCAGTTTGTATAAACCTATTATTTAGTAGTTCTGTAAGTAATTTTGATTCTTCAATTAAAATCTGTTACATAAGTTATCTATAATACTTGTAGGTGTTCTAGTAGACATTCTTATTTACTCAACAACATTTGAAACAACATCTTCAAAGTGTGTTTAATTATGCAAAGTGTGTTTATTTCTAGCAGTGTGTTTAATTATGCAAAGTGTGTTTATTTCTAGCAGTGCATTCAATTCTACAAGATTTGTTCATTTCAGCAATGTGTGTTTACTTCAGAAAGTATCTTATAGTTTAGCTTTAATAACACTTTTTCTAGGAAATTTTAAGACACTTTAAAACCCCCCAGAAAATAAAAATAATAAATATCTATAATCAAGTACTAGTTCACTAAGATTTCTCTTGTTGCATATAGATTCAAACACACCCCTAGTTTGAATATGAAATCAACCATGAGTTGATTAAATGAAGGGAATAACAAAACCCATCATTTTTGGCGTTATTTCCGAGGACCTACACTAGTTAGAATTTTCTAATTAGGTGTCAACAAGAAAAAAAATCAGACATCTAGTAATTGAAAAATATTTCCTACGTTATCATAAAATTTATAAGTAGACCAAGAGACTCAAAGGGTAGATTTCTTCCAAAAATATATCAACAAGAATTATCAACATCCCCTAGTTTAAATATTGTCTCATGTTAGACAGGAAGTAGAACTCCCGCCTTTGGAATTTCTGGATCAATCACCAGAAGGGGGTGGAACTTTTAGAAGAAGGATTATATCCCAAAACCCATTTAGAGAAAGTATTGATTCTCAATTAAGTAGTCAACCTCCTACCCCTAACTTCTCACCTTCACCAAAGTGGATCACATGCCATATTGATTGGGATAAATATTCGGAATATATTGAAAATATGGTTCAAGAAGCTGAAAGAGAACCTGATAGGACTTTTACTTAACCAATTTAGTTGGAGGATGATGACACACCAATGAATAATATTTCACTTACACAGCTACCTACATTTAGAGGAATGCCATATGAGGATCCTAACCAATTTTTTTTGAATTTAAAGTATTGTGTCAAACCTTTGACTAAAAATAGATAATCAAAAACTCAAGTTATTTCCATCTACTCTAAAAGATGCAAAAATGAGGTGATTTATGGGGTTAACATCTAATTCCATTACCACTTGGGGAAAAATGGAAACTTCCTTCTTAGACAAATAACAGGACTATTGTAGAGGGAGAAACATGAAGGAAGATTTTTTAGGATTAAACAGGAAGAGGATGAAAATTTGGAAGATTATTTAGATAGATTCCTCTTCATAGATAAAAGGTGTAGATTTGTACTTCAAGAAGAGCTAAGAAAAACCATTTTTCTTAAAGGTCTGGATGATGAATCTAGGGAAGCCCTTAATTTAATGGGAGGTGGAAATGTCTATCAATTGAGAATGAAAAATATTAAAGAGCTTTATAGAAGTTATTCAAGAACTAGAAAATTATGGATGAAATAGAAAAATTTAAAATAGATATCTTAGTTTAATTAACTTCAACCATGGATGGATTGCAATCCAAAACAAAAATTCTAAACCATTAGCTATGTACTATCCTAGATTCAGAACAAAGCATGCAATAAGAGACTGTCCTCTAGATAAAACATAAATATGTATTAATTGTTAATCTAGGGAACATGAAGTTAATGCTTGTTCTCTTATTACATTAAAAAAAATAAGCTTAAAAAAACCAACACTTCATCTAATAGAGAAGAAGTAAACCTTTTCCAGAGATAACCTAGCTAGGGGTAGTTCATAACAAGATCTATTCCTAATCCCTGGATGATGCCATGAGAAGCTCAGAAAATAAAAAAAAAATTAGGGACAATTCCCTTGGGCCCCTCAACCAACAAGGAATCCCCAGGATTGGGTAGGACAAGCTTGGTATGCTCAAGGACACCAATAATAATGGTCTGGTCAAGGTAACTGTTATGCTTGGTCACAACCTAGGTGGAACCCCAAAAACTATGCTCAAGGGAAGACATATCCCAACTAGCATCAACAAGCCATAATGGGTTCCCTAGCACAAGGTTCAGAAACTGAAAATTTGGTTAAAAAAAAAATACCGGTACAACTAGTGGCTAATCCCAAAAACAAATAAACAACCCCTGTCTATAGAAAAGAGCAAGAAAAACTGATTGATCTTAATGCCATGGACTGTAAAGATATTCAAACCAGATCTAGAAACATAATTAATAGTCCACCTATTATAGCTACTGAAATGTCAGATGAAACTGAAACTCCTAGTTCAGTCATTCCTAAGGTTGATGAAAAAGAAAAAGAGAAAAAACCAGATAACAATTCTATAGAAACTCCATTTCTAGAAAGACTTAAGAAAGTTATTGAGACCAAGGAATTTGAATTGGTGCAGGAGTTAAGGAAATTAAATATTGAAATACCATTATTGCAAGTAATTAAGGACATTTTTGAATTAAACAAATTAATCAAAATATTATTCTTGAAATTTCTTGGAAGGAAGAAGCAGTACCCTATGACTATTAAGGTAGATGAGAAACTTTCTGATTTATTAGTAGGAAAAATCTTACTTCCTAAATATGGGGATCTTGGAAGCCCTGTTATTTATATCTCTATAGGGAACAAACATATACATAATGTTTTTGTTGATTTGGGAGAAACTATAAATGTGATGAAAATAGAAACTTTGGAAACATTACCATTGAGAGGTATATAACCTACTAGCACCATATTGTAGATGGCAAATAAGTCAATAGCTAAACCATAAGGGATCATTGAAGATGTTGTAGTCATGGTGGATTCATGGGAGTATCCAATGGAATTCCTTATATTATGACCAAAAGGTAAAACACTTGGTTATCCCATTATTTTGGGTAGACCATGGTTAGTTACACTTATTACCTTAATTGATTGCAGATCAGGTGATATGACTATCTCTAATGGTAAAATTTCTAAACAAATTTCCCTATATCCTTCTAAATGACCTTTTATTGATAATCAAGAATAATTATGGATTGATGATCCTAATACTAATAATTTTTTTCTTCTTCTTTGGCTATGATAACATTGTAGGATCATGTACGAGAGGTGGATACTATTATTAATCACCCATTGAATGATCACCAATTTTCTGTGAAATAATCGGAGATAGTTCCAGAACATTTATAGTTAGTTCTAGAACCTTCAAACTTAGTTCCGAAACCTTCAGACTTAGTTCCAAAACATTCATACTTATCTATGGAACCACAGTAATCCCATACAAATGTAAATAAATTATCTCTAGAGGAACGTGATTTATCTTCAGGAGGGGAAAAAATAACTACGGAATTAGTAGCATTAGTCTCAGAGATATCAGTAAATAGTAAGGAATATATAGAAAAAATAAGTGATGAGGAGCTGGACCAACGTCAAGATAAGTATCATAACTCTGCTTACTATCCTTTGTCTAGTATTCTCTCTCAAGGGAACTTTAGAGAAATTTCTGCATATCATATATTGCTACCTCATTCATGTTCAATAAACACCCTAATGGAACCTTTTCAAAAAATCAGTTCATCACATACTAGAACGAAACAAATTGAGATTGAACCAGGTAAAATTTTGAACATTAATAGCTAGTTGGAGATGATAAAGAAGCTAAATTGTTTGATGTTCTAAAAGGTCATACTAGATATTTTTCTTGGGACTATAAACACATGAAAGGAATCCACCCAAGTATTTGCATCAATCACATTTAAACTAAAATTTTAAAACCAGTTAGGAAACCTCAGAGAAGGATCAATCTAACCTTAAGGGACATAGTCAATTAGAAAATTGAAAAGCTATTACAAGTAGGATTTATCTACCCCATATCAGATAGTCAGTGTGTGTCTTCTCTTGTAACTATTCCTAAAAAGAATGCAAAATTGAGAATTTGTGTTAATTATAGGGAATTGAAAAAAGTTACACTCAGATATTATTTTACCTTACCATTCATAGATCAATTCTTAGAAAACTTCTTAGGTAAACAATAATTTTTCTTCCTGGATGGATTTAGTGGATATAATCAAATTAGGGTGGTTGCTAAGGATTAGAACAAAACTATCTTTAATTTTCCATGGGGTACCTTTGCCTACAAGGTATTTACATTTGGACTATGTAATGCTCCAACAACCTTCCAAAGGGCTGTACTAGCAATGTTTGCAAATCTAACTAATGATTGTCTAGATGTATACATGGATGATTTTACTGTGCATGGAGACACATTTGATGATGCCTTGAAAAATTTGGACAAAGTATTAACAAGATGTGAGAAACACTATTTACCTCTTATTCATGAGAAATTTTTGATGATGGTTGACAAGGTAATTGTACTGGAACACCACATTTCAAAAAGAGGAATTCAAGTTGACCAAGAAAAAATAAGGATTATTTCAAACTTACTTGTTCCTCAAACCCCCACGGATATCAAGTCATTCTTAGGACATGGTGGGTATTATAGGAAATTTATCAAAGATTCTAGTAAAATTTCTGCCCCCATGTTTGGTTTTCTTACCAAGGATTATGAATTTCTTTGGGATGAAAAATGTCAAATGCTTTTGAAGAGATTAATGAAAAACTAATCAATCCCCAATATTAAGAGGACCTAATTAGGAGAAACCTTTTCACATCCAAATAGATGCCTCAAATAAAAAAATTGGTGCATTTTGGGACAAAAAGATGAAGAAGGGAAAATGTATGCTATTTACTACCTTAGTAAAAATCTTATTCCCACTATAAGAAATTACACCACCACTGAAAAATAATTTCTTGCTGTGATCTATTCAATTAAGAAGTTCAAACATTATATTACAGGAAATAAAATATTTGTATATACAAATAATTCAAAAATTAGATATCTAATGAAAAAACCAGTGGTTGGAGGTAGGATAATTAGATAGTTATTACATTTAAAAGAAATTGATATTACTATTGTGGATAATAAAGGAAAATCTAAAGTGGTAGCTGATTTCTTGTCAAAATTAACCACTACAGGGGAACAAGATCTAGTTAAGAACAACTTTCTAGATAAACAATTATTTTCTATTTCAGTTGATACATCATGGTTTTCAAGCATGGAAAATTATCTTGGAACATGGAAGTTTCCTCCTTTTACTAAGAAAAAAATGAAAAGGTTAATCAAAACCATTGCACAATTTAAATGGATAAATGGAATGTTATTTAAATGTGGTCCTGATTTTGTTTTACGTAGGTGTGTGAGAAAAGATGAAATTTTTAACATACTTAGGGAATGTCATGATGAACCAAGTGGAGGAAACTTTTTAGTGAAAAGAACAAGCCAAAAAATTCTTAGCACTGGCTATTATTGGCCATCTTTGTATAAATATGTGAAGAAATACATCAAGCAGTGTGATACTTGTCAAAGGATGGGACAACTGACTTTTACTATTGAAATACCTCTACACCCTCAAGTGGTGATTGAACCATTTGAAAGGTGGGGGATAGATTTTCTTGGTCCTTTTAGTCCTCCTTCATAGGGAAAGGAGCACATTCTTGTATGTACTGATTACATAAAAATGGGAAGAGGTGCAATCTTTAATAAATGATAATGAAGATTGATGCAACCTATAATTTACCAAGAATAAAAAAGGTGCTCACCCAAAGTGTGTAAAGGTAAAATCCCCTCCTTATAGTTTCATGTGCATGATGTGAACATGATGACAAGTTAATGCATTCAGAACCATAAACAATATAAACTTTCCATTTTTTTCTTGAACCAAGTGCGAATAATTTTACCCATTTCTTCATCATAGCCCACATGTAGAACATTATATTCTCAACTTGTTTGCTTCATTCTTGGACCCTTAGGTACCTGAGTGCCAAGGTTTGGATATGGATCTTCAATTTTCTAAGTAGTATCATGTTTTGGTTCTCTTGCCTCTTTATCCTTTATATCTTCATCCCTAGGTGCTTCCACTTCTTTTGGTTGTAGAGGGGACCTAGGTGCAATCTATGTAGAATCCTCTTCCTCCTCATTCAAATTCAACTTCCTCATTTTCCACTCAGTTGTCTCTTTTTTTGGAGAGATTCGTGGAGACCTCCTAACATAATGAGGAGTTCCCGTGCCTTGTGCCCTTGTTATTCTGAACACCCTCTTGAAACAATGCTCTCCTTAGACTACTTCTAAGTCCTCTTATTATTCTTGTAATTGAGGTGGGGTACCTACGTGCCCAGTATCCATTCTATCTATGGGATGCCTCTGACATCTATGTTCTAAGCCACCACTATCCTCTCGGTCTTCTTCATCCTCTTCCACCACTATAGTTTCTATAGGCTATGGGTCTGACATGTTATCTACCATGTGCTTACCTTTAGGTGGCCCTAAGAGTGTGAAATCATTCACCACATATTTTTTATTCTCCAGCTTGGGATTAAGATGAAGGTATATGAGAATTTCTCCAATGTCCCCAATTTCCAAGATTATAGGCTTCATGCTTAGAACGTCTGAAATAATCATCTCAACATAAGAAATCTGGCTTGGATATACACGTCTTCCTTAAAGTGTGGTAGTCACAATCTACCTTATCTGCAATGAAATTCAGGCAGCACACATCAGTAAAATAGTGGAATGATTCTTGGAAGTAGTGTGATGTGAAGGCATATGGCAGTTTACACCATGGGTTCCACGTCTTATCCTTCATAGTGAACCAAATGATGTAAGAGTGTTGGTACACTATGAATTGTACTGCCTTGCCAAATACTGAAGGTATCTCCTTGGGGATGCACCACTCCTCTTCAAATGCCACACTGAGTTGATTTTACCACATCTCCGCCATTTGTTTAGATGGCCCACTCATTGACCCTTCACATAAATATTTTTCAAACCTTTCTTCTAGGGAATTTTTTTCCATGGGATATTCCAAAATGTTGTTCTTTGGCACATCGGGAACTCCAATTTCCATAAATAATAAAGAAATTAAGATAGTACCAAAACTGATCTTATTACATGTGTTTACTTCTTTGATGATGGTTTATGCAATGTAGCCTACTATGTTATAGACTACTCCCTAAGACATCTTCCTCGTGACATGGAGCCACATTGTATTCACCTACAACCATCTCTCCTCATTATTTAACTTGGTCACTAGAATCCCATCTTCTTGTACCACTGGGTACTTCTTCAATTTATAAATGTCTATTCCATGTAGAACCTTTGTATACCCCAACTCCTTCCATGTCTACATGATTGCTGCTTTATCAGTCAGGTCACTAGCCAAGTCTACCCCTATGCCTTTCAATCATATTAATGTTAAAATGAGGGCTACTGTAAAACTTACCCTTCATCTGAAAAAATAGAATAAGTCCTCATGGACTTTGCTCATAAGCCATTGGTATAGAGGTTCATATTTTCCAAAATACGGGAGCTCGTACATCTGATAAACTCCTACCCATTTCAACAATTTTTCTCCAGCATCATCATACACTAGCATATCCTCAGCCATGTAATTACTGGTCTTTGTACTCAACAATGCTTCTAATTATTTCTTGTTATTAGAAGTGTGGTGGATGTAATCACTCACCTTATAGTTGCAGATATGGGAATCCATCTCTTTCCTAATTATCACACCTTCTCAGTACTCCATCTTTGAGAAATTACTCTTGGGAGTAATTTAAAGTTCTGTTTATACTTTCTTCTTTCCTTTGGCTCCTATGGTAGGTGCTTTATTTGGTGACATATAAAAATCTCAAATTTTTTTCCTCTGTAGTGAGAAAGTCAAAACCCTAGCTTGAATTTGTGTGCCCTAGTTTGAAACCACATGTCCTAGCTCTTTCTCAACATGTCTTCTTCACTCAAACCCTTCACCAATGGGGACGTAAGCTTCTTTTGTGCACAAATCCACTCTCCATGTCTAGTTTCACACTCTTTACACCTCAATACTCTTCACTTGGTTCGGTCGCACTTAGCTCATTCAAATTTTTGAGATCACAATAGTAAAAATGAACTCGCATCACATCCTTATATAGATTTTCAAAAATTTAGTGCATTTATTTCTCCTTCACCTACCAACAATCCTCTCATTAATTGACCATTTTCAAACTTTCCATGTGGTACATCTTCATGCCCAAGCTATAAAATTTTAGCGTGCCTTCCTACATTTTGGTTGTGGGGTTCTCTTTAGCATGATTCCATGTGCTAGAGTACCTTGCCACTACGGCTTCTGTTGGTAGTCTCCATGGCCTTTGCTTAACTCACGTTATCCTTGTTACTTTGTCTATCTCCATCTATGGTCCTTATTTGGAAGCAATCTCCTTTCCAACAATGCCCAAAAATTGAATAACAACTGTAGCAGTTTGTTCCTTTATGTGTACCCATTTTTCAATACCCACCCCACACAAATGGTGTGTGTAGTCCTCCGCGCATAAAAATTCTTCAAATGGCTATTAACTTCCAGCGTGAAAATATGTTTATTACAAAAAAAACAACTAAATTGATAAAGCATAGTGACGAAGAAGGAAATACATTAAGGGAATACATAAATGAAAACCTAATAAAAATGATAACACTGCCTTATTAAAAACACCAAGAAGACTTATTTATAATAGGGCTTCAACATACTCCCGTTAAAGTAACCGTATTCTGTCAAGCTCCTCTAACTGGAAAACACTTGTTTCAAGTATGTGAGTGATAACATATGGTCCTAACCAATGTAATTTAAGTTTCCCTAGATGGAACATAAACTTAGAGTCATAAAGAAGCACCATCTGTCCAATCTCAAAATTTTTATCCCTAATGTGCCTGTCATGCCATGCTTTTTTCCTAGATTTTTCTTGCTTCTGACTCCATCGTGCTATTGATCATTGCTCATCTAGCTTGATCAAATTTTTAATTCATTCTTCTAATACTTTCTCATCATCTAGACCTCCAACATGCACAATACATAAAGAAGGTAACAAAAATTCTATAAGAAGAACTGCTTTTGCACCAAACACCAATTGAAAGGGTGTGGCCTTGTTCAACCACTTGTATGTTGTTCTATACACCCAAAGCATGATAGAAACTTTATTATCCTAATATTTCCTTCCAATATCAAAAATATTTATAAATGTCTAGCTAAAAATCTTATTGAAAGCTTTAACAATACCATTTTCCTAAGGATGATATGGTGTAGCGTAATGGTGTGCAATCATGAAATCATCCAATAGAATTCTAATTGTCTCATTCAGAAAGTGTGTGCCCATATCACTTGTCAAACTCAATAAGCATACATACATTGTAAGAACATTTTCCCATAAGAACCTGGCTACTGTACAATCCTTGTTCGGTGCTACTTCTGCCCACCTTATGAGATAATCTATGTAAGTGATGATATAACATGATCCATTCCCACGCACGACTTGCGAAATAGGACCCAAAAAGTGTATAGCGCATTTCTCAAATGGATCTTCATTAGGAATAGGTCTTAAAGGCATTTCATATCTTTTCCCAGGTTTACCAATGCATTGATAGTGATCACATGCCATACAATAGGCTTTAAAATCCTTGTAGAGGGTCTCCCACCATAATCCAACGAGTAAAATATTGTGCATAGTGGCGTCACCTGCATAGTGCCCTCCTACAATACCACCATGAGCCTCTTCCATGATTTCTGTGTGTGTTGGTTGGATATTTTGTCAAGCCAAAATATGAGGTTCAACCACAACATATGGGATTAAATCCCTCCTCAAAGACAAGTGAGGCTGCCTGTTTATTACTAATCTAAAACACGATAGAAATAATATATACAATATTCACACTTTTCTAACCATTGGGGTTGGGATGGAATCCCGAAATCCATATCCAAACTAGGTGCAGATGTTGCAATTTTAGAAATGAAATGGATTAGAAAGGAAATTATTATTATGGAAGAAACACAATGGAAAGGGAATGAGAGGAACATATTTTATTTCAAGAAAACACAGATCACGAAATAATCATACGAGTTTTAGATAAAAAATGTAATGTATGAAACAATTAAAATAATCAAGAATGCTAAACAAAGAATAGCTTAATATTCTGAACATAAGAACAATATCTTAAGAGAGATGAATCTCACAACACAAAGTTTTTAAAATAGCATCAGTTTCTATTCCTCAAATGATTAAAAGAAAACACAAAGTTTTTCTTCTTCACAATAGTTCTCAATATTAAAAAAATCTCAACCCTTTGGAATGCATAAGTATCCCTTATTTATAATAAAAAGAGTTGAGAGAAAATAGGATAAAATCCTAGAAAATAGCCATTTAATAAGAGTCCTATTTTTCTTAACTCTCACGCAGGAGAACAAGTCAAAATTTACTTCCTATGTGACAAAACAAAAATGAAAAAGACATGTCAATTTATGGAAGGAAATGACATGTAACATCATTGCTTATTCCTTTTCCTCATCCTTTTCTTCTTCCAGTGATGCCTGCTTGTCTCGAAACTCTTGAAACTTCCAGATTATGTCTTGCATTTCATCTTCATTTGGTGCACTAGAATAATCACTTATAACCTTGCAAGTTTATTATGTGTCACTTGTGTTTCCAGTATTTTTCTTCAATATCTTATTAAGTTTTCTCAGAGATTCCAAAATGTTATCGATCTTTATAAATTTATAAATGATGCTCAGATCAAAGATGGAAGCTGGTTCCTTCTCGATTGATTATTGAATTTTTTTATAGAAACCATTAGTAGGTATAATGGTTGAGCCTTCATCTAATAATTTGGGAAAGATATTGAACAAATCTTCTTCGATATCACTGGTGGTGTCAATCAACTGATCTCTGGATTCTTTGAACTTGTTGCAAGCTTCATTGAGAATATTTATCTTGAACCTAATAGCCTTGGTTACTGGGAAGTGTTTGTCCCCATGTGGAATGAATCCTTCTTCAACTAAGACCTGAGATGGAATTTTCTTCAGTGTATTGAGATCCTCCAAAGTTAGTTCAAGGTTTCCAACCTCCTGTGAAAATTCATCATTCATCTTGTCGCCATCCTTTTTCATTTGCTCCAAGGATTTATATACCTCTACTGTATCATCAATGACCTTCCTTACTTGAAGGAGTAACCACTAAATCCATTCATCCACCGTTCTCCCCTTCTCATTGATCTTCTCAATAATAGGCACTGATTAGAAGTCAAACCTGATAGGAGTGGGAGTAGAAGATGACGGGTTGATTGAGAGGGCTTAAGCAATACTTCTGTCAACTGTTTCACTTTCTCTTTTAGCTCATCCTGAATACCTTTGTTTCCTTCATCTTTTGGCATAGCACATTCATGGCATCTTGTGCATCTTACTGTGACCCTTTTATTGTTACCTTTCCTAGATCCACCCTTGTAATCTAATAATCAGAAGCTGCTATGATCTCCTTGGTTTTGTTGTCCGTAGGAGTGGCAATATCTGTAAACTTCTGTCCTGAGGCATCTACTGAAACCCTTGAAATTGTTTTAGGTTTCTTAGTAGATTTGGAAGGAGAGCACTTGAGTGAACTAAAATCAAAGGCTGGTAGGGGAACTACCACCTTCCTCTTCCTTACAGTTTGGTCAACCAACCATTGAGGTACAATGGAAGAAGTTTCTCCTATTGAAGGTGTCTTGGTTGTATCTGTAGGTGGAGGAATATTTTATTATGGATTCGTGATGACTACAAGTGTAGTGACTATGGGAATAGACTGAGGGAATGAAGGTGTGGAAGGAGGAGGCATTTCTATAGCCAACGTAGGCCCAGCAGAGAGAGGTGAAAGATCACTGAAAATGCTGGTCATGGCTGAAGAAAGTGGTGTTGAAAAATGTAATGAGGAAGATATGGGGAGATGAGGTAAAGGATATAAGGCCAAAGCTTGAGAAGCAAGGGAAAGGCTTACCTTAGATGAGCAATCATCAAAAGTAGAAATGAGAGGTTGAGTAATCTTGACTTCTAGGAGAATTCTTCCTGTTTCTTGTTGAGGAGGAGAATCCAATACCTCAACTGTTTGTGTGGGAGTAGATGATTCATCCCCTTTATTTTCTTCTCTTCTGACAAATTTAAACTTTTTTTTTCTCTTAGTAGGGATGTTATCCTTTTCCTTTTGTCCCTTGGAGGGTCCCACTTCTAGAGTAGCTATATTTGAAAAGATCTTTTCTTTATAACTCATTCCCCAAGAAATGAGCCATGCCTTAGTGTGAATAAGGGTTTAGGAAGCTCTCTCGGTGATAGAATCCTTTTCAGCGATGGACCAATTGATGGCTGGGAACCCAAGTTAATATCCATCTGTGTGTTCATATTTATGTTTGAAGACACTTTTATTATCCATGGTGCCTTCTGGGATATCAGCTAGATCTAATGCTTGGATTTCTTCAAGAGTCAACCTGCTATTGTCTTTTCTTCAGATGTCAACCCCATCATGAAGATCAACCCAAATGTCCTCTACATGGGGCACATACAGATACAAGGTTCCATACGACTTAAGGACTCCTAAAATATCGAATCCTTCTTTGAACTTCATATGATTATTCATTTTATCTTGAAGTTTATGCACCAAATTATTTGCCTTCACCACTTTAGAACATGTGTACCTTTCGATGGAAATTGGGAAGGAAACAGTGGCCTTGTGTCTACTTTGTTGGAACTTGTGGAAATCCAATAGTTGTCTGACCAACTCCATAAGGATGAGTTTATCACATGGAAACCTAGGCAAACATAAAGGAGCACCATGGAACCTTACCACCTAGAGATAGGTAAACTTCTTGAATTGCATGAAGATGCAACATCATTTTGACAACTCTACCCATGCCTCATCAGAAACTCTTCTCTTTCTCATCTCAGGGTCCAGCCTGCAAATATTTTCATAAAATAAGGCATCATTCACTCTTCTAAACTGATCTTCAGATCCTTTTATAATCAGCTGAGGGAAGTACCGATATATATGATCAGTTGTTTTGTTCCCTTTTGCATCTAACCCGAGGTAGTTTCTCATACATGCTGCTACATAGGTGACATATGAAATCATGTAGAACTTTCCTGTAGACAAGACCATTTTCATTTGAGAGTCTATCTCATCACTTATTAGGGTACCCCAATCAATCCCTTGGTCATTATTCTTAATGACGATCATGAACTGATACATCCACTCTTGGAATTATTTTGAATCTAGGAGCCCAAACAACCAGCTCAGTAGGGTGATGATATCACCGACTTCAAGTATAAAATCACTTATATAATCCATCTTAGGAAACCTAGAAACAACTGGCTTAGCCTTGATTAAGAATTTCTTGTTCACGTGTTTGATGTAGTCTTCTTGATCTTTGTCCCAGGATTTCTGTGCTGACTTAGGATTTAAATCGAAATATTCCATAAAGTTGGGCAACTTTAGGAGTTGATCGAAGAAATCTCTGTCTAATTTTACTATAGATTCTCCTACTTGATTTCTCATTGAGCGGGAGGCTGAGTCATAGTTAGAAGCACCCACCAGAATGAATTTAGGGAATTGGGATGATACTAGAAACCCTGCTGTGAGTGGGAGACCACTTTTGGCTATTCACTTCATCCATGAATTTTGAGAAGAATCCTCGATCCTTTTCCAGAAGTCTTCCATGTCTATATTTCCGAGCTCTATGTCCCGGATGTCATAATTGCAACTTATATAAGAAGAAGAATCTATCTTCTGATATTTTTAATTCATCTTTCCAGACTTAGAAGGACTTGGGTCCGACATGAGGATTTTTGAAAATGACTAAAAGAGCAATCAGGTCTGGATGTTTGTTGAACAAGTGAACAAACCCACCTTAATATTCAGATGTTGAAACTTGAAAAGAAACCTTAGAAACCCGATAGACTGGATGGTGTGTGTTGGGAAACAGAACATGTCAAACACCTTGAAAAACCTGAAGGATTGGAGGAATTTGGATGATGTTGAGCAGGTGATAATCTCCAACACATTGCAGAACTGGTAGAGTGTCTAACACTGGTGAAGACCCACAACAATGACAGAGTTTGGAGGATGTTAGACACCCTATAAAACCTGATAAAAATTAAAAAATATAGGGATGTTGATCACTTGGAGAAATCCGATACTCTATGGAAGTCGAAGGATGTTGAGCACCCTATAACACCTGAAATAAAGGTGTCAGGTTTCTGGGATGTTAGAACATGTCAAATTCTTGCCAAGTTCGTAAGTTAGGATTTTTAGATTCTTCTAAAAAATCAAAAGAGTATATCCCATTAAAAAATAATAAAACACCCAAAAGATGAATTCCAAACAAGATGTTTCATGGGAATACAACAAAAAATGAAGAAAACAACCCAAAACCCTAAACCTAGAGGGAAGAAAAAGAAAAGAGGGAAAAATTCCAAATTAACACCTCAACAACAAACCTGAAGACCTCAAAGTAGTAGGAAGAGAAAAATACCTTCAAGAAACTTGAAGAATGGTTGAAGACGGATCACAAAATCGATTGAGGGGTTCAGTCAGGTTTGGAGGGTGAAGGAACATGCATGAAAAATTGATGCAACGAAAATATACCAAGTAAAAATGACGTGTAAAATCAAACTATTTATAAATGCTTGACATTAGTTACACCTCATCCGAAACGTGTGCCAACTAATAAAAAACTTGACATTAATGCCATGTCATCAAGCTTGGAGTGCCTGAAAACCTAACACAAAGAATTTGGTTCATTTCGGGTTTCAGGTTTCAGGAAACATGAGGCATGAAGCATGAGATGTTGAGATTCCAAGTTCTAAAAACCCAACACAAAGGTAATGATTGAGTTTTAGGTTTTATAAAAAACATGACATCAAACATGTATTTGATAACACATGTTCCAATGCTCGGGGGTTCCGAAAACCTGACATACTGACAAGACCATTAGGTTTCAGGTTTTGAGGAACATGAGACATGTAACAAGTAAGAAACATGATTTCATACACAAAAAACTTGAAACCCTTAAAATCTCCTCCAAAGGGGAAATTTAAGAGATTTTTTCAAAATTTTCCTATGGTTATCTCAATTTTAGCTGAAATCAATAAAATGAGATAATAGCTGGCTCTAGTTGGGGACTTTCTTTGAGACATCAAAGGAAGAGAACTCAAAATAAAGAAGTTTTATCCATTGGGCTACGGAGTCGGAAGAAGAGAAAAACAACAAAGAAAGAAAGAAAGAAAGAAAGAAAGAAAAATAAACACACAATAGAAAATAAATTATAATACAGTGTAAGAGAGCATCTTGCATTAATGATGGAACAACTTTAGATGTTGGCCACTGAAAGGTAAAGGGAGCAACTCTCCATCAAGGTATGATAGACATAAGCTATTTTCATAGTTTAGCTGATGGATTTTGAAAGGACCTTTCCATAAAGAATCAAACTTGCCATACATCCCTTTCTGTTCCCTTCTCTTATCCCAGAGAAGTACTAGATCTCTAATCTAGAAATCACGTTGCTTTGATTTCTTGTCAATTATCCTTTTGAATTTACTCTAATGATCTATAATGCAATCTACCACCTTGCTCCATTCTTCTTCTAGCCTAGCTAGGTACATTATCCTTTTCTCAATGGAACTTTGAAAAGTTTCTTTCTCAATTGCTTTAGCCAACTGTAAGGCTGGAAATTCTATAGAGATCAGAATCTCGGCATCAATTCCATACAATACGTAGAATGGGAACATTCCAATAGCTCACTTAGGAGTAATCAGATTTATCCATAATGCATCATACAATTCTTTGTGCCATGTCCTCTGATTCTCATCAACTAGCTTTCTGATTATGGTCACCAGGTTCTTGTTGCTTGATTCGGCATGACCATTACCTTGGGGGTAATAATCAGTGTAATGAGCCAAATTGATCCCAAATATATAGCAAAATTCTGTCAACTCACGTGATGAGAAATTTGAAGCATTGTCAACAATGATCTTGTTAGGAATACCAAATCTAACAATTATATTTTCCTTGAGAAATTTACACATAGCTTTAGAGGTAGCTTGTTTGATTAGAGCAACTTCCAGCTACTTGGTGAAATAGTCAGTGGCGGTGAGCACATAATTATGACCGATGTTAGAGGTAAGGTTTAGTAATCCAATGAAATAAATTCCCCATTGGTGAAAAGGTTCTTAAATTAACACAGGCTTCAAGTGGAGAGCATCCAACTTAGGACAGAAAATGAAATTTTGATAAGCTTCACACTTAGCCATTTGGCTGAATCTCAAAAGAGAGTAGGCCAATAGTACTTGGCCCATAAGATCTTGTAAGCTGTCATGGAAGAAGAGAAATGTCCTCCACATGCTAGATTGTGAAAGGATTCTAGCAACCTTATCTACTGAGACTTAACAACATAACGCAAGAATACACCATCAATACCCTTCTTGTATATACCATTATCCCAAAGAATGTATCTCGTGGACCTGAGTTTAACTGTCCTCTTTTTTTTTTTAGCTTAAATGCAGGGGGCATTTGTGATAAGTTAAAAATAAAATGAAATTTGCATACCATTCATCGGTTGTGCTTACAAAAAGCACCATGGGCAATTCTAAAGAAATATCTTTAGTTTCTTCACATTCTATCTTAGACTTATTTTTCTGCAATCAATTGGCACATGGCTATTCCTCATACTAGCTTGGTAGGTCTGATGTCCAAGTCACATTCCTTGACTTTGGCTATCCAGTTACCCCGTTAACTACCCAACTCTTGTTGAGTCAAGATGGATTTAACTTCTATATCAGGAATAAGAATGAGAGTGTGAGAACTCAACACATAATACCTTGTTGTCATGCAAATGTGAAATAGGGAAATTGGAAATTTCTAATCACGACAACTATACCCGTATGCTAAAATTTTCATGCTTTATCATTCCTAGGAAACCCTAGCTCTGTCCAGTCAGTCCAAATTACCTCCTAACCAATGTTATATCATCCCCTAGGTGATTTAGGAAATTTCATTCATTCCCCTAGGTGATTTTAGGACTTCATTGAAAATGCAAATTTTGGGGAGTCACAGGAAGGGTTGTCGCTGGCCTTCCTAGGACTGGATTGACCCCCTAGAGTAGAATGGAAGGGAAAAATTCAACATGAGGTAAATGGAATACATTATGACATCAAAGAGATGATTTTGGAAGGTTTAGAGAAGTTTTTCTATAAATGCAGCTACAGATTTACACAACAAAATCACTCTCAATATATTACTCTGTATTATATTTACTGTCCCAATCTCCTGTGCAATATATTAGGCTATTATATAGCCATCATAATAGAAAACCAGTACCCTATAAAATAGGAACCCATATAAACAAATAAACCGTTAATAGATTTACGGGTACAACAATAATAATATGATCTAAGTATGTAATATTGTTTATAACAATATTACTAACCACCCAAACTATAATGTAAACATTAATATTTATTTCCTAACATTTCCCCCCCTTAATTTTTACATGGTAACATTAAAACTTTCACACTTCCTTTGTAGCCTGCCACCTCTACGTGCTCATGATCTTAGCACACACTCAAACTGAAGGTAGAAGAAGGAACACATCAACTTCTTATCAACCAAGCACTATCGGGAACACATCTGACCGACAAGGATGGGAACACGCTCAGGAATCATCTGCTTATGAACCAGTCACTCTAGGGAACACATCTAACCTAGTAGTGTGGGAACTCAATCAGGAACACATTTGAACAACCTTCAATGGTTTTTAGGAGGCTAACCACAAACCTAGGTATGAATAGGAACACATCTGACTGTTCTACCTCATCAAGCCTCATGATGTTGTGTTTCACTGTGTTATTTTTTCTGTACTATGTTTTTACATTTGGGGAAATAGGAATAGCCACATACTCAACTGAAAAACTGAAAATGGAACATTGGATCATGCTGATCATGTTCCCCCCCTCAATGTGAACATTTAACTTATTCAACACACAACAGGAACTCAAAAAAAGAATCACACTAGACATCAAATATTGGAAGCACACTCACACCACAAAATGTGCCACCATAGCTTCGTGCAGCCCCATCGTTGGTGACTGACGAGAGGTCGACTGTCTGACCTCCAGCCTCCGATGCCTCCATCCTCTAGTATCATGTGCTGCTAACTCAGCCAGATGTGAACATGAAGCACATTTGTTTCCACATTGATATTATTATTTTCTTCCCTCCCACAATGTGAAACATGTTATTTTTTCGGATGTCGGGTAACACCGAAAATGCGTCCGTGATGGCAAAAAAAAAAATTATTTTTATTTTTCAAACTTTTTACACATCATGACATGACTTTTGACAATAACTCATAACTTTGACAACGACTATTTTGAATCAGACAAGATGACTCGACTAGAAATTTAAAAACTAATAAAATGAGATTAATTTTTAAATACAAATGAATTATTACTATGACACATTGACTTACATATATTGTTGAATTATTAGCAACTAAACTACAAACTTTTGACATATACATAATGTCAACTCTAGATTTTTATTTTTTTTGTAATATGGCTATGACAAATACAAAAGTAATTTATGATTACTTTTTATCTAGCACGATAACATCATTAACTGATGTACTAGAATTTCATTGTCTACACTAAACACCATAATAGAATAACCACTGTACCAAAGAATAAACACTATAACCATTTTTGACCCACTGACTTTACCAATGACCTAACTTAATACCACACTTGATCTTTACCTAAATTGGAAACTAGGTCGACGAATGTAATATAACATTGGTACGTGTTTGCAGGATTATCTCCAGTCAATTCAGAAATTTGATGCACTCCAATGAAAATCTAGGACTAGGCTATTGATAATTATTGCCAATTTTGCTATGGGAGGCTCCAGTCATGAGAGAAACATCACATTCTCCGTCAATTGTTGGAGAATCTCCACATTTCTTGTCGTCTTAGTAAAAATCACCAAGTAAATTCTTCAAACCAATGGAGCTCACGTTTCTGTCCCTGATAACGATGATTGATTGTGTTGCATGTGAACACCATATGGAGTAGGTGATCTCGAACTGAATGATGTGACTTATGTTCAAAACATGCAAGTCACCTTCGCAAAACTTTGAAGACACCAGACGATAGGTCTGATGATGAACCAATTCTACGAGCCAAAATAACAAATGCGCAGTTGATCACGGCAGTCTTCCTGTGAATAAATAGCTAGCCAAGAGGAGATTAAAAAAATGAAGCTCCAACGCAGATATGAACATTTTTGCATTCACGTGATCAGATGAATTGCCGAGATCCACTTGCAAAATATACCATGCATAGAAACAACCCCTTATTTATCATCTTGCTTGTCAACACCAAGCTTTTGTTTGTTTGAGCTAGTAATCTGTGGTGATTGCCAAAAACAACCATAATGTGACGTCTTGAGCTATCCGTGACAAGGATCACGACCATACATAAGTATTTAAGCACATTGAATCAAATTTATGTATGATCATTACGTTGACAGTCAATGTGAATTGGCAGGTATATTGAGAACAATTACACTCACTCAATATGAGTTTTCACCTTGGATGATGAGAATATCCCTTCATTCTAATTGATTGTTGTGATGCACTCCAATATCCAGAATAGAACAGATCTAATGTTGACAATCCATGATTTGCATATAAACAATTTTATGCATGCATTAGATAAGAAAATCCCATGTAGATTGCATGTAAGGCATGTTTTTTTCAGAAGCTACACCGTGGTCTTTGCAGGAGGTCAGGCTCGAACTGGAGATCTTGAGATATCCTCATTAAGTCTTTTACAAATGCATGACGACCGAAAGAACCAATATGAGCACACAGACTTGGATGACATGAACTGCCAAAACACTAGTCTGGGGAATACAAATTCCAACGACATTCATTCTTTAGATCAACAAGTTCTAACTGAAATGATGCAGAGCGACCTACTGAATGAAATGTAAGGTAAATTGCATCGATCACCAACATTAGAGATGTGCATCATATGTCGCTGTAACTAGACTGCCTACCACGCTGGATCAACACACGATGTGCACTAACTGCACGGGAAACATACCGCAAATGTGGCAATCGAATACAAGGAATCTACAATTTCCAATGGATCAATTTAATCGGATTGGATAGCTCATGCACTCCAAAATAGATCTTGTTTCCAGAGATGAATGGATCACCAACTGTGACATGTATAGTTAGGTTCTAAGCTTGTAAATCTACGACTTTTGCATAAATCAGCTTCGTCAGAAGACGTAGCATCACCTAGTAGCCTGAACGCAATGATTTGATGGCAACCCGTGATTTGGAACGGATTGGAGAGAGTATATACTAATGTCATTCTTTACACATGGAATAATCTTTTCAGGGCCTCATAGGAAAAGCTCAATGAATATGCCCCTCACAAAATTTTATTGATACGCCATAATCCTGCTCTGATACCAAATATAAATGCAACTACATGTTTACATCAGAAAAATCAAACTCAATATATTACTCTGTATTATATTTTCTGTCCCAATATCTTATGAAATAAATTAGGCTATTATATATCCATCATAATAGAAAACCAGTACCCTATAAAATAGGAACCCATATAAACAAATAACCCGTTAATAGATTTACGAGTACAACAATAATAATAAGATCTAAGTATGTAATATTGTTTATAACAATATTACTAACCACCCAAACTATAATGTAAACATTAATATTTATTTCCTAACATTTTCAAGACTTGGAGTAGTCTGAGTGAAAAACAGGGTTCACAAGCCTAGACAATACACATGCCTACAACAACCGCTGGGCTTCAGAAGAAGATTCCGAAAGCTCTGAATGGAGTTGGAAGTAAAAAAAATATCTTCAAAAATATTATTCCAAGAACTAAATGATGGTTAAATAATATTTTTCACAACACCTTGGCGCATATGATTGGAAGGCAGTTTTTCTCAGGAACAAGTGGAGTCCTAAATAAAAAATCTGATTTTTGAGGGATCATACGGTCGAATTAAGACATGAGACCCACATAATTGGATTAAAAATTCCATTTCCAGTAGGTTTCATATAAAATTTAACCAAGAAATTCCACCGGGAGCTCAAGTTATCTGCGTTCCAAGTTACCCTCTCAAAGGTAGTTTAGGACTTAGTCATTTTTTCGAGAGGACACGTGTCAGCACCAGGAGCCTGGCAAGATTTCATGTCCCTGACATCCATAAGGTTAGGTAAATCAACCCTTGGAAAATGTGCCAACCCTCATGTGACCCTTGGGACCCTCATATGACCTCCAGACTTGACAGATCAGCCCCCAGGTGCTTATTTGGAGCATGCCTTCCTTGCCATCAGATCAGGTGCCACGTGTCAGCTCCAGGACCACCATGGAATTTTATGCTCCTTGTGAACCTGAGGTGTGGGAAATAATACCTTGGAAAATTCACCCAACCCCCATAGGGAGTCTTCTAGGAAACCATGTGACCTCCTTTCAGCTCCCAGTGTTTCAATGTAACTTTCTCCCTCTTCATTCCCTGCCGTTGGATCAAACGCCACGTGTCATGCTCTTGAACACCATGTAATTTGATGTTCCTAAAATCCTTGAGATTAGGGACATTAAACATGGAAAAATTCACCCTAACCCTAATATTGCATATCTTTTTAAAAAGTTTCCAAGTGCCGCCTTTTTCACTTCTAACTTCTAATAGTTTTTGTGCACTCCATTCCTCCATTCTTCCTCTGCAACATTCTACCATCACCCTGCCATTGAAAATGCTCATACCAGCTCAACCCAAACACTGAAACAAGTTCCTGATGGCATTTTTCAGGGCTCAGAAGGATCTTTCATCAAAACAAGAAGGAGAAACCAAGAGCAAGAAGAAGAAAATCATGAAAATCTCCATAACCTAAAAACAAAGATCTGAAGAAATATTGCAATCCGGTGCATGAATCAAAGAAAAATTTGATGCTATTCATTACTCTATCCAAGAACATCAGAAAGACACCTTCAAACTCATCCCTCGTGTGACAGAGCAGCCACAATGAAGAAATCTCGTTTCCAGCTCAACGAAGAAAGAAGTGGGATTTCTCGTCAAACCAGTTGCCGGATTGAAGTAAGATCACATGTGAAGCATCAAAAGAAAAAAACCACATCAAAAATATAATTTTTTTTGTAAATGTAGAAGAAAACCATACCTACAATTTTCAGATCCATTAATGGCTACCGTACCCAGAGGCACTGCCAGGTCTGAAAACTAAAACTTTAAAATATCCTAGACTATTAAGCGCGTGGATCTAAAATTGTAGAGGGAGGATATTAGGAAAAAACCCATATCAAAAAACTTCATTCCACATCAATCCGTCTCCTAGAGGCCAACTTTCTAAAAATAGCATGTCTACTACATAGGAACTGCTATTTTGGGAAAGTTAGCAAGAGAAGAACCTGCAGAGGAGTCGAAGACATTGGAGGTAAAATACAACTGAAAATTCACCAGAATAGAAATTTTTGGCACTTACTAAAAATGGTAAGTGGGCCCTCGAGAACCTGCTAAAAATAGAAATTTGATCCAGAAGAAATGAGGAACACGGGGAGAAAGAGGAAAACTAAGCTGTAACATCCAGTTGAAGATTGAGGAATTTCTTTTCCACACTTACTAAAAATAGTGAGTTACTTTTTCGAAGGGAGATATGAAGATGAAATAGATGGGTCAGACGCTGACATAACCCTTTGCCTACGAGTATGATGTGGGGGATAGTGATGTCTTGTACATGGACCCAAACGACTTTAAAACTTGCATGGCCTCAAGGATTGAAGGAGGATTGAAGACCATATACTCACAAGTGGCTTGTTCACTACTGCAGGACATCCAATGTCTGTGCAAAGTATCGAGCTAGTCCTAGCGTGTTCCTTCCACTACGAGCCTGAGACGTGAACCATCCAAGATGAAAATGGTACAACATTGGCTATCATTAACCCTAGAACCATTTCAATCTCTCTAGATATTGACATCCCCCAACATGGTCATCATTTCCAAGGAAAGAGGTGTGCACGATTGAGAGACAATGGATTCATATGTCCAAGGGGTAGTGCTTAGATCATGGTTGAAAACTAGAAGAAATCCTTCCAGGATTCCCAAGAATCTGCCAAGGTGTGAGTTTCGAGAAGGGTATTCTGATGTCATCACTCTCCTCAGTAGAGTAATGGGTAAAGAAAATATGAGAGAATTCTAGGACTGGATGGGCCTTTACATCCTGACATTGACAGAAGGGAAGCAGAGAATTTACTGGGGGTAGATCATTAGTGGCAATCTCCATCTGCAACTTCTCCAAGTACCCACGAAAAAGAAGTTCCACATGACTTATTATCTAGTTTATCTCCTTGCAAGCTCATGATTATTCAAGGGATTGGATCTCACATAGAACATTGCTTCCAAGGTACTTGCATTTGAGAAACTTCCACAGTTGATAATGGAGGAGAGTAACAAGCATTTCACCCACGTGAATGATGCATTCACTATGTATGTGGTCTGAAACTTGGAAGGGGATATGGAAACTAGGATGTCACCAAATGCGGCATCCCTGATTAAGGAATATGGCTTGTACTTCATACAATTCTCAACATTCTCCTACATACAAGTCACTGGCTTTGACCAAGCTCCTCTAAAACTACCCAAGTACCTCAGTGACCAGATTATATTATTTGAACTCTACAGGAAGATCACCCAAGTAAATAACAAGCTCATAAGTAGAAGAAAGAAATTTATTTCTTTCCCTATATATCTAGGGGAGTTCACGTGAAAAATCTCAAATGAAATATCCCACTTGGAGGCCACTTTCATACATCTGGCTTTGCATTCCTACAACACCAGGCCTAACTTTGAAATCCAAGAAGATCATGACTCCTTCTACATTCTAGAATTACAACATGAGCCACAAGTTGAGGACTAGTGGGCTAATTGTATTGATGAGTTTGAAGTACGTAAAAAATATCACATGAGGATGACAACCGGTGAGATGAATAAATTCAAGTTCTCTTGGTATGAATACATATTACATGATGATGAGATAGAGATGTATGATCTTGAGTACGCAGTAGTCAAGATGTCCCCAATTCCTTAAATCAACTGGCACACTCATGAATCAAGAGATATACTGGAGTGGATTGAAAAGTTGGTGAGGAGAATGAGGAACTCATTTCAAAAGAAGAGGACTATGATCATTCGGTCACAAGGAATTTCTCCAAGCCTAAAGCAAGCTTCACATCATTTGTATTCAAAAGTGGTGGAGGTAACTTCTAGCTCTAAATACTCTGGAGTGAGTTCCAAAAGGAAGGCCACGGAATTGAAAACTTCTCCCCATGAGAAGACATCCAAGAAATTCAGGGAAGAAAAAGATTCATTGGCATTGCCGCAAGAGGAAGACATGATCCCAGTAATGTAGACAAAAAATCCTACAACAAATGCACAAGTGAATAAGGAGTATATGACTCATGATCCTGTATCTGAGCCACTACAAGAGGTCTTACATGTTGTTGATTCCAACGCTCCTCTCATTCAAGAATTACCTTCCCCATCAAAACAAAGAGTTGTTGAGGCACTTGTCATTGAACCTGAATCTAATGAGATGTTTCTGTGGATGCAGGAAATGATCAACCTTGACACTCACATGGTGCAACAAGTAGTAGCTCTCGATATATTAGAAATTGTCACATTGGCTAAAGAAAAAATATTAAGAAAGATTGCATATACAACATCACGATTCTACAGTGAGGAGATAAGTAATTAGTATATTGAAGTATCTTGGCCAAAATTAATCAAGCCAGTGGGTGAGATGACACCAGCTGACTACGAGATGAGCACGATCCAATTAGGACCAACTACTCACGAGGGATATTTGCACATATTCCAACAATATTCTACTCACATGATGGCAAGGAATAAAGAATACAAAGAGAAGATCAAGGGACTAGAGGAACAAGTGTGAAACATTTCATCTTATGTGCAACACTTGGTGGAACCAAGCACTATAACACTTCCTATTGAGAAAGTGGTACCCATCAGCAACTTTGATCCAAAATCCATCAGAAGAACACATGAGTTCACGATGCAGGGCCAAGAAAATAAAGAATGGATTGATTCAATCTATGAAAAAGGGAAGTCAGAACTTGAAGAGGAATTCAAGCTCTTTGCATACATGTGCACCACCACCAACAGAATGTGAGCACTCAAAAAAGATGTGGGGAAAGAAAGAGATTACTGGGAACCTCTGGGACTAGTAGTGAGTGAGATGAGCAACACCCATCATCAGGAATTGATTGATAAGAAGGTTTTTAGAACTCCTGCAGAAGACTTGACACATGTATGGGTGAGGGCCCTAGAAATCAGATTTGAAGCAATCAATCAGGCCTTCACAGAGCTAGAGGAGAAAGAAAAACAAACATACAAGTTGCAAGATAGCATAAATCAGAAAGTTCAAAAACTTGGAGTACCCATAATGAGAAAACACACAACTACTGATGAGTTGATCGGCCCTTTCAAAGAATACATCAAGAAAGGGGTGGGAAACCCATTGTCCTTCACTAAGGATACCCTCAAATTCTTCTCAAAAATCTGAGCCTCCATTGCACTTATAATAGAAAATAATTCATCATGGTTCGGGAAGTGTAAGGATGTCAATATTTTGACTGATGGATAGACTGAAACCTTGAGCTACATTCGTATCCCTCATGCTGACAAAGTGGAACCAGTGGTGACTCATTTCAACCAGGAGTTTGGAAAGACAGAAGCCTTCTCAGGATCACAAAGTGGAGAGGAGTAAGAGAATAGAGATAAGTCCACCCCAGTAGTTTGTCCTTTATCATAATCCTTCTTCTTCTTCCTCTTTCTTTTCTCTTCTCATACAACACCCTCTCTCCTCAATGTTATATTTTTAAGTTGAAAGTTGCACTTTTTGATATGACTTAAGTGACTTCAGAATGTAATGTAAATTTAAGTCACCTTGCTATTATAAAAGGGACTTAAGTATTTAAAAAGGAATATGAACAGTCTTAAGTCACATTAAGGTATTTGAAAAGTCACCAAGAAGATGAAAAGTTTTCCTCCTCTTCTATAAATTGTAACAAGCTCCTCATTTGAAGGTCTTCTAAAAATTCTTCTAAATTTTGCTTCTTAGATGTTGGAGCTGTTTTTAATGAATTCATGAGAGAGTTATCCTTGTGAAGAGAGCAAGAGATAACAAGTTTCTTTCATTTATCCTATTACAAAATGTCTTCTACTTCTCACACTACGTGAAAATTTTGCTTGAGCTTCAATAAAGGAAGAAGGAATTTTAGCCTCTTTGATTGAGGAGTTTGTTGGTAGTTTGTGTCCATTAAGCTTCATTTGGTCTTGTAGCTATTACATATATTTGTTTTCTTCTATATTCAAGTGCATGTAATGAAACTTTTGGATGGTGTATCCAAGTCTCTAATTTTCTACTTGCAGAATTAGTTTTTCTCTTTTCTAATTTTCCCATTCCCTTTCCCACATTCTTAGAAAAGTCATCTCTTGAAGGTATATGCAAGAAATTTCTACAGGTCAGTGGAGTGTCCCTATTGGATCCCTGACTGAAAAGCCACCAGGATAAAACTCACATTTCACTCGTACATGAACATATGACAGCTGCACCAGTTAAGTAGAGGGATTTAGACTCTCAGAGCATTGGCAAGATAACCACCAATTTTTCCCTGACAAATTTTCTCGCCAACATACCTGAAATGATTCACTGCTCTCACCACTGCATAAGCATGTTTTTCAATTTATGACATCTTCAATTCATGTTCCTTTAATGGGTAGCTCATGAAAGTGATGGGAGCTTCAGTTCCTTCTTCATGCTCTTGCATTAGGATGACTAATACAATATGTGTGGAAGCGTAGCCGTACATGATGAAATATTTTTTGAAATTTAGGCATACCAGGATGGGAGCGTGAGAAATTGACCTTTTGACTTCTTCAAATGTAATATTCCCTTCTGTGCTCCATCTAAATTGAGTTTTACCTTTCATCATCCCAAGGATATCCTTGGTTTTATTAACAAAGTCAGGTATAAATCTTCTTAGGAAATTGAACTTCCCAAAAAAGGAGTGCACCCCACTTTGTCTTGTGGGTAAGGTAAGGCTAAGGATTGCCTTCACCCTATCTGGGTCAATCTTGGTTCCTTCTTTAGTCATGATATGACCCAAAAAATTTCCATCTTTTACTTTGAACATGGAATTTTTAGGATTTACTGAAATCCCATGACACCTGCACCTTAAGAGTACCTATTCCAGATGATCATAATGATCACACTTTTTAGAGAAGACCGTTAAGTCATCCAAATACAAAACTATGAACTTACCAATCAAATATCTGAAATCCAAATCCATAGTTCTTTGAAATGTGGCTCCAGCGTTAATCAAAACAAAAGGAATCCTTCTGTAAGAAAAGGTTCCCCATGGGGTGGTAAATGCCATTTTATGTTGATCTTTAGTAGCTACCTCAACCTAATTATACCCTGAAAATCCGTCAAGCATGGATAACATTTCTAATCTAGTGACAATCTGTAATAATTCGTCCATGATGGGAAATGGATAATTTTCTTTCAATGAAGACTGATTAAGGTTCCAGAAATCAACACAAATACGAATCTCACCATTCTTCTTTCTGACAGGAACAATGTTAGCAACCCAGGTGGAATGATGGATTGTGAAGATAATCCTTGCGTCTAACATCTTCTAAATTTTTGTAAGGATAGTGCCTGAGATCTTTGGGTTATAATGTCTTTGATTCTTCCTGTAGGGTTTAACCTCAGGCTTCAAAGGAATGCTATCTTGCACATCCTTGGGCTTGAAATATTTCAGGTATGCATAGGACCATGCTAAGACATCTATACATCTCTTCAGGAGTGAAATGAATCTTTCTCTTTCCTCTGAAGAACAACATTTCCCAATGTTTACCATCTGTGGTTGATCAACGGAGCCTAGGTTAACTTGATCTATCTCATATGAGGAAGCACCTTCAGCTTGTCTTTTATCCTGAATGAAATGGTCATGCTTGTCGAATAGTCCTTCCAGAGAAACTAATCCCTTCGAAATCTTATTTCCTTTAAGCTAGATGAATTCATCATAAATCTCTTGATATGAATTTGAAACAAACTCAGGGAAAGTTGATTCAGATCCTTCAAAATAATGCTCACTAAAATTATCATCTTTCTCAAGAAAAGACAATACTAGTTGATCATCATTAAACACTTTCCAATGTTTTGAATTATCTGGAACACTTGGACGATACACAATCTCAATGGTATATGTGTCCTGTTTGAACTTTGGGTGAGGAAGGAGAAGAGATTTAGATACAGCTAAAGAATCAGATTTATCATTGTAGTCTCTTAAGATTTCCTTAATGGAAAAAGCATCAAAGCATTCTATGCTATCCCAAACCTTATTCCTGTAATGTCTTAGGTGATCATTTTTTACCTAATAGGTCCCCCTTACTCGATTAACAATCAAATAAGAATCTCCCTTCACTTTAAGATTTTGGATTCCTTTTTTTCTTTCCTTTTCTAATCCTAATAACAAAGCTTCGTATTCAGCTGTGTTATTAGTATTATCAAACTGCAACTTGAAAGCAAAAGGAAAAATCTCGAAATCTAGAGATATAAGAACCACGCCAACACCTGAACCAATAGTTGAAGAGCTCCTGTCAAACTCGAGGATCCAAATAACGTTAGGATCTTCTTCTTTGAATTTTACTGAGGGAACTTCAGATGTCATGAAGTAATTACCCAAGCCTACATCTTTAAAGAGAATTTGAGCCTTAGGATCATCTGATTTAGTGACTAGGTACTTTGCTTGTGCTTCGGGGTGAAGGACACGAGGAAATCCATTTACTGGAATTTTAGATTTGGTCTAATCCATATTGATTTCTCCTCCAACATCTTTGTGAAAACCTCTTCCTAAGAGAATACCATAAGCAGCTAGGATATCAGTAACTAGGATAGTCATTTTCACTCTCTTTTTAGGGAAGGCAACAAATGCAAATTGTGCATCCTTGATTTGGCCAATCAAGGGGACTTGTTTGGTTTCCATGGAATAGCAATGACCATAAGATTTAGTTAAGTTGAATCCAATGACATGAGATAATTTAGTGGGCATTACGTTATCAGAGGCTCCTAAGTCAATTATGCAACTGCTGATTTTAAAACCATTTATAAGTAAGGACAAATAAAATGGTTCAATATTTCTCTAAGAAGCAGTAGAGGTCATATTACTTTGAGGTAAAGTCTGAGTGGGGCTAGGAAAAATAACTTTTGAAAATGAAGGAATAACAACCTTTCTTCTAATGAATTTGGCAAGTTTCTCAAATTACTCAGGGTTGGATTACAGGTACTCGGCTTCTGACATTTGGATTTTAGTTTTCTTTACATGATCAATGATGTCGAAAATGGTATACAAAGGGATGATGGCGGGCTCAGTTCTAGTTACACTGGTTTGAGCCAAGGTACTGGCCTTGAGAGAAGGAGAAAAATAGTTAGAAGATGAAGTTACCTTTTTAGTTATCTCCTTTTCAGTTTATGTTGAGATAGGAGAGCCTCTTTTAGCCATAACCACGGGAGATTCTTTACTTTTCTCCTTAGAGACTTCAACCAACTTTTTGGGGTTCTAAGATTAGGGTCAAGTGAAGACTACAAATGATTGGCCATCATGCTCACCTTAGTCTTCCTCGTACTCTAAGTACCTAATGTTGGAGTCACTAGCTGAATCATCAAAAGACTCATCAACATATCCTGAAGCTTCAAAAGCTTTGTGGTAATCTTGATTTTTTGTTTCTTCATCTTCCTCAACTACTTCAACTACTACGTTGATGGGAGGAGCTTCAATGGCCAACCTGGTGAGAGCAGAAATCAATTGATTCCTATCTCTTGTGGGGATGCCATTGGCATTGTTGAAATTCCATCTAGGAATATCCCGAGAAGGAATGTTGGATGCTAGTTGAGACATCTACTTCTTTAAATAAATCTAGTCATTGGCCATCTTCTGAATCATAGGATCAGTAGAATTCTGAGAATAACTCTATTTTTTAGGCTTAGATGATTCTCTTATGATCTTTCTAGCTAGAATAAGATCATCTTCTATTTCAATGGTTGTAGCTTGAGCGGTGGTCAAATTGGGGATAACAGATCTTCTCAATAAGAAGTTTACATCAGGGGGCTGAGCGTTGATGAAGAAGAACTTCTAATTTTCAAGAGTGGGAATGGATAGCTCTAGAATCTTATGAATCAACTTGTTGAATTTGGCTATGAAATCCCGCATGGGTTCATAAGACTCCTTCTTCATGTGTGTAAGCTGTACTAACAAGGCATGAGAATCTTCAGTTGGTTTAAACCTTGCTTCGAATACAGATCACATGGTAGTCCAGTTGGTAATGCATGCATTTGGAAGATGGTAGAACCACTCTGCTGCTACACCATGTAATGTCTCAATGAATAGTCAAATAGAGACGTCTTCATTAGAAACTCCAAGAATGCCACATGCAACAAAGAATGAAGTGATGTGTTCATTAGGGTGCTTCTTCCCATCACCATTGAACTTAGGAATATTCTTATGTAACCCATGAGGTAGATCATGCAATGGTGGATTTAGGGAAAGAGTACTAATAGCTACACCCCAAGGCAAAGGGTTGTGCTACTGTTATTCTGAATGAAGTGCATATGGGAATTTGAGTATCAAAAAAGCATAACGCACGGTAGGTTGCAGAAAATTCTTGTTCATGAAGAACACAAGTTCTTCGGATAGGTGAAGAATTTCTTGCTCAGCTAGATGTAACACTATTGGGTGAAAGTCTCAAATTATGTTGTTGAATAAAATCAAAGAATGGATCAGTTTCACCCCTAGCTCATCTTGACCGAGTGAATATATTTTTGGCTAGCTTGAACTGGAAAATAGATCTTTTTGAAAATAAGGCAAATATAGAGTCGCTAGACACCAATAAGATAAGCTTAGTCTTATCAATCTGTATTCCCCAGGATAGTCACCAAAAAATGTTGGTTAGATATTTTTTCAAGCCAAAATATGATGTTTAACCATAGTACATGGCATTAAATCCCTCCTCAAAGACAGGTTAGGTTACCTTTTTATTATAAATCTAAAACACAATAGAACTAATATATACAATATTCACACTTTTCTAACCATTGGGGTTGGGACAGAATCCTGAAATCCATATCCACACTAGGTGAAGATGTTGCAATTTTAGAAATGAAATGGATTGGAAAGGAAATTATTATTATGGAAGAAAAACAATGGAAAGGAAATGAGAGGAATGTATTTTATTTCGAGTAAACACAGATCATGAAATAATCATACAAGTTTTAGATAACAAATGTAATGTCTGAAACAATTAAAATAATCGAGAGTACTAAACAAATAGCTTAATATTCTAAACATAAGAACAATATCTTAAGAGAGATGAATCTCACAACACAAAGTTTTTAAAATAGCATCAGTTTCTATTCCTCAAATGATTAAAAGAAAACACAAAGTTTTTCTTCTTCACAATAGTTCTCAATATTAAAAAAAATCTCAACCCTTTGGAATGCATAAGTATCCCTTATTTATAATAAAAAGAGTTGAGAGAAAATAGGATAAAATCCTAGAAAATAGCCATTTAATAAGTATCCTATTTTTCTTGACTCTCACACAGGAGAACAAGTCAAAATTTACTTCCTATATGACAAAACAAAAATGAAAAAGACATGTCAATTTCTGGAAGGAAATGACATGTAACATCATTGCTTATTCCTTTTTCTCATCCTTTTCTTCTTCTAGTGACACCTGCTTGTCTCGAAACTCTTGAAACTTTCGGATTATGTCTTGCATTTCATCTTCATTTGGTGCACTAGAATAATCACTTATAACCTTGCAAGTTTATTATGTGTCACTTGCGTTGCCAGTATTTTTCTTCAATATCTTATTATTTTTTCTCAGAGATTCCAAAATGTTCTTGATCTATATAAATTTATAAATGACGCTCAGATCAAAGATGGAAGCTAGTTCTTACTCGATTGATTCTTGAATTTTTTTATAGAAACCATCAGTAGGTATAATGGTTGAGCCTTCATCCAATAATTTGGGAAAGATCTTGAACAAATCTTATTCGATATCACTGGTGGTGTCAATCAACTGATCTCTAGATTCTTTGAACTTTTTGCAGGCTTCATTGATAATATTTATCTTGAACCTGATAGCCTTGTTTAGTGGGAAGTGTTTTTCCCCATGTGGAATGAATCCTTCTTCCACTAAGACCTGAGATGGAATTTGCTTCAGTGTATTGAGATCCTCCAAAGTTAGTTCAAGGTTTCCAGTCTCCTGTGAAAATTCATCATTCATCTTGTCGTCATACTTTTTCATTTCCTCAAAGGATTTATAAACCTCTATTGTATCATCAATGACATTCCTTCCTTAAAGGAGTAACCTATAAATCCATTCATCCACCATTCTCCCCTTCTCATTGATCTTCTCAATAATAGGAGTGGGAGTAGAAGATGACGGGGTTGACTGAGAGGGCTTAAGCATTACTTCTGTCAATTGTTCCACTTTCTCTTTTGGCTCATCCCGACTCACCTTTTTTTCCTTCAGCTTTTGGCATAGCACATTCATGGAATCTTGTGCATCTTGTTGTGCCCCTTCAGTTGTTACCTTTCCCAGATCCACCCTTGTAATCTAATAATCGGAAGCTGCTATGTTCTCCTTGGTTTTTTGGTTACAGGAGTGGCAATCTCTATAAAATTATGTCCTAAGGGATCTACTGAAACCCTTGAAATTGTTTTAGGTTTCTTAGTAGATTTGGTAGGAGAGACCTTGAGTGAACTAAAATTTAAGGTTGGTAGGGGATCTACCATCTTCCTCTTCCTTACAGTTTGTTTGACCAACCATTGAGGTACAATGGAAGAAGTTTCTCCTATTGGAGGTGTCTTGGTTGTATCTGAGGGTGGAGGAATATTTTCTTATGGAGTCGTGATGAATGGAAGTGTAGCGACTGTGGGGATAGACTGAGGGAATGAAGGTGCGGAAGGAGGAGGCATTTCTATAGCCAACATATGCCCAGTAGAGAGAGGTGAAAGATCAGAGAAAATGCTAGTCATGGCTGACAAAAGTGGTGTTGAAAAATGTGATTCGGAAGATTAGGGGAGAGGAGGTAAATGATCTAAGGCCAAAGATTGAGAGGCAAGGGCAAGGCTTACCTCTGATGAGAAATCATCAAAAGGAGAAATGAGAGGTTGATAAATCTTGACTTCTGGGAGAATTCTTCCTATTTCTGGTTGAGGAGGAGAATCTAATACCTCAACTGTTTGTGTGGGAGTAGATGATTTAGCCCCCTACTTTTCTTCTCTTCTGACAAATTTAAACTTTATTTGTCTCTTAGTAGGGCTTTTATCCTTTTCCTTTTCTCCCTTAGAGGGTCCCGCTTCTAGAGTAGCTATCTTTGACAATCTCTTTTCTTTATAACTCATTCCCCAAGAAATGAGCCATGCCTTAGTGTAAACAAGGGTTTGAGTATCTCTATTGGTGATAGAATCCTTTTCAGTGATGGACTAATTGGTGGCTGGGAATCCAAGTTGATCTCCATCTTTCTATTCATATCTAGGTTCTAAGACACTTTCATTATCTGTGGTGCCTTCTGGGATATCAACCAGATCTAATGCTTGGATTTCTTCCAGAGTCAACCTACTATTGTATTTTCTTTGAACATCAACCTCATCTCGAAGATCAACCCAGATGTCCTCTACATGGGGCACATGCAGATACAAGGTTCCATACGACTTAAGGACTCCTTGAATATTGAATCCTTCTATGAACTTCATATGCTTCTTCAGTTTATCTTGAAGTTTGTGCACAAAATTCTTGGCCTTCACAACTGTAGAAAATTTCTACCTTCCAATGGAAATTGGGAAGGAAACAACGGCCTCGTGTCTACTTTGTTGGAACTTGTGGAAATCCAACATTTGTCTGACCAACTCCATAAGGATGAGTTTGTCACCTGGAAACTGTGGAAAATGGAAAGGAGTACCGTGGAACCTTACCACCTAGATATAGGTAAACTTACTAAATTGCAAGAAGATGTAGCCCCATTTTGACACCTTCAACCATGCCTCATTAGAAAATATTCTCTTTCTTAGCTCAGGGTCCAGCCTGTAAATATTTTCATAAAATAAGGCATCATTCACTATCCTAAATTATCTTTAGATCCTTTTATCATCAGCTGAGGGAAGTATCGATATATGTGATCAGTTTTTTAGTTCCCTTTTGCATCCAACCCCAAGTAGTTTCTCATACATGATGCTGCATCGATGACGTACAACATCATGTAGAACTTGCCAGTAGACAAGACCGTTTTCATTTGAGAGTCTATCTCATCACTTATTAGGGTAACCCAATCAATCCCTTGGTCATTCTTCTTAATGATGACCATGAACAGATACATCCACCCTTGGAATTATTTTGACTCTGGGAGCCCAAATAACTAGCTCAGTAGGGTGATGATATCACTAACTTCAAGTATAAAATCACTTCTAGGAACTGTCTTAGGAAACCTAGAAACAACTGACTTAGCCTTAATCAAGAATTTCTTATACATGTGTTTGATGTAGTCTTCTTGATCTTTGTCCTAGGATTTCTATGCTAACTTAGGATTTAAATGAACATATTCTGTAAAGTTGGGAAACTTTAGGAGTTGATCGAAGTAATCTCCATCTAATTTTACTATAGATTCTCCTACATAATTTCTCACTGAGCAGGAGGCTGAGTCATAGTGAGAAGCACATGTTAGAATGAATTCAGGGCATTGGGATGATACTGGAAACTATGATGTGAGTGGGAGACCACTATAGGATATTGAATTCATCCATGAATTATGAGAAGAATCCTCGATCCTTTTCCAGAAGTCTTCCATGTCTATATTGCTGAGCTCTGTGTCCTGGATGTCATAATTTTAACTTATATAAGAAGAAGAATCTATCTTATGATATTTTTACTTCATCTTTCCAGACTTAGAAGTGCTCAGGTCTGACATGAGGAGTCTTGAAAATGACTGAAAGAGTAATCAAGTTTGGATGTTTGTTGAAAAAGTGAACAAACCCGCCTTACTATTCGGATGTTGAAACTTACAAAGTAACCTTGGAAACTCGACAGACTAGATGGTGTGTTGCGGGAAATATAACTTGTCAAACACCTTGAAAAACCTGAAGGACTGGCATAATTTAGATGATGTCGGGTAGGTGATAATCTCTGACACACTGCGGAACTGGAAGAGTGTCTAACACCGGTCAAGACCCGCAACACCAACGGAGTTAGGAGGATGTTAAACACCCTGTAAAACCCAGTAAGGTGGAAATTTAGGGATGTTGAGAAATTTGAGAAACCCGATACTCTATGGAATTTGGAGGATGTTGAGCACCCTGTAAAACTTGAAACAAAGGCGTTGGGTTTCTGGGATGTCAGAACATGTCAAATTCCCACCAAGTTCGTAAGTTAGAATTTTTTAGATTCTTCTCAAAAATCAAAAGAGTATATCCCATGGAAAAAATAATAAAACACCCAAAGGATGAATTCCAAACAAGAGGTTTCATGGGACTACAACAGAAAATGAAGAAAACAACCCAAAACCCTAAACCTAGAGGGAAGAAAAATAAAAGAGGGAAAAAACCAAATGAACACCTAAAAAACAAACCCAAAGACCTCAAAGTGGTAAGAAAAGAAAAATACCTTCAATAAATTTGAAGAATGGTCAAAGACGGATCACGAAATCAATCGAGGGGTTCATTTGGGTTTGGAGGTCAAATGAACATGCACGAAAAATCCACACAGCAAAAATATACCAGGTAAAAATGATGTGTAAAATCAAACTATTTATAAATCACTAGCATTAATTACACCTCATTTGACATGTGTGCCAACTAAAATAAAACTTGACATTAATGCCATGTCATCTTGCTTGGGGTGCTCGAAAACCCGATACAAAAATTTTGGTTCATTTCGGGTTTCAGGTTTCGGGAAACATGAGGCATGAAGCATGAGATGTTGAGATGCTTCCAAGTTATGAAAAGTTGATAGAAAGGTGAGGATCAGGTTTCAGGTTTCAAAAAACACATGAAATGAAGCATGCATTTGATAACGCATGTTCCAATGCTCAAGAGTTTTGAAAACCTGACATATTAACAAGACCATTGGGTTCTGGGTTTCGGGGAACATGAGACATGTAACAAGCAAGAAACATGCTTTCATGCACAGAAAACCCAAAACCCCGAAAATCTCCTCCAAAGGGAAAATTTAAGATATTTTTCCAAAATTTTCCTATGGTTATCTCAATTTTAGCTGAAATCACTAAAATGAGATAACCGTGCGCTCATGTTCTAGTACACACTAGTGTAATAATTCATCTCGACCTAACTTGTGTAGGTCACCACTGATGAACATAAAAGGTGCTGCATAAATTGTAAGTTGTTTCTTCTCTAAGGATTTTAGTCCTTCTGGTGCCACACTTGTGTGTAGAAAAACAAAAATATCCTCCAAGTCTGAAGGCATGAGATGTAACCTCTATAACTATACATCTGATATTGTATCTTCAATTGTTTACACATCTTCCCATGATTGTATCCTTGATAAATGGTTTGGGCCAGAATTACGTTTCTCTATTTTTATAACAACTGTAAAATCAAATTCTTGGAATAAAAGAACCCATCGACATATGCACCCTTATAAGATGGGATTATTTAACAAGTATTTCAATGCCATGTGATTGGTATAAAATAAAAATTGTGTTGCTAACATGTACTGTTTGAATTTAAGTAGCACATAGATCATTGACAAGGATTCACACTCAGTAGTTGTATAATTTTTCTCTACAGGGGTCAATTTTCTACTAGAAAAATAGATAGGATGATCTGTAATAAATTCTCTAGGATGAGCTAACACAAATCCAATGGCTATGTTAGACACATCCACATGTACATGAAACTGTTGGTCCCATGAGGGAAAGCCCAAAATAAGCATTGTAGTAAGTCTCTCCTTTAGTTCCTCAAATGCGCGCTGCTTCATTTCTCCCCAATAAAATGTCCTTTTTCATTTTAGTAACTCCTCAAATGCTGTGGAAACATTAGCATATCCTTTAATAAATTTTCTATAATACCTAGTGTGACACAAAAATATGTGCACCTCACTCTGACTGGTAGGTTATTTCAGACTAGAAATAACTGCAACCTTAGTTGGATCTACCAACAAACCTTCCTTGTAGATAATATGCCCTAACAGAGTGCCAAAAGGTTTATAAAACACACAATTTTTTATGTTTAAAGAGATGCTTAATTTTCTACATATTTGAAACATTAAGTACAAATTGTCACAATGATCCTTAATAAGCCCATACACCATCCAATCATCCAAGAAAACTTGAAAGATAATACGAATAAAATCCTGGAATGCTTGAACAACTATTTGCAAAAATATAGAAGGAACTTTTTTTAGACCAAAGGGCATCACAGTATATGCAAAACTCCACCACTCATTGGTGAAAGTTGTTTTTTCTTGATCCTCCAGTGTAATCCAGACCTGATGATGCCCAGAGAATCCATCTGTATAAAAATATGTCTCACTCCCTAAAAAGCCTTCTAATATATCCTCTGTGAAAGGTGTAGGAAAAGGATCAATCACACATGTAACATTCAACTCATTTTAGTCCACACAAATCCTAATCCAACCATCTTTCTTTATGCTGATCACCATTAGGCTAACCCATTCTGATTTATCTAGGGGTGTAATTATGCTAGAGTTCAGTATTTTGTCGATTTCTTCCTTGAATTTGACATGCAAGTTGGGGTTCATCCTGTAGGGTCTCTTCCTGACTGTACACGTACCTTTCTTGAGCTTTATATTTATTTATCCTAATGATTCATGCAATCCTTTCAATTCATGGTAGCCCTTAGGAAATAAGTCCTAAAAATCATGGAGAAACTCTAGTATTTTTGCTACTTCAAATTCAGACCAATAATCTTCAATTATTACCTCTTTAGGTTCAACATCCATACCAATATTCACTTTTTTGGTCCTCATAGGTTCATGATAGGCATGTGTGTTGTTATCTGCACCATCCAAGACCTCACGCATACCTATTAAATGATCTATATATTGTTCTTATACTTCTTCATCATCCACTATGTAGACCATCTTCCCTTTTTCATTTTCAAAGCAGGTATGCTTAAGTAGTGTGGCATATGTTTCTCTTCCTTCAACAAAATGTGCGTTTGAGTCATTTCCATAAAATAACTCCTAAACAAGTTCTTCCACCTTTTCACTGTCTCCCATAGTTAACCACTTTATAACCATTAATACCTCTTCTACTAGAGGTTTAGTAGAGAAGTAGTCAAAAGTTTGGACCATATCTATAACCAAATCCTACCAATTTCCATTCTCTCTATATAGCTCTGCATATACATACCAAAAACATGTGTAACCTTGTAAAGTGGAATAAATTTTGTGCACCCATAGCAAAGGTGGTAAAACTTCTAACCCCTATGTCCAGAGCCTTTCACACTACTGAATGTGGTGTTGAACAGGTTGATTATCATGATATGTATAGATTTGAGTTAGTGCATTGCTCCTGGAAAATTGAGTTGTAAGAGAAATCCTGACTTCATTCCATTCTATAAGATTATCCGTGTGAACCACCCACCAGCGCGCTACTGTACTGCATAGGGTATATGCTAACATATGTCTCCTCTCAACTTAGTTTGTCCATTATTCCTCTATGGCACACAAGAATACAATAGGGTCCCCTTCCCAAGTGTACTGAGGTTTAGAGCTGCTACCTATTCTCCTGATGCAATGAGGTTTGTTGTTCCATGAAAATGTGCTCCTTTACACCCTACCAACTCATTAGTACCTTGAGCCTAATTATCACAAGAAATACTCATAGTGTCACTAATAGATTGTGAATCTTCCCACTGAAGGATTCCTTCTTTATATGGCTAGAGCACTTCTGGGTCCCAAATGACATGTACATAAATCCTATTTAGATCTTCCTCACTCAAAGGCTCAACATAGGGCACAAATTTTCCATCTGTTAAAGGGAAAATAACTCTTTCCTCGTTCTCAAAACTAATATATCCCTTGTTGAACTGAATATTAACATTATTTGCGTAACAACAAGGGAATCCAAACAGAGCTAGGAAACTGTCTGCTTCTGTAAGTACTAAAACCTCAAAATACCCAGTGAACTTGTCCCCATGTATAGTAATGAATGCATCTTTTAAAACTTTGATAGGAGGGGCCTTAGTTTGATTAGCCATAAATAATAAATTAGAAGATGGCTGCAATGTAGGTCTCCCCATTTTTACCCATGCATCTAAAGTAAGCACATTTACTTCCATGCCTGTGTCAATTAATATGTTACTCAAGAGCCATCTTTCGACAACAACATTATGAGTGATTTCCTTGTCGTAGTCTAAGCTATGGGGGGAGATTTACATACAGGATCTGATGCCCATTCTCAATATTAGCATGTGGAGTTTTTCCCTTTAGCCAATTCCCTAGTAATGGAATAATATTCTCCTGGAGTAGCATTCTGCATACCTCCTTCAAGTCATCAATATCTAATTGGATCATCTTTTCCTCCTGCTTTAGTTTCATCTTCCATGATTACTCCTTTAAACATTGTACTTCACCTTGAAGATTTCTAACGACCTCTATGGTATCTTGATAAACCTCCTTCTGATGGGTGGGATCTAGGTACCGGGCATGTAAAACCTCTTCTTTAGTGATAGTAGGATTCTGTGGTAACACCTCTGTAGCACGTGCAACTTTAGCATAAGTAGTGATATTTATAGGCAATACCTCAGGTTCTAGTTCCAACTTTGGCATCCACTGATTTTTTACAGTGTGCTATATCCTAATCATCCTCGTGCCTTTGTTCTTATTTTTATGTTACTTGCTAATATTATCATATAGATCTAGGCATTCCGATGATTCTTCCCATAGAAAGAACATGTAATATTATGAGGACATTAGCACCTGTAGTGGTCAGGTGATCCACATGTAAAGTATGTTCCACGAGGGAATTCACCTCATCCACCACCAAAACCTCAACCTCCAAATCCACCACAATATCCTCAACCTTTGCGACATCCTCCATCATAGCACCCCTCGTTTCGATCATACTACACCTGATTTTAATTCCAATCCTGATGCTCACCTTTACCATTAGAGTTATTTGATACTCCTATCTGTCACACACCAATATCTATAACATTATGGATCTAACAAATCAACCTAAAACATTCATTATCATGAGTCATGGACTGAAAAATATTACAATAATAGGATACATTCTTCCTTATCACCCGTTATAATAATGGGAAATGACTGATGACATGGTTCAGGTGATATATCTCATAGTCTAGCAATAATGAACATACTATTCTATAGGGACAACTATCTTTGGTGCGCCCCTCTACTTCACAATCTGTACACTGAATCCCAGTGCACTTATCATGTGTTGAATTTGCCAATAGTTTCTCCATCTACTTCGCCATAGCTGAAATTTGTGCCTCTAAGAATGGGATGAATTTAGTCTCTATAATCTTGATTGCCTCAACACATAGAGTAGCTTAAAGGGATTCACACAGATCAGTGTATGTCTTATGTGACAAAGCCCTTCTAAAAGGTGTGATCAGACCTCCAACGAACCATTGCGCATGCTTGATTGTGTGAATATCATAAGAAATCTTAGATAAAAGTGTTTTGAAATTGGCATCATACTCTCGGACACTTTCAGTAGTACCTTGTTTAATATCCTTGAGCATACTTATACTCTTCTATTCAAATTTAGGGATACAGAACTCTTTAAGGAATGCATCTTTAAACGCGGCATAATCTATGCAAGTTTGATCAGGATCAAACTTCCTATACAAACTATTTGCGTATCCATACAATGTAGTTGTAAATTGACTTACCTTGCACTTAGAAGCTATGATCCCTTTTGCGTGCCACATTATTTCACACAAGTGCACATGCTCAACAACATCTTCTATGCCCTTATACTCTAGAAGAAAAAGATACATATCCATGTAAATATTTTGGGGTTGGTGCAGACCCTTCCCACCTCATCCAGAACCCCCTGTGTTGCCTCTACCTCCAGAACCACCAGATCCACCAGAACTAGAGCCACCTACACCCCCTGATCCTCCACGCGTAGCCGGAAGTGGACCAAAAGATGTACTTATCTGTATCCCAATAGTAGTACTATTCTGAACTTGTATAGTCTGCATGGTGTACTACTCTCAGAAGTGAGCCCCAAATTATGGACACTTGAATTCTATGCAGATTATGCACTTGAAAAGGTAGCTCTAAACAATAATGAAGACATTTTCCCTACCATTAATGTACTTGCTATGTGACTTACTCTTGCTTCCCTACTACCCAAATTAACTTGGTGACTACTAGATGTACTATGTACTAGAAAAAGAAACACAAGGGAAAGGTTTCTAGGTAAATTCTGATGTGTAGTTACAGCCCAAGTCGTCTCTACTAGTGTGCTTCCATGTGAGACCAAAGAGGGTTCCCTTTCATGCTTTCCCAAATGGGGGAGTTCCTAATGCTCTGGCTCCATACCTTCTGTGTGAGCTCCAAATCCTTCGTGAGCCATCTCTCTCCTCAACACCATTTACTATGCAATGTCACACTACTTCTCTATCTCCCTCTTGTGTGCCTCATTGTACCTAAGCCTCCTTTCTTCTATCCTACTCTCTACCACTAGGTCCTCCATATTTCACCAAACCTGCTCCTACCCCTGCACGTGGTGGGGTTTAGTTAGCCATTGGTTTGATTTCCAAGTTCAGGGTCATAATCAAGATTTTGATCGCCACTGGAATGCCTTGCAAGTAATTTCCCCTGGGATAGCATAAAAAATGGAATTCTTCTACCCCTAGGAAAGAATAAGTGGAAATTGAGTACTCTAGAATATAGTTGTTTAGAACATCACGAAACCAAGTATCCAAAACACATGTCTAAATTAGATGAAAATAATAAAGGGAATGAAATTATTCCTACGTCTAGACAAGTGTGCAATACATCCAATTCATTTTAGATGCATAAGAAACCAACCAATCGTAAATTTCTACTAGAAAAATAGCAAAGAAGCTCTCATATAAACTATCATACAGATTCTGTTCCACCCACACACATGCATAAAACTCAGATCTAGTGCTGAAACTCCATGCGTACTCTTCTTCTAGATATTTTATCCACTCCTAAACACTTTCTACAATCAAGCAATACTTCTTCATTGTGAACCATCCTAAAAAAACTGAAAAAGAGGTCCTGGTAATGAAACCAATGATGCAGCTTAGAATTTACCAAGATTAACCTAGGTGCGCTGACACATCACTCAACCTAGACTGAGTGCTCACCCGAAGTGCACAAAGGTACTAGGACCATCCTTAAGAGTTTCTTGTGTAGGATGTGAATATGATGAAGAGTTAATGCATTCAGAACCATAAACAATATAAACTTTCCACAAAGAAAGTTCCAGATCTAGATCTAAAAGATTAATGAATCAAGTAATAGATATAATGAAGTCAACCATGTAAGGAATAATTTTAGTCATGTTAACACCATTATTCACCCAATACAATCCATTATATTAAAACACAATAAACATAGAAGCTTCTTATAATAAGTAGTATCATAAGTTCATGAGCACAACAGATCTGATAACAAAACTCCACAACAGATCATACGCACTACTCCCCTAATCTACATATATTACTACATATTTATAAGGGTGGGAAATTTTCCTTCACCACTCACATAATTCCCAAAATAGGTCACATGATGAAAATAATGATGCACCTTTACAATAATAGACACCCATGTAAATTCACTAATAATAGATCTCTTCTAGTTAAATAGAAGTGGTAATCCTATTATTAGCTAAAACTAACGCAAATAAATTAGTAGAAGATCTTAAAAAAATAGTAGTTGCATGCCACTTAAGTTTCCATTTGGTTGTGTTCCCCACACGCTATCTCCAAAAATAGCCCATAACCATGAAAATGGTTAAGTACAGATTTAATCTTTCTTTCACGTGTAATTCATTCCCTATCCTTCCATACCTTCAAACCTACCTTGCTACCCTATGCTAATATTTTGTGCACCTTCTCCTTAGTGTCATACTTTGTTTGCACAACAAATATGCAATTTTTGATTTCCTTTGACATAGAATTATGATGAAGTTTTGTGCACCAAGAAGTATAGTTTCAGACCAAGGTCCACAATTCATGTCCAATATGATCCTATCCTTCACAATGCACTATCAGATCAATCATAGGATGTCATCTCCCTATAAAACATAATGAAATGGACAAGAAGAAGTGAAAATCATGGAATTGGAAAACATTCTCACTAAAATAGTTGAAGCAAGTAGAAAATATTTGGTGAAAAGGCAAGCTGAGGTTGTCTGGGCTTATAACACAACTTGGAAGACCACAACATGGTTCTCACCATATGAGTTAGTCTATGGGAAAAATCCCTTGTTACCCATTGAATATAAACTACAAACATTAAGGATAACAACTAAATTGGGTATTAAATTAGATAAAACACAAAAGGAAAGAATTCTATAACTCAATGAATTGTATGAGATGAGACTGGAAGCACTTCAATAGACATGGATAATCTAAGAACAAAGGAAGTAGTGGCATGATACACATATCAAGGAAAGGAAATTATAGATAGGATATTGGGCATTACTATTTAATTCCAAGTACTGAAAAATCAAAGGAAAGTTGTAAGATCCTCATTTTAATACCTTCGAACCAGATTTCTTTTTTAATTAATGTTCTCTTGTTCTAAATACATAATTTAGAACACACATATCATAACAATCATTCTTATAAAAGATAACCATATGCAGCTGTAATGAATCGGTATACCACCGATCTATTCATTCCATGACTTAGTGAACTACCGATCTATTCATTCCATGACTCAGTGAACTACTGATCTATTCATGCGTAACTTGGAGATTGAAGTTTTTAATTGATCACTTCATTCTCATGGTTCTCTTCCCTATTCTGGGTTCTGAGTGCACTGCCCAATGAACCTATCTGAATAATTATTACTATTATTCATCGGCATCACGATCCTTAGAATAGGTGACATAGGACAACGCAATCAGCAACTTGCGATACTTTGGCCAAAGGTTTGAAACGTACTGTTCATATTACTTATTCCTTGATGGCATACACATCAATCTAGAATATGTCCCTCACCCCACTCTAATGTTATATAGAACATTTTATACTGACCTAAGTCAGTCTCCCTTGTCCTCAGTTTTCACTCTGGATCGAGTTAATATCATAATTCACGTTATAAATATGCTCTTGAAGACTAGGGGTAAGTTGACATACTGGATCAACCGATGTTAACCCCGTGTGTCAAGATACCCAGAGTCTCAAAGGGCTGCCTCATAACCTGTCTATGATCCTAACCAGTCCTGGAAGGAAATCTTTACCAAGTCTCGGTGTGTAAATCTTGAAAATCAATGTAGAAGGGTGTTGCCATATGTCATCTGCATTGTTGTATCCTCGAGAAGATCCTAATATTCTTGAAGGTACAACCTTGCAGTTGACATGTGTCAACATCCTACGGAACAGCCTCAGAAAGATGTACATACCTCTAAGAATTTACTTATGTTAAGTTATATTTGGATTACAGGCCCACCTTATTAGGTAGCCTTCCCTAATCCTGAGTTCAACACTCCTTGAGTTACCCTTTTGTACTTAGGTTCAATTTCACAGAGAAATTTTTTAATTAGATTTAAGATTGTTTCAAAGTTACCGATTGGTACCTAACAACCTTGTATCCACAAAATAGGACAATAACCCTTAAGTTTTCCCCATTAGGAAAATAACTAATCCAACCAGGGTATGTAACAACCTTAAAGACTGAAACATATCAGACTTAATACCATTAAGTCATGGTGATTTACAACCATCAATATATTGCTTTTGAATTAGAACATTAAGAGAGTTTTAGGATTTTATTCCAGTTATAGCTACATTTTAGGGCATAGTTCACTCTCAACTTTCTCTAATAATGCAATGGTCTAATTTACAATTTAACCATAATCATAAGATATAAGAATTACTAACCAGAAATATGTAGTATTCAGCCACATAATAAATAAGGCTTACTTAGGGAATCCATCTGGACTCCATTGCATAGAACAATAAGAATGCACACTCATTCTTATAGGTAATAACAAGATCAATCCAACAAATAAGTAACACAATCCACATAAGTAATATCTCTCCGTTTCATTTATTTCCAAATCTATACAAATACAATCTATGCACTTTGGCATACTTTAAGAAAATGGCCTTCAAAAAAAGAAGTAACTTTCCTCAATAATACAATTTGATAAACAAGTCAGAATTATTCATAAGAACCAGATTAAAACAGTCAGCGCATCATATCAAATTTTGTCTTCCTTTACCACTTACGATGACTATCTGTAAAAATTGCTAGCACGGGTCAGTTTAGTGAACTGAGCATGATAAGCACTAATCCTTAAAAAATTACATTCCACCAATTGTTTTCATTAAACAATCCTATTTAAATGACATCAATTCCATCAAATCCAAAATCATGACTCACACTAGTTTTCCTTTTTCCAATGACTTTGTAACGTAACTCAAATCACAAGCGTAATTTCAACTTAGTCTATTTCAGATGATTTGTTTAATAAAAGAAAAGAAGAAAGGAAATTCTGTATCTTAAGTACCTAACCATCTGCAGAGTTGAGAACAGTGTTGATTATGTTTTAATCACTCCAATTAAAAGAATGAAACCTTTTTAAGGTATGCATCCAACAGGTTTGTATAAAAGCAATTTGAGCAAAGAATAGTTAACTGCCTCAAGCAAGTTCCTCTAGCAAATTTCCTTTAACTCTATTATATCAAATTCTAATCATTGATAAGTATGCAAAACATTAATTACAGGGCTACCTTTATACAAGTAGATAAAAAACTGAGTTCTAAATCAGGATAATAATACTGCTATTAAAGGAAAGGAGTCTTCTAAGTTAAGATCTCACTACTTACCATTTCTTTCCACTTAATTTTAACAGTCTTGTCATCTCATAATCATACTGTAGAGTTCCTTATAGAATTATATAGAAGAGTTCACTATTATTCCAAGAGAGAGTATAAATACCTTCGTATTTCAAAATCCTATAACAACTTTCCTACATAACTCAGAGGAAGAAGCAAAGAAAATTAGAACACTATTTTAATCAAGTTCAGCACTATACTAACTTCTAAGAAGTAATATACATTCTCTAGTCCAATCAGGGAAGGAAAAGACAAGTATTACCACACTCAAGTTTAACCAATAGCTCAGGTCAGGTAGAGCCACCTTAAGAATTTGCTAAAGGATCCCTATGGTTTTACAACTATACTTTAAACAAAATTCATTAACATTTTATTTACATGAAACGTTATAAACGATCAAATATCAGACCACAATCCTGCTCTAAAGTAAACAATCTACATTTCATCTATTACTCGAATCATTTTAGTCTATGAGTTAGGGTAACTTTCCCATTACCATTAATTACCAATGGATCGAAACTAAGTTATTCCAACTGTTGCACTGATAGGTCATTATATTATTCCAAGATATTAAACCAAAAATGCATGTACATAATTGATAATTGAATTCTAAATACAGATTCCAAAATCACCTTTGGGTAACATCAAACACAGTCTTAACTTAACCAAACATTAACATAACATCCATTCATGCAGATCTAGGATCAACCATGAATTTCTAGGGAACAGAGTTCATCCAAGTACATTTCCTCTTGAACATATCCGTGTTCCTAATATCCATTTAAAATCACAAAAACAATAGTTAAACCAAATACTTCCTTACTCACAGAACCTATATTCATAAGAACATTCAAACCCCTTTGAAATAAAAAGTATAGGCTTAGACTTCAAACAACATTTCCAACTCACACAACTAAAAAAGTTGAGTTTCACTGAATAAACTAACATTCCAACCAAAAAATCAATTACTTACTTTCTTGAACATGGTCCAATAATAGTTAGAGTTCATACGGCAAAGCAAACCATCAATTAATCCAATCATATTTGAAACAACAAATAATTACTTTGGTGTTTTCAAACACGTAATCATTAAGCATGCATTATTTCATGGAGGCAGTTCTTATCAAATACCCTAGTCAGATAAAGAAAACTTACAACACCTCCAAATAGATAGCAAAACTCCATATTGGATTTACAACATGGAAACAAGAATAATGAAGCAGATTTCATCCAGGATCCAAATACAATCCAGAACCCCAAATCATCATAAAACCTAAATCATTGTTACCAGTCAAGCCAAAATGTACATACATTATCTGAACAGTTTTGTTCTAATGAAAACATTTAAAGGAAAGCAATATTTTTAATAGTTAGGGCCTATCATGCCTGATAATGTCGTTAAAAGTCAAAGAAGACCTCTGAATGTGCTCACCCCTTCTCTTATTCTTCCACGAAAGATTAAACAACAAAATATTGTTACCTCCATGCCTTATATACTCCCCATGATAGAGAAGTAAATTTGAAACTTTCAAAATTGCCATGCAATGAAGAGTAGACGGCTGGTTCGAAGTACCAGTGCTCATGCAGAGTGAAAAATGAAATGCATGAAAAACAAGACAACCAAGCAAAATTCCACTTGCATGCCTTCCCAAGAAATCCACTCTCAAGACCCTATGCAAATTAATTGCATTAAATTTCATTCTCCCACCTATTCTCCATTTCCACTGACTGCCAAAGTTGGTGAATGCTAAAACAAAATAAACAAAAGTTCCCATTCTTAGAGATGCTGCCACGTAAGACCTTTTTAACAAATTTAACCTCCGCTAACCCTGGCAGCACTCCCTGTCCTTCATCCTTATCCTTTCCTTAAATGCCATGGAAACCACCGCCCAAGACTTGCAACCCTCCTGAGGTCCCCCTTCATAGCATTAGTTTAGGATAGGTTAGTGAATAAGGTTAGATCATAGGTAGACTTAGTCTTAGTGCCATAAGATATAACATTAGTCACCCTCCTTAGTGATAGGTTTAGTTAACCCTTAGGAGTATTAAGCACATAGTTTAGGACTAGGTTAGATTAACTAACCTTGCAACATTAGGTTATAGTTTAGGTTAAAACTAATAACCTTACTGATTCTAGTCTAGGTCCCCTAGATATGACTAATTAGTAATAGAATTCAAATAGAATAAAATAGTACTAGTTGTTAGGATTTAATATCGTAGTGCTCACATATTTGAGCAAATATATATTTGTGATTATTATTATTAAATGTGTAATGTGTAAACAGTATATGGTTAGATTGTTATAGATTTGTTATTATAAATAAATCATAACAATATTCTTGTTTTGTGGTCACGTAGAATAGGAGTGTTGTTGAGAAACCTTCATATTTATAGGAAATATTACTCCTATATATATGTTATTCTGAATATATGAAAGACCCGAAGAAGCCGAATACAATATCAGTAAATTATTTTCCTGTGTTAATCTGTTGCTGCTCTAAGACTAGTTCAGATTCCGATTTGCATTAAGTAATTAAGCTTTAGATAGAAAAATTACACATCTTACCTGGATTAATGTTCAGGTCCTTTCTGATGCTATGATGACTGAAACAAGATTCTGATTATAATGATCAGCTAGAGTTATCCTCCAGAACCCTACAAAACACACACACACACACACACACACACACACATATTTATATGTAAGAAGGAGTTTTAAAAGAACTTGAACATTCAAAGTTCAGTCAGACTTAATAACTCACGAAATGTTATTACAAATTTTTCATCTTGAATAAAATTAAAACATTCCTTGGATCAATGCAACTGATCCAAGGTTGATTCATAAAGGTGGATAAATCCACAATCTTCCAGAAATCAGACTGTACTCAAATGTGAAGGATGAAAGAAACAAAAGAGTCCAAGCATATTCCAGTTCAATCAAAGATCTTAAGAGCAGAAAATACATAATCCAAATCAAGCATGACTTCCCAAAACCAAAGGAACATGTCCTTAAATAGGAGAAATCATATATCAACACTTGAATGCTCATTAGAAAGTAACAACAGTTCAGGGTGTTACAAAAGTTGAGAACTAGATGTTTAGGACCTCATCAGGCTGAGACAATATACGAAAATGGCTCTATTTAGCTACTTCCCATTGATGGCATCAAAAGGAAACTTTTGGTCAATGGACACAAGTTAAAAATCTATAGGAATCCTCCTACCAGGGATGAATTCTTGAAGAAAATTGAAGAAGATAAGGAATTTGATCATATAGAAGAACCTAGTTCTTCCAAAATGATCAAGTAATCAGATGTAATGATCTAAAATAAAGGGAAGGGAATGAAAAATAGAAAATGGTGTTCCCTTCCCCAAAAAAATAAAAAAAATAAAAGAAAAAGGGAATGGAATGAAAACCAGTAAATGGCATTTTCTTCCCAAAAAAATTATCTCAAAATGATAATTTAAAACTAGAAATGGTGGTTGGTCTCATAAATAAGTGGATAATTCAAATAAAAGGAACTTCTTTGGAATTCTGTCTTTTCTATCCAATTTTCTATTTCATTTTTTTTAGGAATGATGAGTCATCAAGGAAAATGGATTATATTAGCAAGGATGGTAATTATGTCTTGATCTTATTAAAGGTTAAATTAAAAGTTTTCATGTGTGATTAGACTTGATTTAAGTCGGTGGTATAATGAGACATTTATTGCACATCATGATTAAAGGGGAATAATCATGGAGGTGATGCCAAATAAATAAATTAAAGTGGAAGCATATTAATAATGAAGTATCATTTAGGTGGAATAAAAGAGAATCAGGAATAGTTGAAGAGAAATTCAAGGAGGTAACAATGAAGGCATATTTGGAGTTCCGCAGCTAAATCCAGTAGTTCCGTAGCTATCTCCTAGTAGAGAAAGGGTTTAAAAGAAGAAATAATTCGAATTGTCCTCTTGGCCATGGGTATCAAAAAGAAGTCAGAGCCAGAAGACGATACACAAATCCTTGCAAATGGAGAAGTAACAACCATTTTTGAATTGGTCGTTTGGGTGGAGTTTTTGAAAAAATTCTCAAAATACAATGATGAATTGGTAAGATAATTTGTTGTTAATTTAGAGCAGTCTAGAACTAAGGTTAAAGGCATTGTAATTCTATTTACTATTAATATAATGAGTAATGTATCTAGTGTACCAATTGCAAATGTTCCAAATTCTGTAAGGGGAACCATGAAAATATTAGTAGAAACCTTAAGGCAAGAAGGTGAACCTGAATCCCAGTACATTTATAATACTAAGAAGGTCATAAAGGGGTTCAAAAGAGCTAGCCTAACCAAACCCTTTGACAGGGTAGCATTATGGGTAGTAAAGTACCTAACATGTGATGACCACTAGGGGACTGTTGGAAGGGAAGTCCTTAAAATGTTGATATATCTTAGGTATGGGGCAAAAAAGTAGGAGTATTTAGTAAACCTCCTTGGTTTCCTCTTTTATTCCATCCATACAATGGATTAGATATATTATTGGGGTGTAGGGATAATTAGGCACCATGGATTAATTCATATCATCTGTCACAATCATTTTCTCTCTAAGAAAAATGGGGAAGAAACATGGGAAAAATTCCTCCACAACTTTAGGCAAACTCTTGATATTATCATAAGGGGAATACTAACCCCTTCTCTCCTAGAAGTAACTTAGAAATTAATACCCCTGATAAGAAGAACAAGGAAATAAGTGGGGTTAAAATACAAAAGAGGAGGAGGTTTGAAAGGATGATCAAAGCTTCAAAATTTACCTCTTCTTTAAAAGAAACTCCTTCCCCTTTAATAATACCAGAAGAACAAATACTTGTCTCTAATAGTGATAGTTCACCCAAGATGGAATTTGGAGAAAAAATCAGAAGAATTTCAAGAGGGAAGTTCACTTCAGAAAATGTCGAAGCTCCTAAAATGAAAATAATTCATAAAAATTCTAGGGAAACTCTAAGAAATATTGAAGTACAAGAGGATTTAGAGAAATAAATTGTTAATATTCTTGGCAACATGACAACTTCTCCTCCTCTACAAAGTCAAATTGAGGAATTGGAGAGAGAAGCTGAAATAATGGAAGTGAAATATTTTTAGGAGATGTATGACTTAGAAATACTCTCATAGGAGGAGGGAAAATTAACATCTTGGATATTGAAAGGAAAATTACCTTTAGTGGAGGAACAATGTTCATCCCTTGAGGAACTCCCAGAAAAAGAAAAAAACAACAGTTGAAGCAGATTTTGTTCTTGTCTAGGGAAGAACTTATAATTACGGAGAAATATGAGGAATTGAACTTCCTCAAAAAAAAATTAGAGCATAAAGAAATGTTTGTTGAACAATTGAAAACTTAGCTCACAGATAATAATGAAGAATTGGCAGTAGTAAAACAACAAATGGCTGAAAAAGAAAAGGAATTGTAATTGGCTACTGAGCAAAGCACTATGACAAAAGTATATTCAATGGATCAAATTATACAAACAGAGATATCTTAATTTCCACTCAAAAAAATATGGGATGATACCTGTAAGAAGCTTAATGAGCTCAAAATATCAAATCAAGAACTAAAAATCTAGTTGGAAGAAGAGAATAAGGAAAGGAAAGAATGGGAAGAAAAATTATATAAGATTGAGGAAGAAAAATTTAAATGTTTGGCAAAAATACAGATGGTTTGTATGATGAGTGAAAAATTACTCACATGTAAAAGACCTTCTCTTGCATATAATGTCTTTCGAGAAGAAAAATTTATCTGTTGGCAATTGTTGAGAATTTCATGTGGCCTTCCACATGAATTGAAGGATGAAGTAGAATTCATAGCGGCATATTCCTCAGCCAGTCCAAAGCAGAAAAATTAATCTACATGTGGGGGAAATCCAATTTAATACATTTGTTTATGTGCTCTAGAATCAAGTAGCCTAGAAAGAAAGGGCTACTGAGCACTTAATAAAGGATATTTCATCTGACCTATGTATGATAGCTCATTATGGGAAACCATTTGCATTTGTTATACATTTCAGGTCCCATGCCTTTGACAATTGATTTAAGAAACATTTTATTTCCAGCATGTATAAGAGTATTGATGCATTCACCTCGTATGAAGAGAAAAACTTTGAAGAAATTTATGATGGATGCCTAAAGTGATGAGAATTCCTTATTGTAGCATTAAGAAAAAGAGAAGTGATATCTCCCACAAATCTAATATGGAGTCTGGAAATGGGCCAGAACTTTATGTACACTCATTCCTCAAATTTGTGAAAAATGCAGGGCTATGTGGATGGGTATGAGAACAAGGCCTCTTCTCCTTATTACAACCATGTCTCCATGGCAGAATAGAGAACCTCAAGATCCCACTCATTTTGAGGATTGACAGAAAAATCTAGAGGAAGGATTAGGATACAACACTTATGACCAGAAACACTGGGACATTCATTTTTAACCATTTGATCTTAGCAGTCAGTTGGAGTGCAAAATTCATGATTCTAGTTTTAAAGAATAGAATTTGCAAGGGGAATTACAAACAAGTAAGTGTGGGGGAGATGATAAGGCTAAAATATGTCTCATTAATGTGCAATAAATACTCTCTTTTTACTCCCCTTTTAATCAAGTTTGTCTGTATTTCATAACTTTTGTTTGATCTAAATTATGTTAGGATGTTATTGTCCATCTTTTGTTTAATTTAGTTCAGATGTCTAAAAAATCTATAATTCCTAAAAAATCACGTGGAAATTCAGTTTTTTTGAAATAAATAGGTCATATTTAGTTAGATAAGTGAAGTATGAAGTAACCAACACCTTTTCGAGGAAGATGGACAAAATACAGCTTAGCTCTATAACTCAATCACTTAGCTTCAGAACTCTGTCACTTAATTTTGATACTTTATCACTTAGCTCCATAAATTTAGCAGTTAGTTTCAGAAGGTTTCCCTTTGGTTTCAAAACTTCTCTAAAGTTATGGAATCAATGGGAATATCCTTATTCTATCAAAATTTGGTTATGGAGAAAAGAAAGGGCCTTCTAATCAGAAATAGACCAATTTTTTTTCTGGTTCTTCACACTCCAAAAATACATATGTGAGACCAACATCTGTATGTCTAGCTAGTTTTCTAAATTTCATATCTACTTTGGGCACTATTTGGTTCCACTAGAATTTGTAGATAGCTATTGAACACTCATAATTGTAAATGCATCTTTGGATGGGGAATATATATATGTATGTATATATATATATATATATATATATATATATATATATATATATATGTACACACATATACACATATACACATATACACATATATACACATATACACATATACACGAGAGGATTGAATATATATAATTAATTTTTGTAAGACAAAACAATTCAATAATAATAGAGCCATTTAATTTTGAGAGAAACATAATTTGTTAACTCTTGATTCAAGGTGGAGAAAGGGCCCAATCCTCCAAGAAAAAATATATTTTATTCTATTGGTATTTATATTTTCAAGCAATTTGTATAAACATGTTGTTTAGTAGTTTTATAAGTACTTTTGATTCTTCAATTAAAATCTGTTACATAAGTTATCTATTGTCCATGCAGTTGTTCTATTATATGTTCTTATTTCCTCAACAAAATTTTAAGCAACATATTCTATGTGTGTTTAATTCTGTAAAGTGTGTTTATTTCCAACAGTGTGTTTAATTATGCAAAGTGTGTTTATTTCCAGTAGTGTGTTCAATTCTACAAGATTTGTTCATTTCAACAATGTGTGTTTATTTTAGCAAGTTTATTATAGTTTTGCACTCTCATTAATAAGGCCATGTTCAGTGCCAAAAAAATTTATGACACTTTAAAGCACGCAATTTTGTGAGAAAGGGATAAATATTTATAATCCCTTACTTGTTCACTAAGGACTTCTATTGTAGCATATAGCTTTTGAAACACCCATGTCTTGAATAGTGTAGGGTCAACCATGTAGGTTTGTTTTCAGAAAAATGAAGTGTAATTGTGCACACTCATCACAATGTATCATCAAATCAAAGGACACAATGAAAATGATTTCTATCATTTTGTACATAGAATCAAACATTTTTTGCATCCTTGCTTAATGTCATTCACTATAGTCCATTTTGATGCATAGGCATCTACAAAGGTTTCATGTTGGAATAAGATATCCTGGACCTGAGTTATCTAACCTGTCTATTTAGAGGCAAACCATCAGATCTAATTTCAGGCTAGCGGTCCTCATGGATATTTCAAGTTTGGTGCTAAGAAACTGCCTCTCATACAGATTCAGGAGACAACACCTCCTCCTCTCAAGGAAAAGATCAACATTATTCAATGTCAAGGCTACGCAATTCACCTGCCTAAAATGGATCAACCTTCAAGGCTACTAGTAATCTTCATCTAGTAGGTAGATCAATCCCACCTGGAGGTACCACCATTCAACTATTACTTCCCATAATTAACCCCCTCCTGGTTTCAATTTGGATAACTCGTTTAAAATGAAACTTAGTCCTACTAATCTACCAGGTATGGGATGTTCAAATGAACATCCAAAGATCCTGCTAATGCCAAGAAATTCCACACATTCTTGAACCCCTTCATGTGGAAGAATTCTAGTGCTTTCCATATGTGAATCTATTCCGCAGACCTTGATTATGTAGAATGACACACTCAAGTGCTTCAGTTCACAGGGTTTCGAATGTCTGAGGAAAGGTTCAAACGTCAATAGAACATGCACACACTAAAGATGGAGGTAAACATGTGGTGCAAATCATCAGTCGGAGTGGGACACATGTCGCCATTCCGTAACATCCTTCAAGGTAGATGTGCCTAGTGAATGTGAGTTTAGTGGAATTAACCAAGGTTATATCAGCCACATATCTTGGGTACTGCACACTAAAGGATTGCATACTGGTCAGCGACTGCAAGCACTGAAAAGTGGTGAAAATTACACACTGGCTCCATCACCAAACATACTACACATATTACATATTCCAAAGCAGATACTGTGGTGGACGTACTGAACACACTTCAAGTCAATGACACACTCTAAAGGGTCTTACAGGCCATACTAGAATGAATGAGGGTACATTTGGTCAAATATACCTCACTGGGTTTGAAAGAGGGAAAGGGTAGTCAAAAGGTCAAGGAAGGAGACAAGTATCCAAAAGCTCGACCTCATAACCAACCATAGACAAACATCATGGAAAAGTCTATAACCCATGTACCCATGTAGGGATAGGGGAATCTTAGAGGCCAATCATCAATTCTACCACATCTCACATTGTTTTGATATACTCCATGACATGATAAATTTTTAAAATGGCTCATAACTTTCACTCTCAAAGCTCCATATATCATGACTACGCATTTGTCTCATTGCAACAGGTCTCCTCACATCCCTTTAATTTGGCATCATTTGATTGATGAAATCGATCTATCATTTGGTGAGATAAAAAGGGAAACTAGTTTAGGGGGAATTAATGTGTAGTTATAGACACCTCAACCACATAAAATTCCATGAGGTCACTCAGGGCTCTTACCTGGATCCTAGAAGAAAAAGGTAATTGTGGAATTGAATTTAATCCAGGGTGCCCGTGATGTTTTTCATAGATCTGATGGGTATATTGACGCTTGGTTACATTTACTTGTAAATGTCCACTGTTACTAGGGACAAGTCAAATATTTTCATCTAATGGAAAGATCAAATCTATATCTCTATCATACCCTCATCTGTTTTCATCTTGGTCTCTCTACATTCTGATCTATATATTGTAAATTGATGCATTACATGCAAAAAATATCACTCTGGTGCTGTACCTATGACACAGTCCCACAACAAATGGTGGGCCGAATTCCCACTGAGTTCGTAGACCTCTAGGTGATATTGGTATCATGTAATGTACTTCTCACCTTCTACATCATCAGAATCTACAGGTTTTGTGCATAATTTTCTATCTAAATAACATGCTCATGGATGCTTCATGTGCAACATTTGTTTTTTAGGACTATTTTCTACCATGGTTATCTGTTATCTTGCCTCTACTTGCTTGTCAATTGTTTGCCATATGTGTGTGGTATTTGCCTACTTTATCAAGTGTGAACACTTGTATGCTTTGTAGCTTAGTAAATGGCATGGGAAATTTTATTGTGACTGCATGAGTTCTTTTCCTATGTTTACATATATCTTCCACTCTCTAACCATCTATATTGTCTCTCTTTCCTGTTCACATTATGTGGAGAGAGATCAACTTCATAGCTTTTACTTAGTGTTATCACAGTGCATGCTTGTTAGTATTAGGACTTTCACTTTCATAGCCATCTCCTTCTAACATAGTGCCTTTCTTTTCATGAATGCATATCCCCTCCCCCTATTAGGGAAAGTATTTAGATTTTATTTCTACTGTAGGAGTAGTTTTACTCCTAGTAGGATTAGGTCAGAGTATGCCAACCTTATTTGGAGGTTTATCATTCAAGTGAATCAAGTCTTAAAACCATGATAGACGTTTATCCCATAGTATACGCAACACAACACTTATTTCTCATCCACACATAGTTCATGGAATCAGAATTAGACTTGGGTCCTTATTTTTTGGTGATAACAGCAATCCCATTTTTTGAAGCATTGCCTATTTAAATATGAAGGTCGTTGAGACAATGATAGAGTTGTGAATAGCTAGAGTGGTGCAGAATTGCCATACTTGAAGGTTTTTACAGGGCAGGTTGTCCTTAAAGCTTCCTCATGTTGAATAAAAGGAGCATCATCTGTCAATAATGTTTGATTGAGTGGATGTTGTTATAGGTTAGCCATAGTTTTTTACCAAACCTTCCTCTGTAAACTATTACCCTAGTGAGACCTCAAGATCACCTCGTAAATTCGTAGAGGGTTCTTGGGATTTCCATAGTTCCACCATTTCAGTTACAGGCTTGTTAGGGTCCACCTTAACACCTTCATTCCCTAGACTTCTATGACCCAAGTATTCTACTTACTATACACCAAAAGAACACTTCAAAGGCTTGGCATATAGTTGATCCTTTCTACTAGGGCTTTTCTCAATCACTGTATTGACATGCACATGTAAATGTTTCTCACATTTTCAGGATTTTGTTGTAGATGAGGATACTCATGACAAAAATACCAAGAAAAAATGTCTGTATACACACTGGTCTATCATATACATGTGAATTCATAAAACTACTTAAATGTGGATGGTGCATTAATAAGACCAAAGGTCCATCACTATGGAATTCATAATGGGTAAGTGCAACTAGTTGGTGGACAATTAAGTGGACATAAAAACCCAAAATTTAGGTACCATGATCATGGTTTCTAAACTACACTTGCATAATTTTTTTTTAGGTTTGGTGATTTCCGAACCTAAAACCTTGATCACGGTCCTCTGAGACAAAAAAATAGACCCTTGACTCCTCATTTCCCCCCATTTCTCCCCTCCGAACCATGATTTATCTTAGACCTTTGGCACTCGCAGCTTTGAATACCCCGTAAAAATTTCTCTTTAGACTTTTGGATCATGAAAGTTTCAACAATGTTGCCAAGATGATAGAGGTAAGCCCTTGTTTTTGATTAATTTTCTTACATTTTATGTTATTTTTTGAGATTTTCATGGGTTTTTCAATTTTTTGTTGATGTATACAAATTTTTTATTTTTCAGTTGCTCGACAAGCTTGTAATCCTACACACTATCCAAATATTCCTCAAAACCCTCCAACAAATCCTCAAAACCCTCCAAACATTCCTCAAAACCCTTCTTAAAACATAGATTCACCTCCTATTGCTCCTTTTGTCCCTACGGAACCAGCAGGAACACAAGCTGATATCGTTAGAAGAATCCGACAAATAAAATTGTCCATTGATGAACCTTATTCAGACTATAAGAAAAAATCATGCCACAAATCCATCCTACATGACTTTAGCCAACACATTACAAACATTAATTGGCGAAGTCGACTCTACAACCAATCAAATAGACATAGATGGAATACACCTTTATAGGTAATTGTAGGTAGTGGTATGAAAATAAATTATCCCATGCAACTGTAAAAGATAAAAAATTACAAAATACTGCATTTGTGGAATTATTTACTAACTTGAGAAAAAATTCCCCCTCGTAACTACTTGTAAATGGTTCCCAATCCATTGGTGCCATGATGAACGAATCAAGAAAAATTTTTTGGGGCCGATGGTGGATTGTTTTTTATTATCCACCATGCAATAACAATGAGGTTCCTCTCTATTTTTTGAAGAAATTATATTGTTCGTGCTTAATGAGGTCCCAAATTATTTTGACATTTATAATTTTTATGAGTGAGGAGGTGGCTCTACATAGAGTAGACCTGGTGCACATGTTGGTCAACCAAGGATCCCCCATGCCCCAAAACCCCCACTAGCCTTCAGTTATCCCTCCTATAGTGAAGGAGTTTGTGGAGATTAACACACTACATGCATTGAGGGAGCTCACTAACACTCTAACCTAGTATAATGACAAGATTGCATCTGGTGATGTTGGTGGATGCATCAGTTCTAGCGCACCACACCACTGTGGATCATGTGGTGCCATATGCACTGCGAGGTGAGACATAATTTACTGGATCACATGATTTATTTTCTCTAAATGAGATGATGGCGGATGTTTTTGGAATTGGTGCAAATGATCTTGGTCTTTCATAGGTAAATGTTAAATAAGTATTTAACATATATATATATATATACACACAATAGTTTAATTCATGTTTGATATTTTAATGTGTGTGTGTGTGTTTGATTACGTCATGTACATACATGTAAAAACTAATATTTTTTAATTTTATGTTCAATAGCAAGAGCCGGTGAAGGACACATCTAGCATCAACATGCTAGCTACTACGTAGTTGGGCGTATTACAGATGTAATTTTCAAGTTGTACTTACATTTAAAATTTCATTTGATTGTGCACTTTTATTATTATAATGTTTCACATGTACATGTATATATTAATACATGTTTGTCTTTTATGTGTGGGAGCCTTGCGGGTCATCATCTGTTCTTAGGAACTGAGGCTACTGACATACCCCTCACGTGACTTTCACATAGATTAGTTTCTCTTTACACTTTGTTTCTAATTGTGGAAGTTCAGTTGTGTATCTACTCTTGTACGAATTTTGGAGACTCGAGTAACATCGAAGCTTCCCTAGAAGATCATTAAACCTAGATTCCTTAGTTGGTAGTCATATCAGCAAATTAATATGTATTGGTCTGTTATGTGTCGATTATGCTTTGGGTTTGTTATGTGGTAGTCATGTAGATTAATATTGATCTGTACATGTTTTTTATAGCTTATGACTACCATAGAGACTCCATATATACATATTGTGGAGGCTATTGTAGATACTGCCATAGCATCTGCAAATCCACTAACTGAGGTATAATTTTTCAAATTTGTTAAATTTTGGAGAAACTTATTTGTTATTACTTAAATCTATAATATCAAATTTTGTACATGAAATATTTAATTTGAAATTTAATTATTTATATGTAGCTTACCCCTCGTGAGTCTACTGTTATCCTTGTGAGGCGTCAACGACAAATTGATAGGGATCATGAAATTGCGGTAAGATTTCACATGCATTTTAACTAAATTCTAAGTTTCTAAATTTTGAATGTATTTTAAAAATTTGGGTGTTAAAAAATTGTTGTTTATGAATGTGCAGGCTAGGTTGCAAGCTTGCTTAGAGATGCCTATGCACCACACAGATGAAATCCATAGTGGCATCTCCATCCACTACATCCCCAAGTCATGGACATGCTTCTTCTAGTAGGGTGAAGAGAGGGAAGATGTTTCATGATTAGATTCATAGGACATGCATGCATGTGTATAGATATATATGGGTCATCTGGTCCTAGTTCATGATTCTTCATATAGTCCATTGCATATATAGCCTTATGTGACTACATGTGGTCCTATATGTATGACACACTTAGTTTAACATGTACACATGTTATGAAATTTTATTTTCAAATACGTGTGTCCAACACACTTATTTCAAGATGTACACATGTTATGAACTTATATTTTCAGAGACATGCGTCCAACACACTTAGTTTGATACATTATATATCCATGTGTTGGTTTTCATAATGATATTACTTCTATGTTTGATTCAATTCCATTGCACATGATATCCTTCTATGTATGTATGTTCTATGTATGTTTGATTTAAAATTAGAAAACCATGTCCCAGACCACTACATGGTACAATTGTTAAGAAAACCTATTCCATTAAGAAAAAAATATGATAACCATGCTAGGTGAACTACAAAAGGGCAATATGTAATTAATTTTTTCAAAGTAATTACGTAGGGTGTATGTGCAAATCTAATTATTTTCCCACCTCCTAACAATGTGCACATATTTGAAAGAATGGTTGTGAGGGAAATTTATATAACTAACATTTTTTATTTTAAATCTAACACTCAATTGTTGCATATAAACTAATACAAACATTGTTAGAAATAAGCAAGGTAGATTTTATCTTGAACTATATGAATATAATGTTATTATGGTGCAACATTGCATGGTACAATTGTTAAGAAATTAAGGGCAGCATTTATGTATTGTTTTAGAGATTATCCCATTAATAGGACTTATCCCATTGATCAATAGATACACCTTAATATCTCTTTATAATTTGGTGTTATGCCAATCAACTAAGAAGTTACACATGATTTGATTATCGTAAGTACATTCACCTCCCTATTAAGTCCTATATGTTTTTGTATTTAAGCACACACTTTATAAACCCCATTTTTTGTATACCCTATAATCCTTCTAGTCCAAAATACACATTTTTGTGAGGGGGTTTGTCAAAAAATTCACATCCTTACCATTCTAAGGTATTTGAAAAAATTTCAAGGTTCTTCAATGAATTTAAAATGATATATCACTTGGAATTTGTGAACATTATTTACATATTTATTTAGGATGTTTATACATATGTTATGACATATCAATCTAGATAAGAACACATAAACATGTATGTAATGTATATTGTCAAATCATTCACATCATGGTGGGTTCTAGGGAGGCCTAGATTAGTGTTAGAACAACCGATCCATAGCCCTCCTGACATTCCTTGAGCCTTCATGGCATAAATGTTTACAAACTATCTTTTCTAGGGAGTCCTAGGAAATGAACAGAGGTGAGTAATGAGAAGTCATGCCTCGGGACATCATAGAACTGAACCGAATGTGCTGAAATGTATGGGTGTCCAAGTGAATGCTAGAGGGTGTGTCATTTTTGTGTGCGACAATGTCGTTTCTTCCAGGCTACTTCGTTTAGGCATAGTCCCTAAAGAGCCCCGAGACCAAAAAATCATTCAGCTTCGATGGGTGACTACATGCAATCCATGAAACCTAGAGATGTCTCATCTAATCCTACACCTTAGTGTAGGGACCCTCTAAAATAGCCTATCTTAGTTTTTTCCTTCTCCAATTGGTGCTCTCGCTGCCCTATTGTTTGCAAACACGTGAAATAGTGTAGTTTGAGATAGTGTAAGGCTGTCAAATGCTATATTTTGCAAATGGTGGGTCATGGAACCAAACCAACTAGGCTAACATGTTCAGATAACTAGGTGAATACTAGAGGATGTGTCATTTTAGTACGTGACAACGTCATTGCTTTTGGGCTACTTCGTTTAGGCATAGTCCCTTAAGAGCCCTGAGACCAAAAACTTGTTCAACTTTGACGGGTGACTACACACACTTCATGACACCTAGATATGTCTCATCTAATCTAACACCTTGGTGTAGGGACCCTCTACAATAGCCTATCTCAATTTTTTCCTTCTCCAATTAGTGCTCTCACTGCTCTATTGTTTGCAAACACGTGAAATAGTGCAGTTTGAGACAATGTAAGGATGTCAAACGCTATATTTTGCAAAGGGTGGGTTATGGAACCAAAAAAACTATACCGAAACATTTGGGTGGTTAGGTGAACACTAGAGGAGGTGTCAATTTGGTGCACAACAACGTTGTTGCTTCCGGGCTACTTCGTTCAGGTGTAGTCCTTTAAGAGCCCTGAGACCAAAAAAATTTTCAACTTCGATGGGTGACTACATGCACTCCATGGAACCTAGAGATGTATTTTCTAATCCTACACCTCAGTATAGGGGCCATCTACAATAGCCTGTCTTAGTTTTTTCCTTCTCTAATCGGTGCTCTCACTGCCCTATTGTTTGTAAACACGTTAAATAGTGCAGTTTGAGACAGTGTAAGGTTGTCAAACGTTATATTTTGCAAACAGTGGGTCATGGAACCAAACCAACTATGCCAACATGTCTGGGTAGCTAGGTGAACACTATAGGAGGTGTCATTTTGGTGCACAAAAATGTCGTTTCTTTTAGGAAACTTCGTTCGGGTGTAGTCCCTTAAGAGCCCTGAGACCAAAAAAATCGGTCAACTTTGACGCGTGACTACGTGCACTTCGTGGCACCTAGAGATGTCTCGTTCAATCCTACACCTTGGTGTAGGGACCTTATATAATAGAATGTATGATTTTTTCCCTTCTCTAATCAATGCTCTTGCTGCCCTATTGTTTGCAAACACGTAAAATAGTGCAGTTTGAGACAGTGTAAGGCTGCCAAATGCTATATTTTGCAAACGGTGGGTCATGGCATTGAACCGACTGCGCTGACACATTTGGGTGTCTAGGTGAACACTAGAGTAGGCATATTTTTGGTGTGCGAAAACATCGTTGCTTTCGAGCTACTTCATTCAGCTGTGGTCCTTTAAGAGCCCTGAGACCAAAAAATCATTGAAATTTGATGGGTGACTACGCACACTCCGTGGCACCTAGAGATGTCTCATCTGATCTTACAACTCAAAATAGGGACCGTATACAATATCCTATCACAGTTTTTTCCTTCTCCAATCAGTTCTCTCGCTGCCCTATTGTGCGCAAACGCACGAAATAGTGTAGTTTAAGACAGTGTAAGGTTGTCAAACGCTATATTTTACAAACAGTGGGTCGTGGCACTGAACTGACTACGCTGAAATGTCTAGGTGGCTAGGTGAACACTAGAGGAGTTTTCTTTTTGGTGCGGGACAATGTCGTTTCTTCCGGGCTACTTCGTTCAGACGTATTCCCTTAAGAGCCCTGAGACCAAAAAATTGTTTAACTTCGACAGGTGACTACACACACTCCGTGACACCTAGAGACATCCCATTTGACCCTAAAACTCTATGTAGGGACCTTATACAATAGCCTATATTAGTTTTTTACTTCTCCAATTGGTGCTATCACTGTCCTATTGTTTATAAATGTGTTAAAAAGTGCAGTTTGAGATAGTGTAAGGTTGTCAAACACTATATTTTGTAAACGTTGGGTCATGGCACCAAACTGATCACACCCACACATATAGGTGGATAGGTGAACACTAGAAGAGGTATTGTTTTGGTGCATGACAACTTTGTTTCTTCCGGGCTACTTCATTTTGGTTCATTCCCTTCAGAGCCTTGACACCAAAAAATCATTCAACTTCGACGGGTGACTACGCACACTCTGTGGCACCTTAAGACTTCTCATCCAATCCTAAACCTCAATGTAGGGACCCTCTATGACAGCCTATCTTGATTTTTTCCTTCTCTAATCAGTGCTCTCGCTGCTCTATTGTTTGCAAATGTGTGAAATAGTGCATTTTTAGCCAGTGTAAGGATGTCAAATGGTATATTTTGCAAACGGTGGATCATGACACTTAAATGACTATGCCAACATGTTTGGGTGGCTAGGTGAACTCTAGAATAGATGTTATTTTGGTGTGTAACAATGTTTTTTCTTTCGGGATACTTCGTTTGGGCGTAGTCCCTTAAGAGCCTTGAGACCAAAAAATTATTCAACTTTGACGGGTGACTACACACACTCTGGGACACCTAGAGATGTATCATTTGATCCTACACCTCAGCGTAGGGACCCTTTACAATAGAATGTATCAATGTTTTACTTCTCTAAGCAATTCTCTTGCTGCCCTATTGTTTGAAAATGTACAAAATAGTGTAGTTTGAGACAGTGTAAGGCTATCAAATGATATATTTTTCAAACTGTGGGTTATGGCACCGAACCGACTATACTAACACATCTAGGTGGCCAGGTGAACACTAGAGGAGGTGTCATTTTGGTGCACAACAATGTAGTTACTTACAGGCTACCTCATTTGGGTGTAGTCCCTTAAGAGACCTAAAACCAAAAAATTATTCAACTTTGACGGGTGACTGTGTAACATCCTCATTTTATAACTTAGAACAAGTGAATTTTTTTTTTTTAATAATTACATCCTGGTTCTAAATACATAATTTAGAACTCACAAATCAAATAACCATTCTTATAACAGACAACCATATGCAGCTGTAATGACTCGGAGTACCTCCGATCTATTCATTCCATGGCTCGGTAACCTACCGATCTATTCATGAGTAATAAGAGTTGGCATTTTATTTAACGCTTCATTCTCGCGGTTCTCTTCCCTATTCTAGGAATTCAGAATGCTCTATCCAAGGAACCTAACTGAATAATTGTTACCATCATTCATCGGCATCTCATCCCTTAGACTAGGTGAATTAGGACAACGCAGTCAGCAGCTTGCGATACTTTGGCAAAAGATTTGAAACATACTGTTTATGTCTCGTATTCCTTAACGGCATACTCGTCAATCTGGAATACACCCTTCACCCCATTCTTATGTTATACAGAATGTATTATACCAACTCTTGTCAGTCCTTCCTCTCACAACTTAATCACTCGGAGACAGATTAACAAGGTGATAATGTTATATGGATGCCCACGAGGATTAGGGATACGGTGACATACTGGTTCAACCCTGCAGTTAAACCAGTGTGTCATGATACACCGAATCTCCTAGGTAGCCTTATAACATGGCCACATTCCTAATTGGTCCCAGAGTAACTCGTCTGAGATCAAAGTGTAAATCTTAGCGATCAATGCAAAGGGTGTCGTCATAAGTCACCTGCATTGTTGAAACTTCGAGAAGATCCTAATCTTCTTGGAGGTACAACCCCATAGTTGACTTGTGCCGTCATCCTTTAAATCCACCTCGAAAAGATCTACTAAAGAATATGCATTACGCACGTTGAGTTTTTAATTACATCAAAGACTTTCCCCTAAGGTTAGCCTTTCTCGTTCCCTGGATTCTTTGTCTAAGATAACCTTCCTCAATAAAGCCCATTGCATGGTGGGGGATATTGAGGTTAAGGTCTCATCAAGGAGTTATTAGAATATACATGATTCTAAAACAACAGAATTCGACAATAACTCATAACCTTCGTATGAGATTGCCATCTGAACCCCATTAGATTTGTTTCAGTTCTCTTAACTGAATTTATATCATAATTATTAGTATAAAGATATAAATGGTTAAGAATCCCATTTAAAGTTGTCCTGTCATACTCAGGACTAGGGATTAGTAATTTACCTCAGCTTGATTAGTGTTCTGCTTAGGTTCATTTTAACCCTATCTTTTAAAAAGACAATGATTTAAACTTTAATTTAGCTTTGGATAGAACAAATGAGAACTACTAAACACTCATAAGAATTCAATCACATTTTCTTTAAGCTTTTATTGACAATCACAAAAGCATCCAAATTACACAAAGATAACATTGCCACTCTGGTATATAAACCGAAGAAGGTCAACTATCAGAATTAAGAATACAACACATAAGTATCAATACTTATTTCCATTCCTTTCAAAACTATACAAATACATTTTAGGCATTCAGCATACTTGATACAATGCTCAACGGAAAAGGAACATCTTTCCTCATTTAGTACATTAGAAAATCAAGCTGTAATTCATTATAAATCAATTAAACAATCTGATCATCCTGTCAGATCTGCATTACTTTTACCACTTACGGCAACCATCTGCAAAAATAGTCAACATGAGTCAGTTCGATGAACTGAGCATGATAAGCACTAACTTTTAAAACAATTGCAATCCATCAATTGTTTTCATTAAACACCCTGTTTAAATGAGATCAATTAACCCAACAAGTAAACACATTCAGACTATGCCTTCATATTACAAAAATGACTACAATTGTGTAACTCTATCATTGTTACAGAATAGTCCTAAACTTTTCTCAAATATTTCATCAAATATTAAGAATCAAAGAACGAAAGTATCCTAAACAACCATTTGAAGTCAATATCAGCAACATTGGACAGATCGTTCATTCATCCGAAAAAGAAATAGCATAACAACTATTGAAGTACATCAATATGTTAAAAACAGCTCCTACTGTTACAGATATCAACATGTATTAAAAATAATAGAAGAGAAAGAAAAAAATCATTCACGCTTCCTTTCACACAAGTTCACTACTGTACCGTCTCCACATATGGAAAGCATTCACCCAGTAAGTATACTGAACAAGTCCTGACAAGCCACAAGAAGAATCACTGCTTAAAATAAAAAAAATAGAACACAGCAAATAAATCAGTCGAGTCTGTCAACAGCACACTGTATTGTTAAAACTTACAATTAAGCAACTACAGTCGGTAGCCCCCATGCCAAATAATGATGTCTATCTACCAGGCAGACTCAGAGTGACCTTTCACAAGAAGCGACGGAAAAGAAGATAACACAATCGTTACCTGCTTAGGTACAGACAACAACTCCAAATTCAAACATACACAAGAATGGATAACAATGCGAAGAAAACGTATCACGTCTTCAATCCCAATAACAACCTACAGCCCGTTCAAGCCTTTCTTACTGTGTAGGGTTTTTAGACCCAAGGTCGAGTTCAAAAGGGGTCTCCTTTGTTGTCGCAGTTGACAAGAGACTTGAAAACGTTAAGCCATGACATTTCCCTATGGCTAAGTAAGAGATTTTTAAACGAAAACCACGCACCATGAACAGTCACATTAAACGGGTGTGCAACCAGAAGAAAATATAACATAAAATACCTTGTCGCACCAAAAATCGTTTCGTTTCGTCAAAGTCCTTGGATGTTGTAACTTCATCTGCAGAAAAAGTCGTAATGCTTGTGGAGGTTGATAACTAGGAAGCGGAGTTAGAGGCCTACAAATCCATCCTTCCACCCATTCTTGTGAATCACACACTCAGCAGTGACAAATTCGATACAAGATGCACAAAAACATGTCAACTTTCTTGTCCATACGGCCCACGAAGTAGCGTCTGAGCTACAAAAAATGAGTGCATATCACTGGACCCAGTGAGTGTCATACAATCCTAGTTAGCAATATGTTTTTTTTCCTCTATCAACCAAAAATATCTGCAAACTGTGAATTTTCTTGAGAACCTCGGGCCATGTTGTCAGTACACACACACACCATCCACTATGCTCTTTGCATCTTTTAATTTAGCACCATCTTTGTACTTCAACTCTTCTCTTGCAAGAGCTCTTTTCACACATGCCCCTGCACCGTCATGCTCTCCTTTTCCATGTCCAGCCTCAGTGAAACTCCAAATATGTTGCACACCCCCATATGGTTCCAGCACTTTAGAGAAGGTTCTAGAAACCATAGGAAATGTTAAGGATCAAACCGTGAGGAAGTTTCGAAGCGATACCAGGAGTTCGGAACTAAGTCCTAAAATTCTGAAACTAAATACTGGAGTTCCAAAACTAAGTCCAAAAGTTCCGGAACTAGATGATGACTATGTAATGGAGTTTTAGAACTAGCTTGGAAGTTCTAGAACTAAGATCTATGGGAACATATGTTACCGAAAACATGCTGAACGCTTCCTGCTTCATTTCCTCGACTGATTAGACCTACTTTTTTACAAAATTGAATTTCAAACATACACTTCATCAGGAATTTAAGATCTTTTAAAAATTATAATCACAATCAATCAAAAGACATAAAATTACATCCTAACTCATATTAGATCAAATAAAATTCACAAAACACAATCAAACTTAATAAAAAGGAGAGTAAGATGAGATCACATATTATACATTAATCAGACATATTCTTGACTCATCAACTAGCTCACACCATTTAGAATCTTTTCCATATTCAACTAGTATGCAACTGATTTATATTTATCAAAATAAACTAAATTATGTCGTATTACACCTTCAATTTGCTCATGGATGCAAATTTCCAATTAGGTAATCTGCCACATGTACCATAACTTCTATCTAAAAAATCTTGACTATAAAAAAATGTCCAACTTATTTTTCACAAAATATCGTAGGAATGAAATCCCTGGAAGATATTGGTGGAACTTGAACACCACATTCTAATAACATAGTTTCAAAATGAAAATTAGAATGAATATGCAAAAATTTAGCATAATGCATCACAAATTCAACATGTTGCCTACAAAAACAAGTGGTACGAATGTGGTTGATTTTCACATAGAATGGTTTCAACATTTCAAAAATATGTTGAATAATTTTAATTTCTAGATGCTATTGTTCAAAATTATGAAAAAATTGAGTTTGATTCATATCTAAGAAATGCTTTAGATGTGGTTCACAATTAGTAGAACCAACTCTCTATTTTACAACATCTCTTGTATTAGGTGAAACTCTAGTGTTATCATGCCAAAATTGAATAACAACTTATCTTATAGCATCAAAATTATCTTTATCCTTACATGGTGCTCTAGCAGAAAATTCCCCAAAATTGGTGTTATTGAGTGATTGAAGGATATTACGTCTTTCAATTGCTTTCATTAGAGTTTTTCAATTAACTTGCAACATTCGACTTGTTTGTATAATCAAACTTTTTTTTTTTATTGATTCAATTACAACACTATTAACAAGTACATGACACACAATATTGCTATCCCTAGTGCGTCTCTTGACACTAACAATGTGATATGCATCATGAAGGTTTTTGAAAATTGTAGAGGTTTGACCACGTATATTAGATGTTGTCAATCATAAGGTGTTTAATGTAGGTCTCATTTTAATAAATTTCATCAAACTAACCAACAACTGACATCTTTGGGAATAATTTAAAATTTCAACTTATCCTCAATTTCAGTGGCTTTTCTTTTAATTTTCTGTTTAGAAAGTTTTTCAGACATTGGTTTCAAATTTTTTTCATCAATTTTAATAAAATAATTATGTTTCTTACAGAAAATATTAGGAGGTTTTTTTTGTAAAAAATATTCTTGTCTACAATTTCAACTTGAATTTCCTTATTCACATTTTCATTATCTCCTTCAATTTCAACATTTTCCACATCACAGATATTTAATTCTTCTTCAAAATTGAAAGTAAAAACATCTTCATCACGAGTATTTAATTCAACTTCAACATTGATAGTAGAAACATTACTTGGTTCCTCATTGCTTACAATAGTAGGGGTTAAAGATGACCTCTTCTTGATTCAACGAAGATTCCGCATTCGCTTAACATTTTGAAATCTGTTTGCCTCTAATTCGTTTGGTGTTTTTTTACTTAATGAATTCCTTTTTTGACTTCATTTCTTATCTCCCATGATGTTTTTCTTCCGATGATAAGAATAATGTGTAAAAAATGATAGAATTTCACAGTACTTCATATGGTAAAGTCAAACAATAAAAATCACATGGTAATAGAACATTTGGATGTGTGTAAATATGATTTAAGAACTACGATCATGCTTTACAAACTACACTCGCGGTTTATAAAGCGTAATCATGATTCTTTTTATAAAACTCACTATCGCGGTTCTATCTGTATCATTAAATCTAACCCTAAGGCTCGGGAAATATTTTTTTTCCCAAACCAAAGCTATGGAAGGTCATTATGAAGTGTAAAAGGTCAAAAAACTTCAAACTTTCTCTTCCATAGACTTGAACAATGCTAAAAAACTGAAATTTTTTCACAAAAATGGGGCCATCACATAAGGGAGACTGTTAGCTTCGTAGAAATATTGATTTTAAAGTGAATAGAATAAGATAAACATCATTTTATAATTTTTTACTAACAATAGGTCTTTAAGACATTTATCCCCGTGAATGTTCATGTCTACATTTAAGACTGCAAATTTTGTTTCACTTATCAAAATGTGATAAAACTTATATTATCCCAAGCGTGGAGAAATTATATACACGTTAAAAAATAGATATATTTGATTTCAATATTTTTAGATATAGTTATGGTAGGCAAATGAAAAGTGATATGTTTTCTAAATATTTTCAGACCACTTTCATGGAAAAAATCATTAAAAAAATTTCTCTAAAAAATACAAAATAAAATCCATCCCAAGATAGAGAACTACATCTAACTTTTCACCAAATTAAAAAAACAACAAGATTTGGTCATCCAAATCATGGGCAAAAGGACTACAATCTTATAGGTTTTTTCAAAAAAAACCAAGTCATATAATTTTAAGTGTTTAATATAGCTAAACTTGTAAAAAAAAAAATTTAAATTAGTATTTTAGAAACTAGATTCCGGATGCTATAATTCATATTTATATAAATTTTTCTAATTTTGAGTGTGCGTATTGCTAATAATCCATACTATTTAATATTTTGCTATTTTTTGCAATATGACGTCCACTTATGACCCCTTTTTTGTGCACCAACTTACTGCACTTACCCAAAAAGTAGTCAAAAACATCAACAAACAACATCAACATGATACTAACAATAGGTAAATCACACACATTGGAATCTACATACATGTTTCTGCCCTAGGTTCATTTACATCACCTTTTTACATTTTGGCATCTTTAGTCTCCACACTCCATCTTTTTATCACTCCACGCTTTTCCTTGTCCCTTGACACACTTTCTACATAATATTACATGGACATCAGATATGAAATCTATCTACTTTTGTTACGAGGAATGTTTCACAACAAAAGTGGGGGGTAAAGGTAAACACAAATCACGTACTTTAAGTCTTATATAGTCTCAATCACATACCACTTTTTCATGAGTCATAAGTAGAAAAGTACTAATTAACACATCCTTTGGACGAAATTCTTTCTTTATGATTATACTTCAGTCATTGCAAATTATACTTGCTTGGTTTGTAGTTTCACCTTTTAGCATTTTTCCTTCTAGACCACAATCTTCTAGCCAAGATGCCAACACAGGTGTCTCTATCCCCTTCTTGGTGCCCTTGTCCTCTTTGTAATTTGATCACACTTTTTAGGTCCTTTCATCCATTGGAGCATCTTATATTTTTTTTTAGTCGGCCTTTTTGGGGTGTCATACAAAAATTCAAGTGAAGAAATCATATAAATATAAAGTTATGTGATCAGAATAAGGGACCAAACATTACACATCTACTATTACTACCTAAGGTTGCATCCATCAAAGGAATATATAACTACATTTGCATCCATCACAAGTCACAAAAGGATGGGACTCACATGCATAAATCATAGGAGGTGAGTCTATTATTTCCATGCACACATTATGTTACGTTCTACACAGTTACTTTCTCATTACTCATAAAGTGTGTCTGACATAAGATAAACCTAGGGAACAATTTCATACACACACACAAAACTACATTGGGTCTGAGATGTAGTGAAAAACTCACTTATAAGTCCATCATTTTGGTAGTTGAGGATAGTTCGACCCCTTTAATTACATATTTAATTTTTAGGGTTTGATATTTTTTTGGGTTTTACAGGTGATTCATTCATTCCATAATATAGAACATTTCGGAGTTTGAATGATATTGCACGGAAAAAAAAGGAGAAACGTTTGTGAACATCCTTGACGATACCTCAAAGGATGGTTTTTATGAGCATCTACGCAGAACATGGAATCTAGAATCAAGACTAGGGCACCCACAGGTGCCCCTATCCCTCTCCAGAAGCCCCAATCTAGCCAAATCACTCATTATTTGAACTTCGCTAGACCTCTGTGTGATGGGTATTCATATTTTTTAATCCAATCTCCATACGACACAGTATATAAACCTTTTGCGAATAAAACTAAGGCTCTTCTAACCTCTTCACAACATTAGGGTTTATATTTTCTAGCTTATTGTTGGTCGTTTTTCCAATATGTCATTATTATTTTATTTATAAAAACTGCATATGTCAGGTGGTAGGCTATTATTGTCATTTTATCCTACAATACAAAATATTTACCCACTTCTTCCTTCAACAAGTTTCCCACTCCACATAGATAAGTTGGGAATAAGTTATCAAGGGAAGAATCTTTATGGAATATATATGTTGAAATACATAATAGAATGGAACACAAACATGGGAAGTGATGGAATATTCCGTTTTTAATAACACTAGAAATAAATTTCCTTAATTTCAATGATCAATGCCTATGCTAAAACTTTAAAGAATTAAATTACACCCCAAACTTGGTCATAACAGAATTGTGGTAGATTTTCCTAGTGATGTTGATGATGCATCCTATCTCTCCTCAGATTCATAATCCTTCCAATGTGAGTTTCAATTGATCTAGGTGAGTAAGGTAGTAGTGATCAACAAGAAATCAAGAATGAGTAGTTTGGTGAAAGGAAAGTAGTTGGAATGTGAGCAACAAGGAAACAAGATAAAGAACTAGATATCTGCGTAAGAATCTCTCCAAAATATGACATCATAACACTTCTTAAAGATCAAAATTTCCCAACCTGTGATACAAAAGTGCCATTTTTATAAGTTGTTGGAGGAGAAGATGCCAAGAAGATATGTTGATAAAAAAAAGATAAATTACCCAAAAGATAATGATTTAACATACTATTTTTAGAAAGAAAGAAAGAGAAATCAAATACCTTTCCAATGAATCTATTTTAATCCAATTTGACCAAGTAATGAAAGAGGAAATATAACCTTAATCAAAACATACATTTAAAAACACATGTTTTAATTTTGGTTTAGGTGGTGACAAGACCATCCTTATTGCTAGAGAGGTCATTGCGTAATTGCGCAACCAATACTCATTTAACAAGGGAGGTAACTCAACTGCCACCCAAGAAATAATTCCAAGAGCTAAAAGTGGATTTGTAAGCCAAAATAAAGTCTAGGAATAAAGAGGATGGGTTGAATTGAGTCAAAAGAGGGATGCAAAGGAGAGAGGGAGGGATCTGGATCTCATTCTCATCTTAGAAGGATTTTTATCTTCATTGGAGACATGTCACATTTTAATGTTACACCATGTAATTTTTGGGTGTGTACATATTTCCCCCTCAGAAAATATTTTTTGCCATAAATGGCAAAAATGTGATTTCTAAGTATGACACTTCCCAAAATAGCAGGGTTAGAAAATTACCTAATCTAATTGTATGTCAAAACGACTCCGGTTGAGCCTTCTCACCACCTGTAAAATAAGGATAAGAATCAAGTGTAGTAATAAAAAAAATTATTTTGAAATAAAAAGATAAAATTACTTATGATTTGTATGTGGGATGAAGAAAGATTATTAATGCTACCATCACTAGCCGATAAACAATCTTGTGCAAAATGGCATAGAAAAATACAATATCTATATTATATCAAAATTTTACTTATATTTAAAAATATTAGACCTACATAATATTGTTTGTTCAATTGCTTTCATTTAGAGTTTTTCAATTACTTGCACATTCGACTTGGTTTGTATAATCAAAACTTTTTTTTTTTAGATTCAATTACAACACTTTAACAAGTCCACGACACACAATATTGCTATCCCTAGTGCGTCTCTTGACACTAACAATGTGATATGCATCATGAAGGTTTTTGAAAATTGTAGAGGTTTGACCACGTATATTAGATGTTGTCAATCATAAGGTGTTTAATGTAGGTCTCATTTTAACAAATTTCATCAAACTAACCAACAACTGACATCTTTGGGAATAATTTAAAATTTCAACTTATCCTCAATTTCAGTGGCTTTTCTTTTAATTTTCTGTTTAGAAATTTTTTCATACATTGGTTTCAAAAAAATTTCATCAATTTTAATAAAATAATTATGTTTCTTACAGAAAATATTAGGAGTTTTTTTTGTAAAAAATATTCTTGTCTACAATTTCAACTTGAATTTCCTTATTCACATTTTCATTATCTCCTTCAATTTCAACATTTGCCACATCACAGATATTTAATTCTTCTTCAACATTGAAAGTAAAAACATCTTCATCACGAGTATTTAATTCAACTTCAACATTGATAGTAGAAACATTACTTGGTTCCTCATTGCTTACAATAGTAGGGGTTAAAGATGAACCTCTTCTTGATTCACGAAGATTCCACATTCGCTCAACATTTTGAAATCTGTTTGCCTCTAATTCGTTTGGTGTTTTTTTACTTAATGAATTCCTTTTTTGACTTCATTTCTTATCTCCCATGATGTTTTTCTTCCGATGATAAGAATAATGTGTAAAAAATGATAGAATTTCACAGTACTTCATATGGTAAAGTCAAACAATAAAAATCACATGGTAATAGAACATTTGGATGTGTGTAAATATGATTTAAGAACTGCAATCATGTTTTATAAAGCACAATCGCGGTTTATAAAGCGTAATCACGATTCTTTTTATAAAACTCACTATCACGGTTCTATCTGTATCATTAAATCTAACCCTAAGGCTCGGGAAATATTTGTTTTCCCCAACCAAAGCTATGGAAGGTCATTATGAAGTGTAAAAGGTCAAAAACTTCAAATTTTCTCTTCCAGAGACTTGAACCATGCTGAAAAAGTGAAAAAATTTCACAAAAATGGGGCCATCACATAAGGGAGACTGTTAGCTTCGTATAAATATTGATTTTAAAGTGAATAGAATAAGATAAACATCATTTTATAATTTTTTACTAACAATAGGTCTTTAAGACATTTATCCCGACGAATGTTCATGTCTACATTTAAGACTGCAAATTTTGTTTCACTTATCAAAATGTGATAAAACTTATATTATCCCAAGCGTGGAGAAATTATATACACGTTAAAAAATAGATATATTTGATTTCAATATTTTTAGATATAGTTATGGTAGGCAAATGAAAAGTGATATGTTTTCTAAATATTTTCAGACCACTTTCATGGAAAAAATCATAAAAAAAATTGCTCTAAAAAATACAAAATAAAATCCATCCCAAGATAGAGAACTACATCTAACTTTTCACCAAATTAAAAAAACAACAAGATTTGGTCATCCAAATCATGGGCAAAAGGACTACAATCTTATAGGTTTTTTCAAAAAAAACCAAGTCATATAATTTTAAGTGTTTAATATAGCTAAACTTGTAAAAAAAAAATTTTAAATTAGTATTTTAGAAACTAGATTCCGGATGCTATAATTCATATTTATATAAATTTTTCTAATTTTGAGTGTGCGTATTGCTAATAATCCATACTATTTAATATTTTGCTATTTTTTGCAATATGATGTCCACTTATGACCCCTTTTTTGTGCACCAACTTACTGCACTTACCCAAAAAGTAGTCAAAAACATCAACAAACAACATCAACATGATACTAACAATAGGTAAATCACACACATTGGAATCTACATACATGTTTCTGCCCTAGGTTCATTTACATCACCTTTTTACATTTTGGCATCTTTAGTCTCCACACTCCATCTTTTTATCACTCCACGCTTTTCCTTGTCCCTTGACACACTTTCTACATCAATATACATGGACATCAGATATGAATATCTATCTACTTTTTGTTACTGAGAATTGTTCTCACCAACATAAAGTGGGGGTAAATGTAAACACACAATCACGTACTTTAAGTCATTATATAGTCTCAATCACATACCACTATTTTCATGATTCATAAGTAAGAAAAGTACTAATTAACACATTCCTTTGGCTAAATTTCTTTTCTTTATGATTCTACTTTCAGTCATGCACTTATACTTGCTTGGTTTGTAGTTTCACCTTTTAGCATTTTTCATTCTAGACACCAACTTCTAGCCAAGATGCCAACACCAGGTGTCTCTATCCCCTTCTTGGTGCCCTTGTCCTCTTTGTAATTTGATCACACTTTTTAGGTCCTTTCTATCCATTTGAGCATCTTATATTTTTTTTTAGTCGGCCTTTTTGGGGTTAATTACAAAATTCAAGTGAAGAAATCATATAAATATAAAGTTATGTGATCAGAATAAGGGACCAAACATTACACATCTACTATTACTACCTAAGGTTGCATCCATCAAAGGAATATATAACTACATTTGCATCCATCACAAGTCACAAAAGGATGGCTCACATGCATCACACTTCATAGGAGGTGAGTCTATTATTTCCATGCACACATTATTTACATTCTACATCTAGTTACTTTCTCATTACTCATAAAGTGTGTCTGACATAAGATAAACCTAGGGAACAATTTCATACACACACACAAAACTACATTGGGTCTGAGATGTAGTGAAAAACTCACTTATAAGTCCATCATTTTGGCAGTTGAGGATAGTTCGACCCCTTTAATTACATATTTAATTTTTAGGGTTTGATATTTTTTTGGGTTTTACAGGTGATTCATTCATTCCATATATATAGATACATTTAGTGGAGTTTAATGATATGCACGTGAAAAAAGGAGAATAAGTGTGAACATCTTGCGATACCTCAAAGGAGGTTTTATGAGCATCTACGCAGAACATGGAATCTAGAATCAAGACTAGGGCACCCACAGGTGCCCCTATCCCTCTCCAGAAGCCCCAATCTAGCCAAATCACTCATATTTGAAACTTTCTAGGCCTCTGTGTGATGGGTATTCATATTTTTTAATCCAATCTCCACTACGACACATTATATAAACCTTTGCGAATCAACTAAGGCTCTTCTAACCCTCTTCACACATTAGGGTTTTATATTTTCTAGCTTATTTTTGTTGGGTATTATTTTCAATATGTCATTATTCATTTTATTTATTAAAAACTTGCATTATATTAGGCTATTATTTTACATTTTATCATAATCAATACAAATATTTACCCACTTCTTCCTTCAACAAGTTTCCCACTCCACATAGATAAGTTGGGAATAAGTTATCAAGGGAAGAATCTTTATGGAATATATATGTTGAAATACATAATAGAATGGAACACAAACATGGGAAGTGATGGAATATTCCGTTTTTAATAACACTAGAAATAAATTTCCTTAATTTCAATGATCAATACCTATGCTAAAACTTTAAAGAATTAAATTACACCCCAAACTTGGTCATAACAGAATTGTGGTAGATTTTCCTAGTGATGTTGATGATGCATCCTATCTCTCCTCAGATTCATAATCCTTCCAATGTGAGTTTCAATTGATCTAGGTGAGTAAGGTAGTAGTGATCAACAAGAAATCAAGAATGAGTGGTTTGGTGAAAGGAAAGTAGTTGGAATGTGAGCAACAAGGAAACAAGATAAATAACTAGATATCTGCGTAAGAATCTCTCCAAAATATGACATCATAACACTTCTTAAAGATCAAAATTTCCCAACCTGTGATACAAAAAGTGCCATTTTTATAAGTTGTTGGAGGAGAAGATGCCAAGAAGATATGTTGATAAAAAAAAGATAAATTACCCAAAAGATAATGATTTAACATACTATTTTTAGAAAGAAAGAAAGAGAAATCAAATACCTTTCCAATGAATCTATTTTAATCCAATTTGACCAAGTAATGAAAGAGGAAATATAACCTTAATCAAAACATACATTTAAAAACACATGTTTTAATTTTGGTTTAGGTGGTGACAAGACCATCCTTATTGCTAGAGAGGGTCATTGCGTAATTGCGCAACCAATACTCATTTAACAAGGGAGGTAACTCAACTGCCACCCAAGAAATAATTCCAAGAGCTAAAAGTGGATTTGTAAGCCAAAATAAAGTCTAGGAATAAAGAGGATGGGTTGAATTGAGTCAAAAGAGGGATGCAAAGGAGAGAGGGAGGGATCTGGATCTCATTCTCATCTTAGAAGGATTTTTATCTTCATTGGAGACATGTCACATTTTAATGTTACACCATGTAATTTTTGGGTGTGTACATATTTCCCCCTCAGAAAATATTTTTTGCCATAAATGGCAAAAATGTGATTTCTAAGTATGACACTTCCCAAAATAGCAGGGTTAGAAAATTACCTAATCTAATTGTATGTCAAAACGACTCCGGTTGAGCCTTCTCACCACCTGTAAAATAAGGATAAGAATCAAGTGTAGTAATAAAAAAAATTATTTTGAAATAAAAAGATAAAATTACTTATGATTTGTATGGGGATGAGAAATATAATTGCTTTACCATCACTAGCGATACACAATCTTGTGCAAAATGGCATTAGAAAAATAAAATATTCTATATATATCAAAATTTTACTATATTTAAAAATCATTAGCTACATAATATTTTTCTGTTTTTGGGGCTCTGGATTTTCGGTGACCATTTTGAACACATGTATAGTCAAATGAAGGGGATTCAAAAATGATGACAACGAATACTGTGGTAGTGACTGGGGTTCAGGAATAGGTTAGTTACAAGTAATTTTGTATTTTTTCCCTAAGTTTTGATTTTCTTTTTATATGAGTTCTTATGGAGGATATTATAGGAATTTTATAGTTAAAATGATTAGTAGGGGGATGCTTCTTATAATATATAGTTTAATTTTATTAATTTTTTCATTTTAGAGTGTTTTTATGAGTTTTTGGCTAGAAGGGCACGGGTTAGTGGTCGATGACATGAGTGTCATGATGGTTGCACAAAAAATTCCCTGTACAAAGGAGTAATTGCATAATTGCCACTTTGTGTAGAGGGGAAGTTGTACAACTGACGCTTGTGCCACATGAAAATAATGAAAAATGAAAAGTGTGCTTCCTCTTGCTTATTATCTTTTCAACGATTTTATGGCTTTGATGAGGTGTTCTAATGTTCTTTATTTTTTCCTTGCTGGCATAGGTGGTCTAAATTTGTTGGACTAATGCTCGAGAGAAATATTGGTTTACCCAAGGGATTCCTTTGTTGAATTAGGCTGAGATATGCCTTTTTGAGAGGGAAAGGATATGGTAGTTACCACAGATCAAATTAGTTACCCCTACCAACAGGATAATTTATGAATTTCTGACCTATTGGGATGTAGATCAGAATACCTTCTAATTCCCTGGTGTTCGCAAAGAGTAGATGATTACATCATAGGATGTCTACAATATTTTTAGGGTTCCTATCATAGTGAGGAGTCTAGTGTTGAATAGCACTAGCTCATTAAATGGCTTATAGGTGGGTGACATAATTAAAATATGTAGGGGCACTTGACATGAGTGATAAGAAGGGTATTAGACTGAATTTAGTGGAGAAAAATCAAGGATATTATTTGTATATTGGATTTGTGTTTGATTAGGGATAATGGTGGGAAAATATTTTTCATTTTACTAGGAACCCATTGTATAAAGTATAGGGAAACATGGTAGGGTCTTCACATGGTGCTATGACATATTAATGACTACCTATCATGAATTATACCAGGAGGTCAGGTGAAAGTCAAGATCATTGAGTCACCCTACACTCATGATGTCATGGGTATATGAGAGAGTGATTAACTATTAGAGGGGTATGATAATTGGAGACTCAATGACCATCAGATTCATGAGGTGGGTGTATATGACACCCATTAGAGCCACTCCACAAGAAACATGTTCTTTTACTATTATAAACATGGTTGCGGAGCTTTATCAGGACATGTTAAGACTTTGGGGTGGAGAGGGAATTATGTTGGCTACATACATAACCACGAAACATCTTATTGACTATGTTATACATAAAGAGATTCACCTTATAGCATGGGTGCCCCAACAGTTGGGCCACAAGTATATTGAAGCTCTTCTTGTATTCCAAACTATATTCAAAGGAATAAGAGAGGCTAATGTGAGACATTTATATATGTTTCAGTGGATAGTAGTAGTACTAGGAGTACTGATAGGGGTACATAGAGTTGTGCCTAGAGTTGTGCCAAGGTGGGATGCTAGAGGAGGGGTGGGGCCACTTGAAGTCCTACAAATTGGAGTACCCATAGAGGGTGAGTAGCAGGAGGAGGATGGGACAAGCTACAAGTTAAATGATATGTTAGATCATGAATGACCAGAGAGTTGAGAGGAGGAGGCCATAAATTCTGAGGAAGAGGAGCAGGAAGGGGAAGAGGAACCTCTAAAGGTGCAGGGGGATGCCATAGATCCTAATTGGGTTAAGGGAGATCCTGGTGAGTGATTTCAATTCTTCTTTCTACTATTTCCTATATTAGAGTAACTTGTCTAAATGTTAGTGATTTTTCTAATTTATTGATGTATGTGTGTGCCTTTTGCAGGTACTACCACAAAGTGGAGAGAGATTATTCGATGGACAAACCTAGACTTGTTTACTATTACTTCTAGTTTGTCACAAGACACCCTGTTGGTGGATCCAAGACTCCTATCCAATGTCAGTCATCATATTGATATTTTTTCTCCCGCATATCATGCAATGGATGTTATTTCTCAAATGTAGACCAAGAATGTAGTATTGAGGAAATAGGTTGAGGAATATTGTGAGATGCTCATAGGCAGATGATCTACACATAGTAGGGCTACCAATATTGCAAAATCTCATGGAAACTTTGATGGACACTCCCAAAAACACTCGCACCATTTTGTGCATGGAGGTTCCCATATGGGACCTAGCAAAACTTGAAATAGGATCCCTCCACCTACTACTTAACATAGGTCTTGAAGGGATGTATAGGTAGAGTGCCGTTATTGCTTAGTCTCATTTTTGTGTATATATTTATTTTTTGGGATTTTGGGTCAATGATTGAGCATTTTGACCAAACGTTTCCTTTGGTGTGGTGGCACTTTACTGATGTTGGAATATAATGATAAAGTGGTCTGGGCAACCCTCAATGTATATGGGTCCATCACTAATATATAGGCTAATATTTAATAATATTAAAATATTTATATTTATATTATTAAATATTCTAACCTAGGTATATACTTTAGCTTAAATATTTAATATCATGAAATGATTATATTTCTTATATTAAATATTATAAACCTAGGTGTATTTGTGAACCATTTTAGGTTGAAAAGGTGATTTGAGAGACATACCCAATCACCTTATATGAAAAGGACTTTAGGTCCTCATTTGATATATTCGGGAAATATATCAAAAGTGTGCAAATCAAGTGATTTGGTTTTAACCTCGGTAAATAGGTTTTTAAAGGAGGAGGTGATCTTACTGGATGTAAAATAAGTTCTCTAAAGTAAAAGGTTATTTTCAAAGTGGTTTTTACCCTATTGGAGTTTTTTACTAAAAATAATGTGTCACCCATGTTATTTATTTCCTGTAAGTATTTCTTTATTTACTTATGTTATGATGTAATCTTTATTTAAATATTTATAGTAACATTATGTAATATGTAAGTTGATTAAATTTGTATTTATTAGAATCCTCAAATTCTAACATGGTAACATAGCAAGGTAAATTAAATAAATTAAGATAATTTTTTTTGTATTTTATTTATTCAATTTGTATGGGTTTTTTCAACCATCCCGAAAGGGCATTTAAAATTATCTGATCCCCTTCTTTTTTTCCTAATTTATTTTGGCACTACATTTGTGCAATTAAACTCTTGGTAAATTTTTTAGGGTTTTTCAATTTTAAATCCCTAATTTTTTTGGGGGGAAATGTAATATGATATGATTCTTAATTTCATTTACATTTTGTAAATTATATCGAATTAATGTTTGTTTGGAGATTGATGTGTGCACAGGTGAAAGGGGCTTCAAATGTTTACCTGTGTGAAAATCACATACAGAAAAGGAAAGGATTTATTACTATATGAAATAAATTTCACGTTTTCTATAATTTCAAATGTGCGCAGGTTAAATATTTCGGAAGGTAAATTTGTACCCACATTCTTTGGTCCCCTCTAAAAGGATTTGATTTGAAAAACTATAGTTTATAGTAAATCTATAACTATATCCTATATAATTTGAAAACTATATTATTATTTTTAAATAAAATATATATAATATAGAATAATGTTTATATAATAATTTATATAAACATCACATTAAAATTTATATAGTTTTGAAAAAAAAACTATATATTAAAAGCCTTAAACCATATTAAATTTACATGGGATTGAGGGAAGAGTCAACAAACCATATTCTAAGTCTAAGTTTAAATCATATTTAAACTTAAGTTATAAATTTAGGCATATATAATTTTAAAAAAAGAAACAAACCTAAGTTTGAATCATATTTTATATATATGGTTAGTTTAAACCGCTTAAAATATAAATTTTATTAGATTTGGTTTATATATGTTTAAAAAAAAAAACCTAAGTGCTTACTTTTTTTAGTAAGGGGGCTCGTGTTTATCGCTTGGCCATAAAAGGATTACTTTCTAAATCTTAATACTTATTAAATAAAACCTAACATGTGTCCCTAACCATTTATATTATCCATGTAAGGGGGCGGCCCCATTCATTTATATCTTATAGTTTATAAAAACTATATAAATAAACCTATTTAAAGGTTTTCTTTTATATAAGAGTGAGAGTGGGGAATAAAATGAGATAATATATCAAGTATAAATGAAGAATTAAAAAGAGGGTTAAGTTTATTGGTGGCCCACGTGAAGTGTGGTAAATATTTATTAAAATATTAGTAATTATAGCCACATAAATTTTTAAATTTTTTAGCTTGCAGGAATTATATAAAATATTTTACAATCTTTGCATAGTTTTAAATGTGTGTAGGGTAAAATTAAAAGTAAATGAAGGAAGGAGACAAGGTTCATGAAAATAGGGATTTCAATTTATTTCATTGGTCAGGTGAAATTACTTGTCCCCTCTGTAAAATATGTAGGTTAATATATATTCTCATAAATCTACTTGCACTTGGTAAAATTCTTTTAACGTGGTCTATGTCCTTTAAACCCCTTTAATAAGGGTTATGTGTTTTTTTAATTAAAAAAATATACTATAGTTTATAATTTTTTATGAATTATATGTTATTTTTTATTTACATTCTATAAACTATATACCTCTTTTAAAAAAAAAGTTGTAGTGTTCATTTCAACAACCACTTGAGACCAAAGAAACAACCTAGGGTTAGCTACAAAACTAAGGGATTATTATTATTATTTGATTTGAAGTGTCTACAACTAAATTGTAAGACATCAGTTTTCACTAATAGGTTCCAAAACAAACCTATTTACTAATACAAAAGTTTCCTTTATTAACTTATAACAAGATCACAGGGTTTCAAAATTAGGGTTACATGCTCTGGTTAGATTTGGGGAGTAATCTTACCCCATGCCTTCTCTCTAATAGGATCAGAACTTCAACTAGAATTTTCTCCCACAAAATACTTCCAAAATTTACTTAAACCATTTCCAATGGATAGGAAATTTTCTCACCTTTCCGGTGATATGAAGAAGTCCTCTTCACTCCTTGTAGAACTCAAGATATAAGTGGGCGGAGTCTTGGGGTCAAATTTTCCTAGAGGGACACGTGACAAGAGGAGGAGGAGTGCACCTTGGGGGGGCTAACGGGTCATGGGGTGGCATTGGAAAATTTTCCCAACACATGGCTCAAAGTAAAAAAACACTCCAAGCCCCCGCATGTCCCTAGGGGACACATGTTAGGTCTGGGTGTAAGGCAAACAAAAGGAAAAGGGAAAAGGCAGAGCGGCGGGTCGATTTGGTGCTTTATGCCAACGAAGGGGAAAATGGAAGAAGGAAGTGCGCAGGTCTACACACCCATCGTAGCCACAAGGGGACATGTGGCACCCATGGAGTCAAAGATGAAGAAGACTAGGGAGGGATGGGACGACGAAAGAATTTAGCGCCTAGCACCCGAGGGGGATAGAAGGAAAGAAAGGATGCGTGGGTCCGCGTGCCTGTGGAAGAAGGGAATCCGAGGGAGAAGGCAGAGTTGCGAGCCATGGGAGGAATTTTAGAATTTTTCCTCAAAGGCCCAAAAATGAAATTTCTCTTGGACCTCCGCCGCCACTGCAAGGTGCCATGTGGCACACTTTCATTAGTTGGGGCCGGCGGGGTCAACATGGGAAATTTTCCCCAAAAATTTATAAAAGCTAAGGGTTTTAAAAGAACTTGTTCCTCTTCTATTACCACAAGGGAACACGTGGCACCATTTGATTGGCTACAGACCGGCGGGAGGAAAAGTGAAAATTTTCTAATTTTCAAAAAAATGTTTAAGGGGTAAAATTTATCCACACTTGCGCCTTACACCCTGAAGGACATGTGGCAACCTTTGATTGGATGCAGACCAGTTGAGGGAAAAGTGAAAATTTTCCCAAGCCCAAAATTTTGAAAATTTTCTAAGGGCAATTTTGATGGGAAAGTTTTGGGTTGTGGGCCTGCTAGGGAAAATTTTCTGAAATTTTCCCTCCAAAGCACAAAAACTTCAAAGTGTCATAACTTGAGCTAGAAAGCTCAATTTTGGGAAAACGAGGACTTTTCATAAAGATATCGATGCCATATTTGCAAAAGAAACATAAAATTTTATTTTTGATGAATTTTTAAGGGTAAATTTTGTAAAAACGATTTGTAGGCCTTTATTTGGCAAGCCAGAAATTTCTAACTTATGATTTTGATAAAATTAGAAATCCTTCTTCACTCAACTTGTCAAAAAGACATGGAGGATCAGTCTAGGGAGGGTTTAGAGTGTTTTATGGAAGTTTATTTTCCCAAATGATTCAAGTTTTAAATTTTCCAATAGTAGAAGAAAAAAAATGACCCAAAGAGGAATTGCATTTGAATTCAACAATGGTTGGATTATTTCTTAAGTTTTCTTTGTCAATTCGGAATCCTAAATTTCTTGGCATGCTGATACATAAAATTTTAAAGTTGAATACTAAGTGTAGGTCTAAACTCTTCATTTTGTTTAAAAGTGAATTGCTAGATTTATGTTTATGACTATGAACTATTCCTTTTGAGTTTGTCTATTAATTTTATCATTTGAATGTGCATATGGATTCCTAAAATTAGTCAAATACATTTAATTTAATTCCATCAACCATTCAATAACAATTTTTCAAGTCTTATTTCTAAATTCAACTTCTTTGAAGAGAATAAAATATTGTCTTTTGTTTCATACACATTCTTTCTTTCTTTTCTTCTTCAAACAGCAATCAAATTTCAACAATAATTAAAATCAAATGTATAATACATTTTGGAGAAGAGAATGCATTCTTTCATTGATAATTAATACAATTTTACAACTTATCACTTTTCCCATTTGATTTGGTTTCAAATTGCAAAATATAAAGTATGGAACATCATTCACATTTTCTTTCCAAAGTAAAAAAGAGAAATATAATTATTCTTGTACATTTCTCAATTCAAATTCAACTTCCATTTACAATGCAATCACTTCTCATTACAACATTTATACTCATCCACTCAAAGTGGGAAAAGTTATATTGAATTACTCAAAGGGAAATGACTGACAAACTATGAAATTACTTCTCCAAAAAATAGCATGCTTGTTTCTTCTTCTTTTCAACTTTGATCACAACAAGGAAGGGGAAAGAAAACGCTCTCCACCCAACCAAGACATCCAATGAGAAAGGAGAAGCCATCCTTTCCTCATTGGCCCTCGAGCCCCAGCCATATTGAAATAAAGTATGAACATTAACACATGGTAACAAGGCTTCTTCCACAACAAACAAAAATACTTCACATTTCATAAAAACAATACAATACATAGTCCAAACAAGATAGTAGTTCCCACCTGCATTTGAAAACATACACAAAATACATAAGCTTGATCAAGCAAGCCAATAAGAGCAAGGACTATGGGGAACTCCTTATGCCTCCCAATTTAGAATTGGTCATCCACAAAAATACATACCACAAATAAACATAACAAACCCATAAATCTTATATCTCCCAACCGCTCCTTATGCCCCCAAGTTTATCCCTTATGCCCCCCAAGAGAAAGAAATGCAAGTAGTTTCTTTTCCAAGGTGGATCCCAAACCAAAACTCCCTCCTCAATAAAATAGTGCCATTGGAAATCCCTTATGCCCCCCATATGAAATCCCCATAGCCTTCTCCTACACCATGCCATAAGAATTCTACCCAGCCAGCCAAGAATGAAAACACAAACACCATTCAAACATGCATGAAAGAGAAGGAAAAATAATTAAAACACGGATCAAGATCTTACCTCTCCATGCTGAAGTTTTTTCCAAGCTCACAAGCTTTTCAAGATTCCAAAAATAGTCCCAATCAGAAAGGTTCAAGAAAGAAAAAAAACTCTAATCTCTTCCTCAAACAAGCTCCAAAAGAAACAACACCAAAAATGTGCCCCCAAGAGGAAATGGACAAAGTTTCAACAACCATGAACAAGTAAGGAGTTTCACTTTTATATGAGAGAGAAGAGAAAAGGATGATGTGGATCCATGTGGGATGCCACATCATTCTTCCTCAACCCAAGAGGAAAAGTACACATCTATCCACAAAATCACAATGAATAAAAATGACAAAATCACTTACATACTCCAAAAGGACCAAATTTAAAACATGTAAGGGAACTACAATTGAAACCTACATATTGTGACTTCAAAATGCATTATAAATGCCTACATTTAACATTAAAACCATAGGCATGGTTGGTGGATCATTTTAAGAGGTGTGGGACAAGTTTTACTTGTCCCACAAGCCTCCAAATTTGGCCTCCAAGGACAATTTTGAAATTTCATAAAAGATGGAGTGTTTGACCTTCCAAAATCTACCTTACAAGACTCTTACAAATTTCTTACAACATCACTTACACACTCCTACCACATTAATATTTATAACAACAACTTTATTTATTTCATTCCATATCCCAATTTATTTTAAATAAAATTTAACTATATGACTATCACATTAATCTATTACATTTAAATTAGATTACGAAAATGAACACATTACTAAACAAAATACATACAACATTAATTAAAAAAGGAACACATAAATAAAACACATATCCCATGGTCACATGTAATGGAGATCCCCCCATGGGAAATCCTTACATAACTCAACACACAAATGAACAACACAGTTTCCATGGTGACCTTGTTGATTTCACTCAGAATTTCAATATGGTTAGTCTCCAATCCCTCGACATTGTCGTGATTTTAACTTGCAAAATATAAATACCTCCTTTGGCCTCATGGCCATATTAGAACATCCAAAATGATATAAATAACATTTCAAGATCATCTAAGCATATGAATCACAACAATATCAAGAATTCAACATTATCATTTTAATTAAATAATCAACTATATCATCATCAAAATCTACCATACTAGATCTACTCAAAATATCCAAATGTCATAAGTTCAGATCAACATCTATAATATATCCATGTCAAAATTATATCATCAATCACATATCAAAATGCCTCTAGTAATCATCATGTATAGTAACTGAATCCAGATCAATAATAATCCACGATCTAACGTCTAACCATCATACTAAAACAAAACATAATAGTGTCCATAATATGATCAATAGTATTAAATTTAGTATCTAAAAGTGTCAAAGGGAAGTGGGCACTACATCCCCCTCACCTTAAACTCGACGTCCTCCTAGAAGTCACTAGAAAAAATGTGGAAACTACACTCGTAATACTATGGCATCCTCCCAAGTGGCTACAGTCTCATCATATCTATCCCACTACACCCATACCTAACCAATATCTCTACCTCAAAGGCCTAGGGTCTTGCAATCTATGATATGGATGGGCTCCACCATCACCTTCGCATGATCCTGCACCTGTAATGATGTCCATTCCAACACATGAGAATGATTTACAATGTACCTCCTAAGGATAGAAACATGAAACACATCATGCAAATGAGATAAGTTGGGTGGCAATGCTAGATGGTAGGCCAAAGGGATGATATGCTCTAAGATCTCAAAAGGACCAAAAAATCTAGGAGCTATCTTATAACCTTTTCCATAACGGATAGGACTCTTATGTGGTCTAACACAAAGGAACACCTTCATGCCCACATCAAAGCTATGATCAATCCTATGATGATCCACATACTTCTTCTACCTATCTTGTGCCTCCTGCAATCTCTACCTGATCAACATTACTTATTGCTCCATGTCCTGCAAAAGAGCTAGTCCAAGAGATACTCTATCTTCTATCCTGTCCCAGCTAAGAGGTGTCCTGCACTCTCTACCATATAATGCCTGAAAAGGAGCCATGCCTATAGAACACTTAAAATTATTATTGTAGGAAAACTCCACTATGTACAGGTACTCCTCCCACTTAGACTGTCGATCCATCACATACATCCTGATCATATCCTCTAAAATCTGATTTAGTCGCTTGGTCTATCCATCTATCTCAGGGTGATATGCTATGTTGAAGTTAATCCTCATCCCGAGAACATACTAGATGGTAGTCCAGAAATGTGAAGTGTACAAAGGATTGTGGTCACAAATGTTCTTCTACAGAATCCCGTATAACCTGACAATCTCATCCAAATATACCTATGCCATTGCACTAGCTGTATAAGTGGTCTTCATTGGAGAAAAGTGATCCACTTTTGTCAATTTATCAACTGTGGCCATAATGGTGTCATGGTGATATCTTGACATAGGTAGCCCAACAATGAAATCCATAGAAATGGTGTCCCACTTCCATTCCGGTATGGCATGAGGATAAAGAAGACCTGATGGATGCTAATGTTCAGCCTTAATCCTCTAACACTCTAAACACAGTTACAAAAATTGAGCCATGTCTCGATGAAGTCCTCTCCAGTGGTACAACTATCTTAAGGTAGCGTGCATCTTCTTCACCCTGAGATGGGCTGAATAGGATACACGATGTGCCTCTACCAAGATGTTATACCTCAAGCCTCCATCTCTGGGAACATATATCCTACCTCTGTGCCTGAGAAGACCATTTTCCTCTAAGGAAAAGCCATCAAACTTCCCCTCAAGGGGTCTCTGTGACTCGATCTTTGCTCGTACTGCCATGTAGAAGCTGTCAAGAGGAAGCTGTTGAAGAATCCTGATCCACAAATTTTTGCTCAATGAGGTGGCCATAACCACATGTCTACGTCTACTAAGAGCATCTGTTACCACATTTTCCTTCCCTTTCACATGATCTATCTCCATGTCATACTCACAAAGTAACTCTATCCAAGGTTGTTGATGAGCGTTTAGATTGGGCTGCGTGAAGAGGTGGCGAAGACTCAAATGATCTATCCTGAGTGTGAATCTCCATCTAAGAAGAAAATGCCTCCATCTAGCCAAAACATACACAACTTCCGTAAGCTCAAGATCATGGGTAGGATAATTAAGCTCGTGAGCTCGTGATCCTTGAGTTTTTGAGACTTAAAAGCTACAACCTTGCCATCCTGCATCAACACACCTCCAAGCCTTACTAAAGAAGCATCTATGCAAACAAAGAACTCACCATGTGGATTTGGCACTGCAAGAATGGGTGTTGTAGTGAGGCACTCCTTCAGTTTCCTAAAGGCCTACTCACATCTATCTGACCAAAAATTTTTCTTCCCTTTCCTCTGAAGGGAAGTGATAGAGTGTGTAATCTAAGAGAAGTCCTGAACAAATCTCTGGTAGTAACTTGTTAAACCCATGAAGCTGCGTACCTTGGTCACTGTAGTGGGTTCTCACCAATCCATAATGGCTCTAATCTTGGAAGGATTGACTGTGTTACCTTCCCCAGAAATAATAAAAACCAAATACTACACCTCTGTCAGGAAGAAAGCACACTTCTCCAAATTCTCGTAAAGCTGCTGTTCATGAAGGAACTAGAGAACCTGTCGAAGGTGCCCCTCGTGCTCCTCACGTGTACATGAGTATATAAAAATTTCATCTAGGAAAATGAGCACAAAGTGATCTAAAAAGTTTCTGAATACCCCATTCATCAAACTCATAAACACTGCAGGGGCATTTATCAAACCAAAAGGCACCATTATGAACTCATAGTGCCCATATCTCATGCAGAAGGTGGTCTAATGAATGTCCACCTCTGAAATCATCAACTGATGGTAGTGTGACTTGAGATAAACCTTAGAGAACACTGTGAATCCCTTCATCTGATCAAACAAGTCATCAATACGAGGAAGAGGATAATGATTCTTGATTGTTACCTTATTCAACTAGCGGTAATCAATACAAAATTGCAATGATCCATCCTTCTTCATGAAAATCATCGGTGCACCCCAAGGGGATACACTAGGACAGATAAGGCCATTCTCCAAAAGACCCTCAAGCTGCAACTTGAGCTCACAGAGCTCTGAGGTGGTCATCTGATAAGGTGCCCGTGAGATAGGCTCTACTCCTGGAACTAGGTATATATGAAAATTAATCTCACGTGGGGGTGGTAACCTAGGCAGCTCCCCTAGAAAAACATTAGAAAAATATCTCAAGATGGGATGATCATCTAGTGATGGTCCACTAGATCCATCCTCTAATCTATCACTGACTGTAACAACATACATCTGACAACCCCATTACACACACTATTTAAGCTACATAACGGAAATGGTGTGAATAGAAACGAGTCTCCTAACCCCCGAGATCACCGACTCAACTCCCAAATCATTTGCACAAGATATAGTCTTTTGGTAGCAATCCATCATGTCCCTATGTGTAGATAACCAATCCATACCTAAGATAACTCCATAGGAGCCCAAAGGAAGGATACAAAGATCTGAGGTGGTGGTGAAAGGTCCCAAATCTACAACATACTCCTTAACTAAGGAGTCCACAGAGATCTTGGCTCCAAAAGCCATCTTGACATCCCAACTGAGACCCTACCTAACTGTCACTAGCCTGCATCACTCTACTAAAGATTATGTAATGAAATAATCAAAAGAACTAGAATCAAACAATATAGAGGTAGGAATACCACCAATGCTACATGTGGTCTCAATGACTGTGCTCTGGTGCTCTTCTTGGTGGTTCTCAACCATTACATAAATCATGTGGCTATATCCCATGTAACCAACTGTCAGCTTAGAAACTGGTGCCTTACTCTTGTTAGGGTTATGAGGACAATCTCTCCAAAAGTGTCTAGCTGTTCCACATCTAAAGCAACCACTCGATCCTCTCCAAGGAACAACACCTATAGTAGGTGCCCTAGAATCCTATGGTGTTGATCCTGATGATCTAGCTATATTCTGTTGTGGCCTTTGCTGGCAAGCTCCAGCTGACTGAGCTCTAGGTCCACCCTATGTCTTGATGGGACCCCTAGGAGGTGGCCCCATACTCTGACCTCTCTGTGCATTAGCTCTCTGTGGAGGTCTATATGGTGAGTGGGAATTTTGTTACTGCTGCTACTATTGTGGCCTAAAGGATGACTGTGCTATACCCTAACCACCATGAGGAAGAGGTACTGACCCCTCGATCTACCATCCTACATATGTTGAATGCAGATTCTGACTCGGTCTCTAGCCTACTGGGTTTTACCCTGTCTCCTATGTAATATAGGACTTCTCGATGACCTCTGCTAAAGTCTGTGGGCAGTAAATCTACACTGCATCTCTAATATCCAAATTCAGGCCCCAGATGAACCTGTGAATCCACACCTACTCATCCTATATATACTCTACATACTGAAGTAGATTTAGAAATCTACTCTCATACTCTGCTACTGAAAGGGTAGCCTATCAGAGGTCATGTAACTCATCAATCCTCTATTGGATGAACCTCTATGATAGATATCTACTCTTGAATCTCTCCTCAAATAGCACCCAAGTCACTATCTCTGAATCTACATGGATCTTCTACTCCTCTATCCTCCACCATACTCATGCTCCATCCTATAGTAGATGGATCGCAACACGAGCTTTCGTGTTGCTAGCATAAGGACAAAGCTTGAAGCAACCACTCAAGCTCACTAGCTAGTCCTCTGCCTAAAATCCACCTATATCATGTGAGTAATGTGAGGGCCTAAGCTTCAGGATCTCCTTGATGTGATTTGTTTCTATGGTCTGTCGGCCTCTAGGTCTCTCCGCATGCTCATCCCTAAGCCTAGGACTCCGAGACCTCTCTCTACACTCTGGAACTCTGTCACCTTGTCTCCTAGGTGGTGAATCTGCTCTGGCTGAATCAACATGGGAGTTCTCCTCTATGCTCCTCACTAAGTCAAGGGGGTACCTGACCCTTAATAGAAGTATCTTTATCATGACTAGCTGCATGCCCTCTTACTGATCCTCCACATAAGGTGCCATTAACATCCTGAAGGGTCTATAGAATTTGAGGTAGAATGGCTGCTACACCCTGATCCAGTGGCGGTGGTAGTGGTGGTGAATCTGAGTCTCTATGAAGGTTCCTCTTGCTCTGTCAGAGCCTCCTGCATAGAACAAAGTGAGAGTCAGTTCATTTTCTAAGTTATACAACTTCCATGTTTACTAAAAACATACAAATTCTTACTAAGTTGTTTTCTAGATTTCAATGTGCTAGGTTTAAGTTTTCATGTCTCAAGTTTTCTAGTGTGCCCAATGGTCCAAGATTTTGAACCACTACTCTGATACCAAAATGGTAGTGCCCATTTCAACAACCACTTGAGACAAAAGAAACAACCTAGGGTTAGCTAGAAAATTAAGGGATTATTATTATTTTTTGAATTGAAGTGTCTACAACTAAATTGCAAGACATCTGTTTTCAGTTATAGGTTCTGGAATAAACCTATTTACTAATACACAAGTTTTATTTATTAACTTATAACAAGTTCACAAAGTTCCAAAACTAGGGTTACATGTTCTGGTTAGATTCGGGGAGTAATCTTACCCCATGGCTTCTCTCTAACAGGCTCAAAACTTTAATTAGAATTTTCTCCTACCAAACACTTCAAAAATTTCCCTAAACCATTCCCAATGGATAGGAAATTTTCTCACCTTTCTGGTGATATAAATAAGTCCTCCTAACTCCTTGTAGAACTCAAGATATAAGCGGGCGGAGTCTTGGGGTCAAATTTTCCCTGAGGGACACGTGGCAAGAGGAGGAAGAGTGCACCTTGGGCGGGTTGGTGGGTCGTGGGGCGGCATTGGGAAATTTTCCCAATGCATGGCTCAAAGTCAAAAAAACTCCACTCCCCTGTGGGTCCTTAGGGGACATGTGTCAGGTCCAGGTACAAGGCAAAAAAAAGGAAAAGGGAAAAGGTAGAGCAACAGGTCGATTTGGTGCTTTGCACCAATGAAGGGAAAAATAGGAGAAGGAAGTGCGTGGCTCGACACACCCACTGTAGCCACAAGGGGACACATTGTGCCCATGGAGTCAAAGCTGAAGAAGACCGGGGAGGGATGGGGTGGTAGAAGAATTTAGTGCCTAGCACTCGAGGGGGATAAAAGGAAAGAAAGGATGCATGGGTCTGCATGCTCACAGAAGAAGGGAATCTAAGGGAGAAGGTAGAGTAACAGGCACTGGGAGGAAATTTATAATTTTTCCCCAAAGGCCTAAAAATGAAATTTCTCTCGGACCTCTGCCGCCTCCGTAAGGTGCCACTTGGCACGCTTTCATTGGCTACGGGCCAGTGGGGTCAACATGGGAATTTTTTCCCAAAAATTTATAAAAGCTAAGGGTTTTAAAAGAACCCATGCCTATGCCATTGCTACAAGGGGACAAGTGGTTCCCTCCAATTGGCTGCGTGATGGCGGGAGGAAAAGTGAAAATTTTCCAAAAAATTTCAAAAAGTTTAAGGGGTAAAATTTATCCGTGCCTCCGCCTCAGCCCCTGGAGGACATGTGGCAGCCTCTGATTGGCTATGGGCCGGTGGAGGGAAAAGTGAAAATTTTCCTAAGTCCAAAATGTTAAAAAATTTCTAAGGGCAATTTTGATGGGAATTTTTTGGGTTTCGGGCCCGCCAGGGAAAATTTTCCCGCCAAGGCATAAAAAATTCAAAGTGTCATAACTTGAGCTAGAAAGCTTGGTTTTGGGAAAATGAGGACTTTTCCGAAAGATCTCGATTCCCTCTTTGCATAGGGAACATAAATTTTTTTTTTGATGAATTTTTAAGGGTAAATTTTGTAAAAATGATTTGTAGGCCTTTATTTGGCAAACTAACAATTTCCAACTTATGATTTTGATAAAATTAGAACTCCTCCTTCACTCAACATGTCAAAAAGACATGGAGGATCAATCTAAGGAGGGTTTAGAGTGTTTTAGGGAAGTTTATTTTCCTAATTGATTCAAGTTTTAAATTTTCCAACAGTAGACGAAAAACGACCCAAGGAGGAATTACATTTGAATTTAGCAATGGTTGGATTATTTCTTAAGTTTTCTTTGTCAATTTGGAATCCTAAATTTATTATCATGCTGATCCATAAAATTTTTGAGTTGAATACTAAGTGCAGGTCTGAACTATTCATTTTTTTAAAAAGTGAATTGCCAGATTTATGTTTATGACTGTGAACTATTCCTTTTGAGTTTGTCTATTAATTTTATCATTTGAATGTGCATATGGATTCCTAAACTTAGTCAAATACATTTAATTTAATTCCATCAACCATTCAATAACAATTTTGCAAGTCTTATTTCTAAATTCAACTTCTTTGAAGAGAATAAAATATTGTCTTTTGTTTCATACGCATTCTTTCTTTCTTTTCTTCTTCAAACGACAATCAAATTTCAACAATAGGTCAAATCAAATGTGTAATAAATTTTGGAGAAGAGAATGCATTCTTTCATTGATCCTTAATACAATTTTACAACTTATCACTTTTCCCATTTAATTTGGTTTCAAATTGTAAAATATAAAATATGGAACATCATTCACATTTTCTTTCCAACATAAAATAGAGAAGTATAATTATTCTTGTACATTTCTCAATTCAAATTCAACTTCCATTTACAACATAATCACTTCTCATTACAAAATTTATACACTCATCCACTCAAAGTGGGAAAAGTTATATTGAATTACTCAAAGGGAAATGACTAGAATACTGTGAAATTCTTTCTCCAAACAACATCATGCTTGTTTCTTCTTCTTTACAACTTTGATCACAACAAGGAAGGGGGAAAGGAAACTCTCTCCACCCAACCAAGATATCCAATGAGAAAGGAGAATCCATCCTTTCCTCATTGGCCCCTGAGCCCCAACCATATTGAAATAAAGTATGAACATCAACACATGCCATTAAGGCTTCTTCCACAAAAAACAAGCATACTTGACGTTTCATACAAACAATACAATACATAGTCCAAACAAGACAGTAGTTCCCAACTGCATTTGAAAACATACACACAATACATGGGCTTGATCAAGCAAGCCAATAAAAGCAAGGACTATGGGGAACTCCTTATGCCTCCCAATTTAGAATTAGGCATCCACAAAAATTCATACCACCAATAAACATATTAAACCCATAAAAATTATATCTCACAACCCCTCCTTATGCCCCCCTAAGAGTAATAAATGCAAGAAGTTTCTTTTCCAAGGTTGATCGCAAACAAAAACTCCCTCCTCAATAAAACAGTGCCATTGACAATCCCTTATGCCCCCCATATGAAATCCCCATAGTCTTCTCCTACACCATGCCCTAAGAATTCGACCCAACCAACCAAGAATGCAAACACAAACACCATTCAAACATGCATGCAAGAGACGGAAAAATAATTAAAAGAAAACTTAAGATCCTACCTCTCCATACTAAAGTTTGTTCCCGGCTCACAAGCTTTCCAAGATGCCAAAAACAGTCCCAATTTGAAAGGTTCAAGCAAGCAAAAAGACTCCAAGCTCTTCCTCAAACAAGCTCCAAAAGAACCAGCACCAAAAATGTGCCCCCAAGAGAAAATGGACAAAGTTTCAACAACCATAAACAAGCAAGGAGTTTCACTTTTATAGGAGAGGGAAAAGAAGAGGATGATGTGGATCCATGTGGGATGCCACATCATTCTTCCTCAACCCCAAGAGGAAAAGTCAACATCCATCCACCAAATCATAATAAATAAAAATGACAAAATACCTTACATACTCCAAAAAGACCAAATTTAAAACATGTAAGGGTAGTGAAATTTAAACTTACATATTATTACTTAAAAATGCATTATAAATTCCTAAATTTAACCTTAAAACCATAGGCATGGTTGGTGGATCATTTTAAGAGGTGTGGGACAAGTTTTACTTGTCCCACAAGCCTCCAAATTTGGCCTCCAAGGACAATTTCGAATTTCATAAAAGATGGAGTGCCTGACCTTCCAAAATATGCCTTACAAGACTCTTACAAATTTCTTACATCACTTACACACTCCTACCACATTAATATTTATAACAACTTTATTTATTTCATGCCATATCCCAATTTATTTTAAATAAAATTTAACTATATGATTATCACATTAATCTATCACATTTAAATTAGATTACAAGAAGGAACATATTACTAAACAAAAATACATATAACATTAATTCAAAAAGGAACACATAAATAAAACACATATCCCATGGTCACATGTAATGGAGATCCCCCCATGGAAAATCCTAGCATAAATCAACACACAAATGAACAACACTCATGGTGACCTTGTTGATTTCACCTAGAATTTCAATATGGTTAGTCTCCAGTCCCTCAACATTGTTGTGATTTTTAACCTGTAAAATGTAAATACCTCCTTCGGCCTCGTGACCATATAAGAACATCCAAATGGATATAAACAACATTTTAAGATCATCTAAGCATATGAATCACAACAATATCAATAATTCAACATTATCATTTTAATTAAATAATCAACCATATCATCATCAAAATCTACCATACTAAATCTACTCAAAATATCCAAATGTCATAAGTCCATAGCAACATCTATAATATATCCATGTCAAAATTATATCATTAATCACATATCAAAATGCCTCTAGTAATCATCATGTATAATAGCTCAATCTAGATCAATAATAATCCATGATCTAACGTCTAACCATCATACTAAAACAAAACATAATAGTGTCTATAATATGATCAATAATATCAAAATCAATATCTAAATGTGCCAAAGGTAAGTGGGCACTACAAAAGTGTACATATTTTTACATTATAAATTATAATAGGTTATTATAATGTGTTAAAATAAAACCTCCCTAATATTATATAGAAGAATAACTTATAGAATTTCACATTCTGGAAATAGACAAAAAGGTATGGCTTCATTAAAATTGACAGTCAAATGACCCTCACGACAGACCAAAAAACACCATTATGACGATCATTTAGATGTCAAATTTAAGCTCACTGTTTTTGTGTACATTATTTTTTTTCAAAAATTTGTAGTTATTATGCATTCTTAGGGGTCTGTTCTTCACTTCTATATGGTCAGAAATATTTTTTATATAAATCTGGGGTATAAGGTAGAGCCCTTTATATTGCGGGTTATTATTTTGATCATGAGAGGTCAACTATAATGCATTGTAATGACATAATTATTTATGATCAAATAGTTTCTTTAGATCTATAAAATTAAGATATGATTCTATTAAAAGTGTTTTTTTTATTATCGATAAATATGTATCTAACTCTATGGTACACTATATATTATAATGGGGTGTGTTTTACAAGTTTAGGAAAACAATGGAACCCAACTATTTCTATCTTGACAAAACCCAGATCCTGAATGAAACCAACTATAAAATTTGGGTCAAAACATAATTTATGGTGAGAAAAATCTAGATGAACGTTTTTGGATTTGAGGTTGCTCCCATCGGTCATCAAACAACTGTAGATAACATGAATACATTCTTGCAATGAATGCAGGAGGCTCTTTCTATGATTCTACGTAATGTGAACGATGAGTACCTTCTACACATTGGTAATATCAAACATCTGAAAGAGGTATGGACACAACTAGAATCCATGCATGAAGCATACTTGGTATATAAAGTATAGTAATGAGAGTACAATAGCTAAATAAATTCAAATAAATGGTCTATATATTTTTGATGATTTATCTTCTGCATCTTGTTTTATATCTCAAAGTTTTAATAATTCAAAACTATGGCATGAAAGGTTAATACATGTTAATTATCAAAGCTTATATGAAATGTCTAAATATAATCTAGTGAAAGGTTTACATGTGTCGTCTTCTTCTCTTGAATTTAATTCATTAAATTTTTCTAAATGATGGTTTTGATTCTGATTTAGTAAATGGTCATGATGATGTTTTGATGTTATAGATGTTTTTTAAATTCTTATCTTCCTAGATAAGAAATTAATTTGGGCTCAATCTATGTTAGAAAGTTCAAATCTAATTAACCTTATGAAAATGACTAGAAGACATCATATGTACCATGCATTAATTACCTTTTATCAACCCGAGCCTTAAATTATTATAGGGTCTAGGTGGATATACAAAGTAAAATATAATGCTAATGGTAGTATTAAAAACATAAATCTAGACTTGTTGCTAAAGGTTTCACTTAGAAACATGATATTGATTATTTGAGACATTTCTTGTAGCTAAAATGACTACTGTTAGGGCCTTATTTGCAATTGTCACTCAATTTGGGTGGGAAATCCACCAAATGGATAAAAAAATGATTTTTTGAATTGCGATTTAAAAGAATAACTTTACATATATCAATCTAAAGGATTTGAAGAAACTAATAAAGAAAACTATGTTTATAAGTTGATAAATCCTTGTATAGTTTAAAACAAGCTCTTAGAGCTTGGTATGTGAAAATTATTTCCTTCTTTAAACTGTTAGGTTTTGTTAATTGTTCTTCTAACAATGATATATTCATCAAGAAATAAGGCACACATATTATCATTATATGTATATATGTTGATGATTTGCTTATGACTGGTGACAATTTTGATTTAAATCATAGAATTAAAGAGAAATTGAAGCAATACTTTTAAATGAATGAGTTAAGTTTCTCACATCATGTTTTTTGTATGACTGTATTTCATTCTATTGTTATTTTTCAAAACACAATATGCAACCATTGTATTGAAATTTTTTCTTATGATTGATTATAAACCATTTTCTACGTCAATGGAAGTTCGAATAAATATTGACCCTAAATATGCATATGAAAAAGGTTGATCCTATTTTATATACACTGTTAGTTGATAGTTTGATTTATCTAATTATAACTAGATAAGATATTTCCTATATAATAGGAATTAATTCAAGGTTTATGCAGGAACATTTTTAGAGATCATTGGAATCTTGTAAAAAGAATTTTTAGATATATTAAAGGAACAATCAATTATAGGTTGCATTATACTAAGAATGAAAATGCTATCTTATATGGATTTTGTGATTCTAACCATACTGATGTTGTGTTATAAAATATACTAGATATGTGTTCAAGTTTTTTGGTGTAGGAACCATTACTTAGAAGAAAAAATATAATCAACACTCTCCATTTCTTCTATTGAGGTAGAGAAGTACAATGGAAGAAGTAAATAATCCATGTGGATGCAACGAATGTTGGTAGAGATACACATGGAAGCTAAGGGAAGTATTTCTCTTCTATGTGGTGGTTAGAGTTGTATTACTCTTTATTAAGAATCCAGTTCAACATCAGAGGACGAATAATATTGAGATACATATACGCTTCACCCGTGAGAAGGTGCAAAGTGATGATATAAATATCAAGTTCATGTTAACTAAAGAGTAGGTTGCTGACATCTTCACAAAGTCCCTGAGTGTTGCAAAGTTTTGTCACTTTCATGAAAATCTTGGATTGTCAGAGTTTCTATTGAGGGGGAGTGTGCATGACAATGTCACCTCCTAATGGAACAATGTCACCTCCTAATAGTTTATAGATATTTATATTTATATTATTAAATTTGCTAACCTAGGTATATAATTTAGGTTAAATATTTAATATCATGAAATGATTATATTTCTTATATACAATATTATAAACCTAGGTGTATGTGTCTACCATTTTAGGTTGAAAAGGCGGGTCGGGAGACATACCTGATCACCTTATATAAAAAGGAATTTAGGTCCTCATTTGATATATTTGGGAAATATATCAAAGGTGTGAAAATCAAGTGATTTAGTTTTACCCTTGGTAAATAGGGTTTTAAAGGAGGAGGTGATCTTAATGGATGTAAAATAAGTTCTCTAAAGAAAAAGATTATTTTCAAAGTGGTTTTTACTCTATTGGGGTTTTCCACTATAAATAATGTGTCACCTGTGTTATTTATTTCCTGTAAGTATTTCTTTATTTACTTATGTTATTATGTAATCTTTATTTAAATATTTATTATAACATTATGTGATATTTAAGTTTATTAAATCCATATTTATTAGAATCCTCAAATTCTAACAACTGATACTCTGACATATATATATATATATATATATATGAATCTCTTTTTCACACTGTCTTGTTCATTTGTTTTTTCATGCTCTACTTCATTTTCTTAAGTTGAAAGTTGAGAATTGTTCAATGTTTTTATGGTTTGTAAATGAATGTGATGGATGCTAATGTGATATGATAAACAAAGTGAGATAGTAAAACACATATGTTAATAATTTTTACTTAGGATAATCATTTTGAAATTATGTTAAACATTTCATTCCATTGACATGAAGTATTGTAGAGGATATAAAAATATAATATCTTACTCCATTCTTGACCCCACACAACAAAAAATACGTGAGGAATCGACACTGAGAGTCAAGAAGGATGTTAGACACATGAGGAAATGATGCATAGATGAAGATGATGAATGCAAAGATATGAGGTTTAATAATGATCCATTTGAGATATTGTGACTCATATCCAATATTTTTTTAACCATCTTCAAAATGATTTACACTTTATAGGTCTTGATTAGATTTAGACCCATAGGTGGATTACTGATTGGTAACATTGGGTTTAAGGAATAGTTTTATCTCTTAACATGACCATATTAGCTATCTCTTTGGAATTTCATATGTTCAAGAACCTTTGATGCACATTGTCTTAAGGATTTATTGTTTTTCTTTTTTTGAAATGTCCCCTATGTCTTGCTCCATAATATTGGTAATAAGTAAGGGATCATTCCCAAAGTGAAAATTTAGGAAGGTAAGGGAAAATTTCTCCTTTTCTAACCTCTCGCTACCAGTTAGAAGCGTGGGTTCATCACCAAATAATGGGAAGGACGAAGGTTGTAATTGTTAATGTACATATATGTATTTTTTGTTTTCGATTTATTTTTCCTTGTTCTCACATTATGCTTGTCAAGAAGGCACATTTTAACCTAAATATCATCCCCATGTGACTATTTAGATATGAGGGATCATCACCTAAGATTGAGATGGGTGGACATAAGATTTGGGTGAATTGTATAGAGGATTTTTTGTTATGGAGAGAACTTCTCTAGAAGGAGGATTTTCCATCAATAAGCTTTTAGCCAAGACCATATGTGAAAATATCCAAATTTGGAGAAACCAAAAAAGGGATGAGGTACACAAGACCTAATGGGGCAAATATTAACTCCTATCTCATAAACAAAATTGATTAGGTGAACTGTATAGTTAAAGAGTATGGAGAAATTGTAAATATATTATGATTGAAATATATGCCAATGTTTGAAAAGTTTAAATTTATTTTTAAATAAGTAATTCCATAAAAAATTATAAACATAATGGTAATTCAAATAAAAAAAGGGTGGAAAAATAAAGGATAATGAGGAGATATAATACTTATATATGTTGAAATGTTTTAGGGGGAGTGAGTTGACATATTTTTTGAACTCCTCACCTTCTAAAATGCATAAATGGTAGATATAGTTCTTTAAATCCCCAATAACTTGATAAGGGAATATCCATTTAGGTATGAATTTATGACCTTCACCCACTTTCTAATCTATCAAAATATCAATTCTTAATGAAAAATTACCCACTTGAATTGGGAACGTATATACCTTTTTTTATATTTAACACATTAGGTCTACATAAAATTGGTGATGTTTCTCAAATGTGAGTATTTTTTCATCCAAGATTTCTAAGTTTGTTAAGTGTGCATTTCTGTATTCATATTAGTCTAATATTCCTAGTAAGCACACATAAAGGATATGGAGTTCCACCTTTAAAGGTAGAACTACTTCTGAACCAAAAAACATGGAGAATGGAGTTTCCCCTATTGGTGTATAGATGGAAGTCCTATATTCCCAAAAGGTCAGGAACAACTTGAGATGTTAATCCCTCTTATTCTCCTAGTATGTTTTAAGGAGAATGAAATTCAATGTTTTGTTCATAGCCTCATCTTGAACATTGGCTTAAGGGTAATAGAGAGAGGAAGTGTTATGAGAGATTTTAAATCTTTTACACAACTCACACACCTCTTCATTATTAAATTATGAGCTATTATTAGAGATAATTATATGTGGGAATCCATACATATACATAGTTTGGTTTTGAATAAATTTGGCTATGACAGACCTAGGCACTGTGGTGGCATGCATCACCTCAACCCATTGTGTAAAATATTAAGTCACCATTATAATAAAATTATGGCCTTCAATGGAAGCATGAGATAATTTTCCTATTATGTGTAAGCCTCCATGTAGAGAAAGGCTACAATTTAACTATAAGTTGTAGAGCTTGAGATGGGATATGTATGGCATGTGAAAATTATTAACATTTTTGGCATCTCCATACATATTCCATAATTTCATACTTGAGAGTGGGCCAAAAATATCCCATCTAATGAATTTTTGAGTGGTCAAATGTTTGTTGAAATGTCTAGTAAAGAATTTTTTGTGAGATTGAAAAAGGATATTTTATGCTTCTTCTTCATCCACACATCTAAGAATTAGGCCATCAAAGAAATTTTGATAGATGACTTAATCTATGATGACATACTTGTTAGTGTGAGACATTTTCCACATCATTAGGTGAGTAATCTCACTTAGGTGAAATCATAGGTTCACATGTCATTTAGAGGTTATTATTAGATTCCCTTATGTGTCAACGTGTTTGTGCATCATATGTGTTATTGGGAGTTACTTTTATATCATGGGAATGTAATTCCCCCTCTCTACTTGAGTTGTCATGATTGCAGCACTAGGGGTTACTCAACACCTCCTATATGTTCACCATTTCCAATATATGAGAGAGAGAGATATATATATTTTTGTGATTGTAACGAGGTTCTGCCCATTTGTCATATCTTTGCATGCACTTTCGGTTGATGCTCACTCCTCCCAAGATCTCTTCGTGCTACAATTCACATGTCCATGAATGTTCACATCATCCCTCATGATCCTCACGTTTTAGGTTTTCGAACCCTCTTTCATGGTATCAGAGCTGATCTTGTGGATCCATGCAATCCTTGGAGTTTTTCCTGCATTTTATGGCTTTTTGGCATGATTTATAGTTCTCATTACATGTGTTTGTAGACACCAAATTTGGGTCTTACGACACCCTATACCCCGTATCTCGTCTCGCAACCTAACCCTACCTCACCACCTAAAACCTTACACACTGAATTATTTATTAATTACCTTATAATTAATAAATCCACATCTCTAACCTTACCATCTCACCTCGCCACCTCACTATGACCTAGCCCTAACCCTAAACTAACCTTATTAAGACCTATGACTTGGTCCAGACCCACACCCATGACTCATCACCCCCCACCCACATCAAAATGAGCCTAATAATGACTTGACCAAGCCCACAACTGACCCCTTGGGAGAAAAGGAGGGAAAGTTGGCTATTTTTAGTAAAAATAGCCAACTTTGACTTCACCGACGCCGGTCCCTACTCGAACGCCATTAGTTATGCAACCACTGTCAGTTCCCTGTAAATGACCTACCCCAACCAAAATGAAGGATCTGAATCCATTTGCAAGAAAGAGACAAGTGAGAAGGAGAAAAGAGTTCACAAAGAGGAGCATTGGGTCCAAGACTGTAACTGATCAACGAGATCACTATCACACTCATCCAAGCATTGGGAGAGTCAGAGGATAGCTTCATCATCTCACTTTTGATTGTCAGATCATCCCACCTGAGCTTTTCCTTCGTCACCACATTTCTCAGACCTGTATCCTTGTCAGAAAGTAGTAAGTAGTATCTTGTATGCTTCTAGGCTCCACTTCATGAACTTTTGATTTATAGTAATTATAAACTCACCCCTAGATCTAACACCTGGTAGCACCTTGCACCTAACCTTCATTCATCCATCCCTATATTTCCCAGAAGATAGCTTTCTCACTCTCTGAGTCTTCTCCATTGCCTTACTATTCCCCTTAACCATCTACCAACCTTAAAAACCCCAGAACCATCCTATAATCAACCTCTACTCAGAAGCCCCTGAATCATTGCCCCTACCGATATCGGTTATCCCCTACGTGTAGCAGTTTTATAACCACGGTTGATTATCCAATGACCAACATCGGTCACTGTGACTTATACCAAAACCAACATTTCACCTATTTATCTCCTAACAACCTTAGATTCAGCCTGGTCTATCCCTGTAACTTGATCTGAACGTATCAATAACCAGTGACCAAACAAATAGAATGACATTTTAGTATGGGTAGTTTAGTCTCTATTGCTTTTAGTAACGAGGTACCTAAATCGTGATTTTTGCAATAGCTTCTTTATTATCATTTGCAATAATTTATATTGAAAGGGAACTGACCACCTTTGAAAGGAAGTTTAATATTTCCTAGGCCCAAGGCAGTTCCCTTACTTATTGTCTAACTAAAATCTGGTGGTCTTGCATTCTTATTTATAGGTAGTCCTTCCTAGACAAAAAGGAGTTCTTCACAATCGGTCTGATCTCTCTACGGTATGCACACACCTTCCCAACACTCAATAGGTATTCCTCCTAACCCTAACCCCTTATCTGTTTCTCAAGAGAATGAAAGGATAGAAGCAACTCTATTCTGGAACTAAAAATTGTACGCGAAACATTTTGGCACACCCGGTGGGACCCTATTCGGGTTTCTTTCTTTCTTGCTTGTTTTCATATAAGGAGCACCCTTTCCGTTTATTTCTTCTAAATATTCACAAAATATTTTGTCATTTTGGTAAAAGAATTTGTATTTCTTTCACATCTTTCATCTTTGCAATAGTGAAAGTCATCTTCTTTACTTCATCGAATATCATCTTCGATTTGGGTTTAAAACACGTGCATCACATTCTTGCTTGCTGTTTTTAATTCTAGTGAACATAGATTAAGTAACAGGTAATACACGTGGGGGTGATATCCATAGTATTGACGAGAAATTAATCTTACTCTCACTACACAACACATACCAAATCACATCATAATCTACACAACATCTCAAACATCCCCCTTTTCCCGCGGTATTCCTCCACCCAATTGAGGTAGCCTTACAAGCCAAAACAAACTTAACATCTCCCTTAGGTCTTTTGTTTAGGATTGACATCATCTGGCATCTAAGGCATAAGCTCAAAAGTGATTAAAACTAATCCTAGGGTTAGTCTCTTTATTTTCTTGTGCATCTTGCTTGTTTTTTGTTTTTCTTTCAGTGTTGTTTCTCTATTATACCCTATCTTAGTTATCACTTCAGACAGTTTGGTGGGTATACTAAGCCTTATTATCCCCAAACTAGTAGCCTCTTACATTCTATCTTTGCCTTCATAGTAACCAGCACCAGTCCTATTCTTCCAACATCAGTTACGTGACCGATGCCGGTTATAGTCTGACTAACATCGGTTACCAGACTGATATCGGTTACTGTGTTTTACAATTCTTGATAAACCAGTAACCTACCAATCCCAACATTTTGTTGCGTTTTCTATTGCTGATTGACTAATTCTCTACTGTATCCTCTTTTCCATGGTTGTTATCACCAGGAAACAAGCCGCAGCCATGGTTTCACGTGTTTGTTTCGTGTCTTTACCTGAGTCACCCCCTTCGCATCCTATGGGGAATCCTACAGACACCAATGCTTTTCCCAAGATCTCTGTCGGAGATCCAGATTTTGCTAAATTTTTGGATGCTAATCTTGGTGCCGTACAATATTATTTGTCTCATACCCCTGACCGTACACCCGATGGTCAACTCCTCTTGGGTATGCCTATCAGTATAGCTGCTCACTTAGCTCCTTCCCCACCTAATAACTCTGCTTCACCATCTTCATCCTTAGCTGCATCTCCCAGCTCAGTGGATTCGATGGTCCATACTACACCAATTGGCTTTCCTTTGGTTAATCTAGGGCCCCACACATCACTACCATCCACTACCCCTAGCTCATCTCTCTCATAGGTTTCCTCTTTCATAACTTGTTCTCTACCACCTATTCACACGAGCTTTCCCTCTCAGGCTCCGCCCACCTTTTCATTTCCGTAACCTCATTCGGTGGCCTCAACATCTTATATAGGACATCCTTATTCGGTTACCCCAACACATTCATCATCGATACCTTATCAACATTTAATCCCACCATTGTCTAGTAGCAGCTCTTGGTCTAATCCTCATCCGTTTATGATGAAAATACCATCATCTAACCCAACCAATGATTTAATTAAACAGATGATGGAAAAGATGCAAAATCTTGAGGCTTCTATTTCAGGAAACCGTAACACCTTGACATACAAGAAATTTTGTCAGGAAACTGTTGTTGCAGACTCATAGCACCCCTGGATGCAGATCAGGCTTCTAGGTTGATCACTCTAGCATCCAGTGTGATTGCACAATATGGAAACCTCTCTCCAAGTGTGGGGACTTGTAAAATTGAGAGAGGAATCTCTAGATTAGAGGCTGGTTCCTCAAACTCCTCTGATTTAGATCTATATTTTACAAAACTACAGAGATTTAGATCCTAATCCTACTCTAACTTGCAAGGAGACAGGGGTAGAAGTGCAAAAATTGAAACTAACTAAGGATGGTGATGCACCAAAAGGAGTGGTGAAACATAATTTTCATGCAAATAAACACAGACCAAAGTTCACAACATAAAACATACACAGACTAATAAGGTATAATTTAGGACCTGAAATGAAGAAAATAATACAAACAGAGGACTAAAATCCATTCACAGAGCTTGCATTATCTTTTTAGTGTCAAAAACACGCATTACACCCTCAGAGAGGTAAAAGAAAACTGTTACAATATTTGGAGAGGTCTGATCCTTGCTTCAGTCACTTACTGGAGTTGAAAGAAGAAGTTGCTATGTCAAAAAAATTGTTCCCCCCTCAGAAATGAGCCAAATCTGGCTTTTTACATTGCATGGGTCGAGCCCAGGGGACAGAAAACGTAAAAAACGTAGGAACCCATTCCTCATTGAATGCAAATGCATTAATATGGCATGGGGGACATTACAAACCCATACCCTATCATTTTTGACTGGATTGCAGGAGAATGTGACCCATTCTGTATTAAATCTGGTCGCTGGAATGTCACTTCTGGCCATGAACACGCGTCAGAGCCATTTCTTAACTTTCTCTCTCTAGACTGCACCAAAAATCAAGATTGACCCTAGAATCATGTAGAGAATTCTCATAAGCTTTCCAATGATATAAAGAACATACAAATCCGAGATCTGGATCGAGAGATATGGCAATCTAAATATTTAGGGCACAAAACAGGCAAAAAATGAGTTTTGAAATTTTTTCCCGCGTTCTGCCACCTGGATGACACGTGTCAAGCGCTGATTGGATGAGCAATTCTCTCTCCTTCCCTTACCTGTGGGTTTTCCTTGAAAATTTTGACTTTTTTGATGATTTTGGAACATTTTTCATTTTTTCTCTGCATCCCCGCCACTTGGGACACGTGGCATGCATTGATTGGTCGACAGGGGCACGGGGGAGACCTTTGCTTTTAAACTTTTGGCCAAAACTTTTGGCCAAATTCTCTAACTCCTCCCTGAACTCCATTGGACACATGTCCTGTACTAATTGGCTCGGGCCAGTGCTTCAAACCTTGCCCCTTTGAATGTTTTGGACGTTTTCCTTGGCAACACATGTCATGCTGTGATTCATCCACGGGCCTGCTAGATTTTCACGTCCACTGCATCCTTCTATCTCGGATGTCCCAAACTGTCTATGACAAAAACTTCCGATCCACCCGAAATGGCTTCCTTTGCTCTCGGCCGCTTCACCTTTTCACGTCCTTCGCGTCCTCGTGGCCCAGATGTCCCAACTGCTTAGTATGAAATTTCTCCATTTCAGCTGATCCGAGTGGGTTCGCGTCCTCAAGGCCCAAATGTCCCAAGCAGTTTGTTGATTTTATTCTCCTTTGACTGAACCGGCTTTTTGCGTCCCTCACGTCCCTTTGTCCCACTTGACCTTATGCTAAAATTTTCCTTTTCGGCCCAACCGGCCGGTTCGCGCCCTTCGCGTACATTTGTTCCACTTGTCCCAGTGCTTCGCGGGCTTCCTGGAGGTGTTTCGGCTGAACCGCGCCTTGGTGTCCTGAATGTCCCAACTATTCCTAGGACAAGGACTTAGCTGATTTTCACAAATTTTTCTGGCCCAAGCTTATTTTCTGCAACTTTCTCACATTTTCTCAGAGCTTTCTCTTTTTAACCTGGATAGAAGAGTTAGAAAAATTTCTGAGGGGACCCTAGAAACATGATTTTTGCCCTAAATCCATCCATTTGCCTGGGACTCGAGAATTCTGATGTATGTTATCAAATCAACCTTGGGGGTGGATTTGGATAATAATTTGGTGAGTTAGCGGGGATACCTTCCTGCTAGGTAGAAGATACCAGTTGCCTGAAGCAGTCCATTGGGCATGGAGTCATCAAATATTCTATTTAGAACCTCAACTGACTCAGAATGTGCAAGGAGGAAGATGGAATGTCCCTTGATAAAATCAAGGACTACAAAACATCTCCATGAATAGCAAGCTGTGCCAAAGCACTTAGGGAAAAAAAAACTAACCTACAGCAAAACAATGTGCACAAGCACTTGGAGGAAAGAAAATCTAATCTAATATTTACAGAGGTAGTGAACTTCCCTCTAGAAGCAACGCTTGAGATAGATTCCATTGATTGGAATATGCAGTTCTTCACCCTCCAGTGAGGCTAATTGGAAAGCATTGCTGTTCTTGCACTTTGTGACAACATATGGACCACTCCAAATGGCATCAAATTTTGAATGCCTTCCCGGTTTTGCTCTATCCACATCCCATTTCAACACTAGATCTCCAACTTGAAAAGATCTATCTTTGGCCTTTCTATTAAAGGTTTTCTTGATCACAGCTTGATCCTTTTCCATTGCTTGGGATGCCTGATTTCTGATCTCTTGTAGCTCCATCAACTTTGCATACCTCACCTCCATGGGCTCAAATTACAGCAACGCCAGCTGCTTCATGAGCTCCAACGTTGGCAACTCAAGTGACATGGGCAAGATTGCCTCTCTTCCATAGACAAGCCTAAATGGAGAGTTACTTGTGGATCTTTTGGGAGTGATCCTATCAGCCCATAAGGCTGATTTCAGCTTGGTATGCCAAGACCTCTGATTCTCATCAAGATTCCTCCTAAATATTCTCAACAAATTCTTGTTTGTAGACTCGGCCTGGCCATTACCTTGAGGGTAATAGTTCGATGAAGTGCTTAGGTAAATACCGTTCTTGACAGCCCACTCAGTCACCCTAGATCCAATGAATGCCAATGCATTATTAGAGATTATTGTAGCAGGTACACCGAATCTAGTTGTTATCCCCTCATAAAAGTCTAAGATGCTAGACTCATTTTCCTCTTTGAGTGCTACTGCTTCTGTCCATTTGGTGAAGTAGTCTGTGGCTGTCAAAATCCATTTATGCCCTTGGCTTGAATTGGGATTAATGACTCCGATGAAGTCCAAACCCCATTGCATGAATGGCTGGTCAACTGAGATTGGATGCAATGGAAGGGCAACAAGTCTCTCTTTTCCCGTGAAGAATGCACAATTCTTACACCTCTTGATCCATGCATAGCAATCAATGAAGATTTTAGGCCAATAATAACCAGCCTTCATGATTTTTAGAGTTGTCACTCTTGGTGCAAAATGGCCACCATCTGGTCCACCATGAAACTCTTCCAACACCTTTTGAATCTGACTTGTGCTAATGCATCTCAGCAGCACTCCATTCACATCTCTCTTGAACAAAACTCCATCAACAATGGCATATGGAACAGCCTACAACCTGAAGTGTCTCCTTTGGGTCTTGTTCATCTCTAGAGGGCATAGGCCTGTGCCTAGGAAGTGCATAATATCTTGGGTCCAGCAAGGAGTGGGGGAAGCATTGTCTTCTTCATGATTGCCACTTGGCTCATGGCTGTTCTGGACTATCAAAATAGTTTCTTCTTTGTTGCATACTTCCTTTTGCTTCCCCAAAACCAGTTGCTCACACAGTCCTTTCCCTCTTACCAGCTTGGTGATCTTGATATTACTGTCATATTCCATGACATGGGTGATCCAACCTGCGCTTTTCTCATTCAAATCCTTGTTGAGGAGGAAGTCCTTAACTCCAGCATGTGAGACCAGCAACTGGACCTTGTTGTTTGAGATTAAATGCTTGAATTTTTTCAAGCTTCTGATTACTGCAAACACATGCTTCTCAATAAAAGAGTACCTCAGCTCATAGTCATCTAGGCTCTGGCTGAAAAAGGCAATCGGCTGCTCATCATTATCTTTGTTCTGCTGTACTAGAATGGTAGAAATAGTGTCATCAGCTCTAAATGCATAGAGGATGAAATCCTTGGAGAAGTCTGGGTTGATGAGAGTTGGTGCCTCAGAGATAGCTTCTTTGATTGCTTCAAAACTCTCCTTGCCTTCTGCTATCCACTTAAAAGCCATGCTCTTCTTTAACATTTTGGTGATGGGCTTGACAAGGGCTGCAAAATCTGGGACAAACCTGCAGACAAAATTGATCCTTCCCAAGAAGCTTTGAAGAGCCTTCTTGTGACTTGACAATGGTAGTGCTCTTATGGCTTCAACCCTCTCTGGATCAATTTCCAGTCCCTCTTTCGAGACAATATGGCCAAGGAGCTTTCCTTCGTGTGCAAGAAAGATGCACTTCTTGGGATTCAAAGACACTCCAAACTTTCTACACCTCTGAAACACTTTTCTGAGGTGAAAGAGATGGTCTGCTGCGTTCTTTGAGAAGATAGTGATATCATCTAGGTATACCAGCACTATATTGTTGATTAAGCCTTTGAATGCCATATCCATAGCTCGTTGAAATGTTGCTCCGGAATTTGATAGGCCAAATGGCATCTTCTTGTAGGCATAGGTGCCCCATTTGGTGGTGAAAGCCATCTTGAATTGATCTTCTTCCTTCACCATTATCTGATTATAGCCTGAGTATCCATCAAGTAGTGAGAACCTTTCTGAACCAGCTACAACTTGCAATATCTACTCCATGGAAGGGAGTGGGCAATGGTCCTTGAGGGAGGCTCTGTTCAAGTCTTTGAAGTCAACACACAGTCTGATTTCTCCATTTCTTCTTTCTCACTGGCACCAAGTTAGCAACCCAACTTGAGTGCTTGATCAGGAATATAATGCTTGCCTCTATTAGCTTATTTAGCTCTTTCTCTCATTAGAGGTTCAATGTGAGGGATTAACAGGTCTCTGCTTTCTACCTAACAGGCTTGGATTCCGGATCCAGCTCAATAGTATGTTGTGCCAGCTTTGGGTTGAAACCTCTTAAATCTTTGTAAGTCCAAGCAAAGATATTAGGGAACTCTTGACAAAGCTGAACAAAATTAGATTTCTCTTGTGAGGTACTTACTTTGCCAATCTGCAATGTTTTGCTTTCTCCCACTAAAATAGGCTCTGAATCTTCACCCTTCACTTGAATGTTTGCTTTCTCCTTCCGGAACTGATCATTCAGGTTGAAGATTGACTCCAAGGTTATGAGGCCTTTTGGTAATTTGTTAGTTCTCAGCTGTACTACCTGATCACCATATTACTGCTCTAGTCTTGTCCTGATTCCTAGCTAGAGAATTCAGCCTCTTCTTGTAAAAAATTGACGATCTGTTGATCATTCTCAAACACCTGCCAGCTTATATTATTATCTGGAACTGCTGGCCTCACAATCACATTGGATATGTGGCTGTGTTTTTTCCCTTTTGATGTTGTCAACCACATCAAATTTTGCTCCAAATGTTGTGAGCCTATCCGCGGCTTCATTTTTCTTCCTGGGTATGGACACGATGTTGAAAGCTTTGAAATCCTCAACGAGGTCCCATACCCTATTCTTGTAGTTCTTCAGTAGGTCATTCTTTATAGCATGTTGTCCCCTGACTTGATTGACGATCAGCTCACTATCCCCGAACACCTGCAAGTTATTTATGCTCCTTTTCCCAGCCCAATGAAGTCCATGAATCAAGGCCTCATATTCAGCTGTGTTGTTTGAACAAGAAAATTGGAAACGAAAAGCTGAATAATATTTGATTCCTTGAGGTGAAACAATCATAGCTCCTCCTCCTGCACCTTGCCTACTCCTTCATCCATCAAAAAATAATTTCCATACCTCATTGTCATCCTTATGGTTTGGTTTGGTGATGCTAGGAATAGGCTGGTTTTCTTCATGTATGCAATAGAATCCTAGTTCAGATTCTTCTACTTCTTGGTAGGGATCAAAAGCATGTATCTTGCTTGCCCATTCATCAAGAGTCAAATCTGGAATGCTTCCAACTTTGGTGTTGGCTTCATCTGTGTTTGGATAATCTTCTTGATCAAATGCTGAACAGTTGGCATTGATTTGGCTTGGAGTATGAGGCTCAATATGAAATTTTGCAATTGGTTCGGATCTGATTGTGACCTTAGTACCATATCTTGTTCTAAATAGCATGTGTGACCAATCAGCAGACAAATACCCCCCAATCTTGGCTGTGAAGTCCCTTGACAAGCAAAGGGCAGAGAGTGGTGGAAGGTCTATGACTGATACATCTTGTAAAACGGTAACGTTGGGGTATGTATGCAAGGTAAGATTCAAACATTTAATCACTCCTAAGGTTTCTACTGCTGTCCAATCCAATTGCACTACCCCTTTAGATATTACTTCATATTGGAGGCCCAACTGATCAGCTATTTGCTTGGTCATCACTGAGCTACTTGCCCCAGAGTCAATCATGCGATTATGTACCAATTTGTCTCCTATGATCAATGAAACATAAATGGAGGGGGCTTCAACATTTTACCTTATTGTCATCCATGATTTCCTTCAGGCTGGGCAGCATTTGTGAGTACCTTTTCTTGCATTTGGACATGTTGATTTGAAGTTGACCAGTCCTTCATGGTAGCTTGCAGCAGATCTCTTTGTCCTGGGATGGATAGGGATTCCCACATTGATATATTGACGTTAGTCTTCTTCATCTGTTCAATGATACTGAACGGGGATGAAGTATCCTTTTGTTGTCCCTTGGTTTTCACATTTACTCCTTGTACATGGGCAGCAACAGCTGGCATTTGAGTTGGCCTAGGGCTTGTTCTTGGCTGCCCTTGTGTATTTGAAACTGGAATTTTCTTGCCAATCATTTGTGGAGCCGTGGAAGGTTGTGGATTGGCTGGGGCTAATGGCTGTTCTTCACCCAGATTCCTCCTCTTTGACCTTGTGTTGGCTGCAACACCTTGAGAAACTGCCTGATTCATGCCACATAAATCTTCTGCTTGCCAGTTCACCAATGTGGTGTCATTTAGGGCTGATTGCTGTTGGAATGTTTCTGGTTGTTGGTTGTTTCCTTGACTACCCTCACCCTCCACACCAGTAGTTGTCACCATTAGTGCTTGATTGAGAGCACCATTGAAACACATGGATTGGTTATGAGGCTCGTTGCATGGAAAACACCAATCATATTCCTGAGCAATGTTGTTCTGGGTTGGCACTAATGCCTTAGAGGCAGATATGGCATTTGGATTATAGGGCTGGAATGGTCTATTGGCAGGAGGCCTTACTTGGCTTTGATTTTGATTTGCAGCCTGATTTGGTGACCTATTTTGTTGGTATGGGGGCCTAGCCTAGTACTATGTTTGAGGCTGATACGGTCTAGCACTTTGAGCTTGATGTCTTTTGATAGTAACCAGCTCATTTCCCAAATTTTGCAACTATTTCATGACCTCTTGAAGCTCATTTGAAGCACTAGAGGATGAAGTAGAAGTTTCACTTGAACTTTGATTTCTAGGGGTGGGAACAGGAGCCAAAGTGGGTGCTTGACTAGTGCTTGGATTTTCTAAGTTTGGATACAAGGGCATGGGAGGCCTAGGAGCCAGTTTACCAGCTTGAATAAGATAGTTTTCAGCTCTAATGGCAATGCTATAAGCAGCAGGTAAGGTTGTGCCTCCCATAGATTGAATTAACATAGAAATATCAGAATTCAAAGCTTTAAGGTAATATAGAAAAGCACCTTCTGCTGTTGGCCTGACTGCCACTGGAATCCTATCCCAAGACCTTTGAAATCTGAAGTTGAAGTCGGTCAGCTGCTCTTTGGGGGCTCTCTTGATAGTTGTCAGCTGCTCCAAAAGAGACAAGTTGTCTCCCTTCTCTCCAAATTGCTCGTGAAGTGCAATACACAGCTGATTCCAATTTGTGATAGAACCAGCTCCAAGGCTCCTAAACCATTGTAATGCTTTACCCTTGAAGGAAGATGCCAGTAACTTGACAGCCACTTGCATTTCATTGATTTCATGGATTGCACAAAGGTTAGCAATATCTTTAACATGATCACCTGGAGTAGTCTGATTTTCTCCAGTGAAGTAGGGAATGTTTTTCAAGGCTGCAATAGGAACTGGATGTTGTGCATTGAGAGCAAGTGGGCTGCTACCTGTGAAGTTGATGTAGGGGTTGTTCTGAGCCATTCTGATTGGTCTTAAAACCCTTGTTGACTGAATGAAAGGCCTGTCAGGTGGAGGAGTTGAGAGAGTTCTGTTTGGTGGAGATGGAGACCTTTGAATCCTTCTTCCTCTTTGCCTTCTTCTTGGACATAACTGCAGGTATTCAAACAACACTTCTTCTTCTCCAACTCTTGAACTTGTGGTGATTCTTCTCATGAGTTTTCAGGCCTGCACTACTAAAACCAGTTGATTCTTTCCCTGGGAGTCGCCAGATATGCAAATAATAGCTCTTATAAGCAAGAAAACTGCAGCAGATGCATATCAACTTTGCTGCAATAAAAATGAGACCTCTGCTCCCACCGAGCATGCCAAAACTATTGTTGCAGACTCACAGCACCCCTAGATGCAGATCAGGCTTCTAGGTTGATCACTCTAGCATCCAGTGTGATTGCACAACATGGAAACCTCTCTCCAAGTGTGGGGACTTGTAAAATTGAGAGAGGAATCTCCAGATTAGAGGCTGGTTCCTCAAACTCCTCTGATTTAGATCTATATTTTGCAAAACTACAGAGATTTAGATCCTAATCCTACTCTAACTTGCAAGGAGACAGGGGTAGAAGTGAAAAAATTGAAACTAACTAAGGATGGTGATGCACTAAAAGGAGTGGTGAAACATAATTTTCATGCAAATAAACACAGACCAAAGTTCACAACATAAAACATACACAGACTAATAAGGTATAATTTAGGATCTGAAATGAAGCAAATAATACAAACAGAGGACTGAAACCCATTCACAGAGCTTGCATTATCTTTTCAGTGTCAAAAACACACATTACACCCTCAGAGAGGTAAAAGAAAACTGTTACAATCTTTGGAGAGGTCTGATCCTTGCTTCAGTCACTTGCTGGAGTTGAAAGAAGAAGTTGCTATGTCAAAAATTGTTCCCCCTTCAGAAATGAGCCAAATCTGGCTTTTTACATTGCATGGGTCGAGCCCAGGGGACAAAAAACGTACAAAACGTTGGAACCCATTCCTCATTGATTGAAAATTCATTAAAATGGCATGGGGGACATTACAAACCCATACCCTATCATTTTTGACTGGATTGCAGGAGAATGCGACCCATTCTGTATTAAATTTGGTCGTTGGAATGTCACTTCTGGCCATGAACACGTGTCAGAGCCATTTCTTAACTTTATCTCTCCAGAACTACACCAAAAATCAAGATTGACCCCAAAATCATGTAGATAATTTTATAAGCTTTCTAATGATATAAAGAACATGTGAATCCGAGCTCTGGATCGAGAGATATGGCAATCTGAAGATTTATGGCACAAAACAGGCAAAAATGAGTTTTGAAATTTTTTCCCACGTTCTGCCATGTGGATGACACGTGTCAAGCGCTGATTGGATGAGAAATTCTCTCTCCTTCCCTTACTCGTGGGTTTTCCTTGAAAATTTTGACTTTATTGATGATTTTGGAACAGTTTTCATTTTTTCTCTGCGTCCCCGCCACTTGGGACACGTGGCATGCATTGATTGGTCAATAGGGGTGTGGGGGAGACCTTTGCTTTTAAACTTTTGGCCAAAACTTTTGCCAAATTCTCTAACTCCTCCCCGAGCTCCATTGGACACGTGTCCTGTACTAATTGGCTCAGGCCACATGCTTCAAAGCTTGCCCCTTTGAATGTTTTGGACGTTTTCCTTGGTGACACGTGTCATGCTGCGATTCGTCCACGGGCCTGCTGGATTTTCACGTCCACCGCATCCTTCTGTCCTGGATGTCCCAAACTGTCTGGGACAAAAAATCTGATCCACCCGAAATGGGCTTCCATCATCCCTTTTCTGCCGGTAACACGTGGTGTGATCTGATTGGTCCTTCGGCTTTCGGCTATCCGCGTCCCGCACGTCCCTTTGTCCCACTTGTCCTTGTGTTGAAGTTTTCCCGTTTCGGCGAACCGGCTCGTTTGGTCTTTCGCGTCCATTTGTCCCAAATGTCCCAGTATCTGGGACAAGTTCTCCAATTTGGGCCTTTACTCTCGGGCTTTTCCTTTTTGTGTCCTTCGTGTCCTCAAGGCCCAGATGTCCTCGAGCAGCTTAGTTGATTTTCTTCTCCTTCAACCGAACCAACTTTCCCACGTCCCTCGCGTCCCTTTGTCCCGACTTGTCCTTATGCTAAAATTTTCCTTTTCAACCGAACCAGCTAGTTCGTTCCCTTCGCGTACATTTGTTCCACTTGTCCTAGTGCTTCACGGGCTACCTGGAGGTGTTTTCAGCTGAAACTGTGCCTTGGTGTCCCGAATGTGCCAACTATTCCTAGGACAAGGACTTAGCCGATTTTCACAATTTTTTCTGGCCCAAGCTTATTTTCTGCAACTTTTTCACATTTTCTCAGAGCTTGCTCTTTTCAACCTGGACAGGAGAGTTAGAAAAATTTCTGAGGGGACCCTAGAAACATGATTTTTGCCCTGAATCCATCCATTTGCCTGGGACTCGAGAATTCTGATGTATGTTATCAAATCAACCCTGGGGGTGGATTTGGATAACAGAACCTATTCACCCTTCTGTCCCCATTCATACATATCCTCCTCAATGGGAATTACCAAAATTTACTCCCTTTAATAGTAAGGAGGAACCTCAACAACACTTGTGATAATTTAGACAAGCTTGCTATCTGATTGCTCATGATGATGCCTTACTACTCCGTACCTTCCCCATGTCCTTATCAGGACCTGCCTTGGAGTGGTACAGTGCTTTAGCCTAGCGCTCAATCTTCTCCTTTAACTAGTTAGCCCAATCTTTCTTGGATCATTTCTCCATCAATATTGCCAAGAAAGTATCCATTACCGACCTCTATGCCATCTGACAATTTGAAGACGAGTCTATCGCAGATTTCATCGGACGATGGCGGGGTCTCATCAACCAACTTACTTATGCCTCACCTCAGGCTGAGCTCATCAAACTCTTTACGTGGGCCTATGCTAAACACATTTCTCCCACCCTCCAAATTCAAAATTTTCACACCTTTGATGAGGCCTTTACTATGGCTCAGAAATTAGATATTCGAGCCTTAGAGGAGGAGAAATTGAAGCTGTGCAACAAAAACTAAAATTTTCAAACCCAGGAATCCACGAACAAACCCAACACCACCAACTCTCATGCATCAGCTGCTTCGAAATCAAAAGGAGCTGTACACGTGGTAACGGTCAAATCTCAAGCACCATCTTATACCCAGCCGAAATCCACCTATAAGTATAAAGCTGATCCCATCCAGTACACTCCCTTGGGAGAAACTTATGAAGTGATCTTGGAAAAATTTCTTAAAGTAGGAGGTATCACCTTGCCTCCTATTAAACCTCACTCTGGGTTTGATTCCACCCATGCTATACCTTCTTGGTATAATGAAAATGACTTCTGTAACTTCCATCGTGTGAAGGGACACAGCCACGAAAACTGCAAGATGTTGAAAAATATAGTGCAGGAAATGGTTGATGTAGGGGATATAACCCTCGATAATCCTAATGCCCCTGCTAATCAAAATTTAAAAATCTTCAACAAACCATTTCCAAACCATTCCTCTAACAATAACACAAATCAAGAAACCTTAGCTGAGGAGAAGAGTGTGCATGAGATCCATGTGGTTTTCAACTCCCAACCAAGGGCTTCCATTGAAGAAATTATGAATCGAGCCTCTTCACTAACACAAGAGTCCTCACCCCCTTCTCTTTCGTCAAGACAAGAGGAAAGCCCCACTATTACTTTACCCATAAAAGAACCAACCGCCCAGAGTTCTCTTCTTACAGAAGATCCTTCTTACACCACATCCCTACAAGACTGTGAGCGGATGTTATCCAAATTATCTATTGCCCAAACATCTCCTTCCACCACTCTTGCTGCAAAAGAAGAAGGATCACCAATTTTTCTATCGTCCTTAGAAGAGAAACCCCTCAAGCCTACATCAACGAATTCCTTAATCATGATAGATCCTCTAGAACATGCCCTCCTCCCTATCAGTTCTTGATCGCCTAAATCTTTCTAGTGACCGGTTGACCCTTTAACACTCATTGATACAACACCTCACTCGCCCCTTGTATCACACCCCCAGTGGACTGGAATCACAACCCACTTCTCTTCCATACCAAAATTCCCGTCCATACATGAAGATTGTAATCCCCCAGAAGATAGACGACTCTTATGGACACATTTCAGAACACCATGCTCTACTCAAATGCAAATGACTAATCCAGACACCTCTACCATATACCTGAAGTTTTTACAAAAGCTCAAAATGCCTATGTCTTCACCTCCACCCCCCTTATCTTTGCTGAATATCTCATCAACCTCTATCAACCTAACCAAACCTTCCCCTACACTTGGGAATTTACCAGTACCCAGCCTGACGCACCCACCTAAATGGTTAGACTTATCCAAAGATAAGGCCATCAATCCACCTAGGAGACAGACCCAATCTCCTCGAGTCTAATCTATGCCTCTGCCATAACTAAAACCCTCGCCCCCGATCACACCAGTACAGTAGGCACGGTTTTAACCCTCGCTGTCACACCTACCTTCTATATTGGGGCCTCATCCCTCCACCTTGCCTCAATACACCATGCCTCCCACATCTTCTTTAACATGACCAACACCTTCTGCACCCATACAGAAATCCACAGGCATCTCAACACCATCGCCCCAGGTTTCTTGCCTACCTACCAACCCTAAGAAAACTCGATCATCGAAGGACTTTTTTACTGCCACTCCTCTTTCCCCATGGTTGTTTTCTACCACCATGTCATCTATGGCCTCCTCATCTAACCAGCTAAACATGACTTCTGCGTAGAAGAAGCCACGCCAAGTTCAACCCAATCAACAAAATCCTTGGCCTAAACCACCACCCGTATGAACCACTCGTACCCAACCATTACCAAAACAATCAATAATTTCACCCACTCAATCAATAGCCTCATCTTCATTTGACCCACTCAAAGGATCTTATGCCAAGGTCCTTGATATGCTGGTAGGGGATGCAACCATTTCCCTACCCCCACTCAGAACCTATGATCCATCTAAACCTTGACCTATAAGTTATGATGAATCTAAAATCTATATCTATCATCGCACACCAGGAAAAAATGTAGAAGGATGTAAAGCTTTGAAAGCCATCCTTCGCCAGTCACCTATCTCAGATAGAAAATCTCAGAAAGATGACTTACGGAAGAACAAACCCTTAGCTTCGATCCCTTCTCCTATGCCACATGTCCCCACCTCACCAAAATATATCATCATTGTAACCCCGCCTCTCGAGAACAATGACTTATCCCTGCCATCTTCCTCCTCTCGTATTCATGAGATCAACATGATTAGCATTACTACTCGAGGTCAAAAAAATAATGGAAAAGCTACAGAAAGCACACATGTGCCTCTCTTTCTTCTTCTACCATCCCGATCGCACCACCACCTAAAGTGGTTATTCATGGACCTTCCTATCCAGTCTCTGATGGAGTTTCCCATCATACCATGATCAAACAACTTTACCAATCTCCTGTAAAAATGACACTTTATGATCTCATTCAAACATCTGAATCTCATCGACACACTCTAATTGAGATCCTTCAAGGGATAGAGGTCCTACCTAATGAAACCTTTCCCATCACCTCCATCTTCACACCCAACCATGTTTCCTCTCTCACAAACAACCTACCTCCACAACCACCTCTGTCCATGTACAGCAAGCTGCTGCTGTCAGTGTTTCTGAAGAAGAAATTGTCATCTTTGGTGTAGAAAATCCTAACCCTGCTCTTTTCATCTCGGCTTACGTCTGGGACATCCAGGTATGTCGTGTTTTTATTAACGGGGGTGCTAGCCTAAACATCGTCTCTTCCAAAGCCTTCCAATAGATGAATATCCCTCCTAGCTGCATGTGTGCCAACTCCACCACGTTGCGTTCATTCAACAATGCTATTACTTCTACCTTAGGCACCGTGATCCTTAACATTCATGTAGGGCCATGTACCTTACCTGAACTCTTCCATGTCCTTGAGGGAGAATTCCAATACAACATGTTGTTAGGCCGCCCTTGGATCTAGGCTATGGGATGCGTTCCCTCCACCTTACATAGATGCATCAAATTCGAGTATGAAGGGAATTCATACACCGTCATAGCTGATGCTTCCCCCTTCAAAACCTGTAATATGTTATACTTCCCTAATGATGTGCTTGTACCCATAAAGACACCCATTGATCCAACCCAACCATCTACTTCAACCACGCCTCAACCAACCACCTTAGCCATAACCACACCTTCGACCAACGAAACCACCGATGTAAATACTTCTTCCTTTCCCACAGACAACATCCCAACCTCAGATCCCTTGGTAGGTGTTTTTCAAAGCCTTACGCTAGGGGAGTACCGCCTATACAACATTAGCACCTTCCATACCCCACAAGAGTATGGACAGTTACATGCGCATCCTAACTATGACTGTCGTGTGGGGGAGGTGATCTCCTACAGACCACCTAATTGCCGCACTAACCTAATGTATGGGGGTGTTGACGCATCCTATGTCACTCCCAAACCTCCCCTTGGTGTGGTTCCCTTCCAATCATATTTTCAATATCTAACCAACCGTCATTTTTCCCTCACCTTCTTGACACCACTGTGCTTGGAAAGGTTTTGGTTTCAGTCTTTATGAGCAAGGACGACATACGGTTATTCCCATAACTACACGCAAACATAAATATTGTAGTGGTCTTGGATTTTCTAAACCACCTACACTGAAGAAACCTCATGTCAATTGTATCTAGGAAGATGACAAAGTCACCCATTCCAAACAATTATCACCCATTTTACCATCTTCACCCACGGAGTCGATAGACCCGGAATCTATCCCTCCTAAATTTTTTTTTTCGTGAATGCTATCTTCCTAGGTCCGTTCACTTATCAATGCAATGGAGAAGACCCATCTTCTATCCCCCTTTTACATCCAGACATGATCGAAGAAGACCTACCTTCGGTTAATGTTGTGGAGTGCCAGGATGATTACTCCATCCTCACTTACCTTGGTGCGGATGACTCTTATATTCAATGCACCTTACCATTTGAAACCCAAACCATGTTGAATGAATCGACTATAGAAATAAAATTCCACATAGAGGATGATCCTCACATTGTAAAGATCAGACAATCTCTCGACGCATCAGAACAAGCCGCCTTCACTACCTTTCTCCGTGTCCGCAATCAAGCTTTCTCTTGGTCCTACGCCGACATGCCAGGAATCGATCTGGACATTACTATCCATAACATCACTCTGAAACCAGAATCCAAACTAGTTAAATAGAAGCTGAGAAAAATGCATCCATGCATTACTCTCTTGGTTAAGGAAGAGCTTCAATGACTCCTTTCTGTCTCTTTCATCTTACCTATTGACTATCCGCAATGGATTTCCAATGTTGTACCTGTCACTAAAGTGACGGGGGGGACTTTAGATATGTACGAATTTTCGGGATCTTAACCTCGCTTTCCCAAAGGACGACTTCCCCCTACCTAGTATTGATCAACTTGTCAATCTCACTGCGGGCCATGAGATGCTTTCTCTCATGGATGGTTTGTCGGGATATAATAAAATTTTAGTAGCCCCGGCCGATCAACATAAAACTGCATTCATTACCCCCTGGGGCACATTCTACTATCGTGTCATGCCATTTGGCCTTAAGAATGCTGGTGCAACCTACCAATGGGCTATGACTTATATTTTTTATGACATTATGCACACTATCCTTGAGGATTATGTTGATGATCTTCTTGGAAAATCCAAACATCGCAGTGAACATCTCGATGTTTTAACCATTATTTTTTACCACCTATTATAATACTGTGTTCATCTTCAGCCAAAGAAATGTGTCTTTGGCATCCTTTCCAGAAAACTCCTTGGCTTTATTGTCTCTTTGTGTGGCATTGAGGTCAACCCCACTAAAGTTAAAGCTATTTTAGAAATGCCCCCACCCACTAACCTAAAACAATTACGTAGTTTGCGGGGCAAACTCCAATCTATCCATTGTTTCATCTCAAAAATCTCGGATCGATATCAACCTTTCCATCATCTCCTTAAAAAGGACATTATCTTTCAATGGAGCATGGAGTGCCACCAAGCCTTTGAGGCTCTTAAAACTTATCTCTTACAGCCACCCGTGCTTATCCCACCTCAGGATGATCACCCTTTCTACCTCTACCTTTCTGCCATTGACCATGCTGTAGGAGCCATGCTTGCACATCGTGACTCCGAGCATCGAGAACAAGTAGTTTATTACATAATCCATACTCTTGTGGATTACGAAACTAGGCATACACATGTCGAAAAGTTGTGCCTAGCCCTATCATTCGTGGCCACTAAACTCTGACATTACCTCCTGAATCACAAAATTTTTGTCATCACCAACACTGACCCTATACATTATATGTACGCTAAACCTCATCTAAACCAACACATCACCCGATGGCTTATGCTCCTCATCGACCTCGACCTTGAGTTCATACAACAGAAATAAGTCAAAGGAAAAACTATCGCAGACCAACTCGTGGAAGCCCCTTTACCTGGGGAACAAATTACCAATTTTACTTTCCCTGATGAACTCATCACAACTCTTTCACTCAATGATGTGTCTTATCCGATGAATCTCTTCTTCGATGGATCTAAATGCCAACACGGTGGAGGGGCAGGCATTGTTCTCATTCCGCTTGAAGGTGAACCTATGCCTCTTTCATTTAGGCTTGATTTCCCCTGCACTAATAAGAGGCCCTTGTTTTGGGTCTCCACGTTGTGTTACACTTAGGTGTGAAGTATATTCACATTTTCGGTGACTCTCAATTGGTAGTAAATCAAGTCACTGGCATCTACCAATGTAAAAATGAGAAACTTCAAAAGTACAAACGTTACGTAGATTCACTTTTAACCTTATTTACCCATTATACTATCCAAACCGTTCCACACTCAACTAATAAATTTGTGGATACTATGGCTTGCTTGGCCTCACAAATTCCTACATCACCATTTGATTCTAACATATTTGTCTTGGTCCAACAACACTTTTCCCCATCTTACTTAATCATAGATGTTTGGATGGTAAATAATGCATCTGCTGACTCGCAGGATACCTGGTATCATCAATTTCACGACTACCTTACAAACTCTGTTCTCCCACCTAACCTTAATAGTAATGGCAAATGCAATTTTCTTAAAGATGTTTCTCATTATGTCATCATGGGGGTACTCCTCTATAAACATGGCTTCGATGGTATCCTCCTTCGATGTCTAACCAGCGCTGAAGTCACTCATACCATCTAACAAGTCCATGACGAAATTTGTGGTGGGAAATTTAGTGGCTTTACCATGGCCAAGCGGATCCTTCACCTAGGATATTATTACCCTACTCTTAATAAATACTACTACAAATATGTTAAGCGTTGTGTTATGTGTCAACAACATTCCAACCTTCAACATACTCCTAGCCATCCACTACAGGTCGCCACAAGATCTTTGGCCTTTATCACAATGGGGTTTGGACCTTATTGGTGAGATTCATCCACCTTCTTCGCAATGTCACAATTGGATCATCATGGCAACCAAATATTACACTAAATGGGTGAAGTCTGTTCCACTCATTTCAACCAAAAAGGAGAAAACTGTTGAGTTCATCAATCATCACATTATCTATCGTTTTGGTGTTCCTCATCGCCTAATAACAGATAATGGAAAATATTTCAAAAATAAGTTGTTACAAGACCTTTGTGACAACTTTGGTATCAAACTTAGCTTCTCATCACCCTACTATCCATAAGCAAATGGACAAGCTGAATCTTCTAACAAAACCTTAACCAAAATTCTCATGAAAGTTGTTAACGATTCTGGGAAAAATTGGCATGATCACATCCCCTTACCCTTTGGGCTTATCGTACTAGCATTCATACTTTCATTAATTCCACACCATTCTCTCTGGTGTATGGTACCGAGGCCATCTTGCCTCATGAAATACAAATCCCTTCCCGTAGGATATCTCTTCAGGATATTCTCACCAATGATGACTTACGCCGAGATCGGTTAGCCCAATTGGAGCTTCTGGACGAGCGTCGTCTTACATCTCTTGACCACCTTCAAATTTATAAAAAGTGCATTAAGTGTGCTTATGATAAGAGAATTCATGAGCATACCTTTAAGATTGGTGATCTCGTCCTCAAAGAGAATCAACATGTAACCAAACTAGAAAAGAGTAAACGTGGAAAATTTTCTCCTAATTGGATTGGACCTTACATTATCACTCACACTTACAGATCAGGTACTTATCGTTTAGCTTCACTTAATGGAAAACCTGAACCTGAAACCCTTAATTCCTTGCATCTCCTACCATTCTACTGTTGAATTTAGTGTTATATCACTTCTTATCTACCTTGCGCTCGTCCCTTGAGCTCATTTACCACCTCATACACCCTTTTTCATGCATCTCAAAGTAAATCACACCCATGTGGTTTGATCATCATCTCCTCTTAAAGATGCCTTCGCCTTTTTAGTTTGGTCCATGACTTAAAAGTATCAAACTAACAAGTTCTCAATTATACAATTCTAGGATATTCTTTAGTTAAAATTCCTGTAAAACTAGATGCTTCATGCCAAACAAACATATAGACCTCCATGCTATAACTAGACTACTCCCTCAAAGGAAATCTATGTGCAATGCCACGTCTGCTACTATAAGTAGACTATTCCCTCGAAGGACAACTATACAAAGTTAGCCTCTATTAGAAGCTTCTCACATTGATTAGCTTTGTGAAGACCTCAAGAACAAAAAGATGCATATCCCATATAGACTTCCCGCATCAATCAGTCTATATCCAAAAAAAATAAAAAAATAAAGGCATTATTCAAAATTACTTTTGAGTCATGGACTTGTCTATTTTGGTTTGGTTCTCTTCCATTAGAATAATCACCTTATAACAAGCTCTTTGCACCCCTAACAGAAAAAAGAACTATTCCATCCACCCCTCCTCACCATTTTTCACAATAAAAAAACTCAAGGGACATGCGTATATCCGATATCTTATGATTATACAACTCTTTTCACCTATCGACTTCTCGCCTATGCAAGGTACCTAAGGATTCAAGCTCATCCTATGATAATACATGGTTTGTTTAGCTCTTTCCAACTATGGAACAATTTTGCCTCTTTTACCTGAATCTAGGATTGTGTGTTGATCTTAATTAGGACATAATTTCCTATGCTTAGGTAAGTTAACCCTCACTTCACCTATACCCACACCCACACAAACAACATTGCTCTACCAACATCAAAATTTTACCAACCAAACAAATTGCCCAACCACAACTAAATTGCCTGAATTCACGTCTCCCTGGTCCTAAGGGAGAACTACATCGATCTAAGGCCCCTCCTTGCTTTGTGTAATGGGCTATGTAGGTAGAACTTAGGAGACATGGGGTCTCCTAAGGTTAGCTCGACCATCCCCTACCATAAACTATCATGTGTTGTGTTTTCTTTAAAACTATAAATATTTTTGCATATTTTTATTGATAACACTCATCTTGATCCTTTATCAATCCTAACATTCAAAACACAAATATTCTTATAATTATCATAAACTCAAATCAACATACATATTCCATTTTATTTAGATGTTAAACAAATACATCTTCTCTATCATCAACGCGCAGGTCAGAATATTTATTTATTCTTCTACCCCTATGTATGAAACTCACTTAGACCCCGTGCCTCGTCCCGAACCAGGAAGTGATGGTGATCATCGACGCCACTCACCTGGCCTCTCCATACTCAAAGATACCACTACTATTGGTTCCTCCCACTGATCCATTAATCTCTCCTGTAACATACGAATCTACCCTCTCGCGTGGAGGACTCTTGCCTCTAGTATCTCCACTCGAAACTGCAAACCTGTGGTCTCCTTCACCTGTGTTTGAAGCTGGTTAACTAAACCCTACAGGCGGTATCTCTCCATGATAATCACAGCTATGTCAGGATGATCAGCCCTCTCATGTGTATCTCGTAGCTCTGCTGCACACCATAATCTATAAGACTTTTTCACTCCTGCATCCATTACCCTGCGATCGGCTGCTGTCTCTTTTGGTCCTTCTAGAAGTGTCAGCCATGGAGGTGAGAATGGTGCCTCGGCATCAATCCTCCTGTATGGTCTATGAGCCATGGTTATATCCTTAACAAATCCAAATTATCGCCGCACGCGATCTAGAGGAATCCTCTCGTACTCACCTAGCCTGTGTCCCACGATCCACCTTAATCGCTCTACACCCCTCAAATCCTCAGCTATGTTCTCCGTCACCATATAGTTCAAGTAAGGCCTTCAAAAGATATCTGTAATCATCACCATCTCCCACATCTACCTATAATACTCAACATCATCTGTCATGGCCTCGGATCTCACCTCTTGCTCTATCTGGACCCATCACCTGAATCCCAAGCTTTGCACTCCTGTCTAGATGGGTCGACTTATTGGTCGCACACACACAATGTGCTCATAGGCCCAACAATGTAATAAGTATGCACAATTCAATGTAGTCATATGCTTTCACCTGCATGCCCATAAACCCCTATATAGCTCCGCCAGATATGCGGGTGCCCATGCAAAAGTAACGCTCCCTTCTATCATTTCCTGAATAATACACATCAACGATTTTGGAAATCTTCCCCTATCCGCTCTAGGTAATGCATAATACCCCACTGCTATCATTAATACCACGGCCAACCTTGTTGCCTTAGGGTGTGCCGCAAACATTATACCATAAGTGAATGTCAAACCTCATTGTGTCAAAATCTCGTGTGGCTAGACCAAATACTGTTGTTATCGCTGCCTGCGCCACACTAGGCCCTGCCTGATACACTGGTTTTCCTGTAATTGGAAGTCTCAAAATTTGAAACACATCTTCTAACATCACTTTCATCTCCCCTATTGGTAGATAGAAGGTATTCTTTTTAGGATTCCATCTCTCAATCAACGCCCGCAACATAGCATTATTGCGTGTGATTCATGAATAATAGCGGATTCCGCTTAACCCCACATGGTTTATTAATGCCCACTTAGCTGGTGTTACATCCACTCGGACTCGTGACAAAAAATATGACACCTCTCATTCATCCTCAACCCTACCTATGCCTGCACACATCAAACCAACAAATAACAAATCAACAAATAAATTCCCAAGTGTTTTTTATCACAATCTGTAACTTTACATAATAACCAATATCGATTATAGATAACCGATATCGGTTACCTAACAGATACCGGTTATTCCTAAATGATATCGATCACTGTCAATTCCATCTACCCTGCTCAAAAACACCACCTATGCTAACTTGTTATACCTAAAAACATAATCAAAACCCCTGATTACCTACCCCATAACACTCACCCCATCCCAAACCTTTGCCTATTACCTTTATTTTTCATCTCTACACATTTATCTTCCCACATCCTATTCATACGCATGAAAAAATTTAATTCCAACCAAAAATTATACCTCTTGGGATGAAGTAGTTTAAGGTGGAACCTGTCTTTCTCTCCTCTCTACCCGCTGGATGCTTCTCCTTGTTCAGCCATGTTCACCACCCTCTTCACTATTACTTACCTTTACACCTTTTTAATCCAAGCCCATGATCACTTTACTTGTCTCTTTCCTCCTTATCACTCACTTCTCCCATGTAATTACCTGTATCAACATCAACAGCTTCACATCCTCATATTTAACATGTTGCATGACTTTAAAAATAAGATTTTAGTTGCCTCCCAAGCTTTTCTATTTTTAGAAAAGCTCATTTAAGAGTAACTGATACCGGTTAGCTAACTGGTATCAGTCAGGTTGTGACTGACATTGGTTATCTAACCAATATTGGTCATCTATCTCCTCTTGCTTAAACCTAATTATTTTTTTTGTTTTTTTTTGAAAATTTTTTTGGTAGAGCCCGCCTCTTTTCCCTGCATAACAACATCACTATCAACATCCATCATCATAATAAACATCAACATTTCAAAACATATGCATATCATCAAAACATCATCAACATCATCTATATATACATCAAATTCCAATACCATCGACAAAACAAATACAACATTATAATACATGTATCAAATCAAACATTATACACACCATATGGATCCAAATCATCATCTATATATATCCTCAAATCAATGTCAACATAAACAAATTACCCTGCATGGGGCCTCTATAATGCAAAACATACAAAGTTGGCACAAAGGCCGCTGTCTCTATCCAAATCTCGACTCGGCTCGCAGGCCGGTCTCTCATGTCAAAAATATACTCAGCTCGCAGGCCGGTATCAAATATACAATATGTACTCAGCTCACAGGCTGGTATATATAACAAAAACACATACATAAATCCTATGAGGGCACGTAGACCTCTATATACACACTCGATTCGTAGACTGGTGTCACTATCAAAAAATCCTCTATTAACTCAAGAAAACCCATCTCTGCTCCTGGGGTGACTCAGCTCTCTCCCCCGCCCTTGGCCCATCCCTCAGCTAGCCCCTATGCCGGATCTCACCTCCTACCTATAACCAACCCACCGGCTATGGTTGCGGCCCCCTGTGACCTGTGACTCTAGGACATCTCAGGTTTGTGAGCCATATATGGTTGATAATTGGCCCCAGTACCATCTAGTACATCTTAATAATAGTGGGCCTCTACTCTCGCCTCCATGTATCAGGCCCATGCCACCATGGTTGGTGGGGCTGGTCCCTTGGCTCCTAATATAAGTGGGCCCTGCCCTACCTGTACACCCTAACCCTACACCTATACTTGTGGTGGTGGTTGAGCTGCCATTAGAACCTGAACAGGGACCTGTGTCTGTGCCTAAACATGGATCTAGACCTGAGGCTGTGCCTGTTCCTGTGACTGTCCCTGTACCTATCCCTGTGCCTGGGCCAACTACCCCTATAGCACCCCAATCTATGCCTGTGCAACAGCAATCTACCCCTATAATAACTGCACTTGACCTAAGAGATGGTCCCTCTCTACTATAACAGTTTCCAAATCTAGCTATGTAGGGTTGTGCTCTTATGGCTGCCCTCTGCCCTACCCACCAAACAAAAAATGAACCTGTAACTCTGGCGTCATCCACCGTATCATCAAACGGTCTCTCTACTACCCAGAATGGGTCAAATGGTTGTGGTATAGGTAGTGGTGCCTCTACGTTCTCCCTCCAATACTATGGGAAGGGAGGTGGCTCATCTTGCCGTAGGCCCAACTTTTGTCGTACCCTCTCTAGGGGAATCCACTCATACTCCCTGGGTCTCCGTCTAGCTATCTAGAAGATGTAATGGATCCATCGCAGCTGTGCTCGGGCTCCTCCACGGGGCTGATGGCCTCTGTATGGCCTCCATATAATATCCAATGCAGTCAGGCCCTCTAACACATGCCTATAATAAATGACATCTCATCCTGTGATAACTACTCGTGGCTGGCCCATGACGCCCAACCACCTTTGAAACCCATACCTATAAACTACCTATGGCCCTAGCTACTGGGGCAACCCTACTAGTTGTACACACATGATATGCTTGTAGGCCCAGCAGTGTAACAATAATGTCGAACATATCCCGAATCGCCTCATATGGCGATAGCCCCAGAGCTCTCTGTATAGCTGCACCAGATACAGCGGTGCCCATGCATAGCAGGTGTGCTCCTCCACCATCTCATGTAACACTCCCATCAAAACCCATGGGAAGTGGCCTCCCTCTGAGTCAGGGAGGGCGAAGCAGGGGATACTGATCATCATCAGCATAGCAAGCCATGTCTCCTATCGATGCACGCGATACATATCACTGTAGTAGATGCTCCCACTATGATACGTAATCAATGGGTCTGCATCACTGAATACCTACAAGATGCTATCCATAGTTGTCTCAGCATCCACCTAGAACACCGCCTCACCTATGATCGACAGTCTCAAGATGTGATACACATCTTCTAGCGTGAATGTCATCTCTCCAGTAGGGAGATGGAAGACATTGGTTACCGGATCCCATATCTCGATGAGAGAAACCATCAGGTTGTGGCCCCTATCCACATCTCTATACCTTTGGACTCCACCAATTCCAACCTCCCGCATGACTGCTCACTACCCTGCAGTCACATGTGGCTGCATCCACCCCAGTAGAGGTGGCATCCGATCCTGCATCGTCAGCTGCTGGCGTGCCTGAAAAAACAACCCACTCCATCAGACCTACCCTTTACAAAACAACTACCTTAACCCTCTATACTCACTCACCCGCCCAATCACAACCCAAATCTATAAGCACATCTAAACCCACCTATCTTACCCTATGCATCTATAAATTCCTCTCACTCTTATGATCCTTCTTTAAATATCCTACCCACTCCAATCAAACCTAAAACACCTCATCTCCCTCGACATCATCAACCCCACCAAACAAAACTCTACAATATCCCCTTTACCTATCCCACACCCTACCAACCGCCCCACTTATACTCCACCCACTGTACTCTTGCCCTATAACCATAACTCAACCAATTTAACCCCTCCTAATTCATACATAATCCATAACCTATTCTACCCGAACCGGCCCCCAACCACCTGATTACCCCCCACCCCAATAACCTTTCCTAGAAACTCTACCTTCTCCCCCTTCACCCCACAAATCTATCCTACCCGCCTACAACAAACCAACACAACAAATTTCACAACCTTTCCTCCTACCCATGGTGAGTGATACCGGTCACCCTCAACCACCATCGGTCCCCCACCACTTGTATATACCTAACTTTTATGCACCAACGTCGGTCGACACATGACCGATGCCAGTCTCTATAATGACTATTCTACATAGCTTTCACTGTGACCGATGCTGGTCGCCTAGTGACCAACGTCGGTCAAAGGGATTTGGGGTAGTTTTTGGTCCAGCCCCGAAATCCCACAGTGACCAACGTCGGTCACTGTGGGATTTCGAGGCTGGACCAAAAACTACCCCAAATCCCTTTTTTTCCTATTTTTAACCATCTACCCAGCACAATTGCCTAAAAACTTACCCACCCTACCATTTTGGCTTACCTAACATATCTACCCACTCCATTTTATGATTTACCTTCATTTATTCATTATTTTATCAAATTTTGGATTCCTACCCAAAAACCCACATCCTAGCTAACTTCATCAACTTCACACAAATAGGGATTTAGAGCCTATCGGTACGACTACACGTCGTCGTGGTGGGATAGGTGGTGGTGGTCTAGCACCTCCAGCACCTCCTACTCCTCTAGGCTGTGCCATAGCTCCAAATCTCCTTAGCTGGGTCCTCAACCAATCAAACTCTGCCTCCTGATCTCTAGGGCCTACCAATAACTCACTTCCCCACTCAACTAGTGCCAACTCAACCCAAAAGCTCAACCCAATCAATTCAAAAACTCAGACACGAAAAAGGTTGGCACTCAAATTCACAATGTGAAAATGACATGCCATATTTTTTCTTTTTATAGGTTTTGACCTATAACCGATATCGGTTAGGGCGCGCCCTAGAAGACCGATATCGGTCTCCTAACTGGTACCCGTCAAATCTAACCAATATCGGTTACCTGCCTATTTTACCCTAACTCCTGCCCTTCTCCACCGAACTCTATTTTTCACCACATCACCTACCCCCGGCCTTTGCTAAATAGCCTTATTTTGAATTCATTGGCCCAACCCAAGGCCGCAACCACCCAATCGGCCTGACCCAAGGCTGCAACCACCCCATTGGCCCAACCCAAGGCCGCAACCACCCAATCGGCCTGACCCAAGGCCATAACCAACCAATCGGCCCGACCCAAGGCCGCAAACACCCAATCAACCTGATCCAAGGCCACAACCAACCAATCGGCCCAACCCAAGGCCGCAACCAACCAATCAGCCTGAACCAAGGCCACAACTACCCAATCGGCCCAACCCAAGGCTGCAACCACCCAATCGACCCGACCCAAGGCCGTAACCAACCAATCGACCCAACCCAAGGCCAAAACCAACCAATTAGCCCAACCCAAGGCTGCAACCACCCAATCGGCCCGACCCAAGGCCACAACCACCCCATCAGCCTGACCCAAGGATGCAATCAACTAATCGGCCCGACTGAAGGCTACAACCAACCAATCGGCCCGACCCAAGGCCATAACCAATCAATCGGCCCGACCTAAGGCTGCAACAAACCAATCGGCCTGACCTAAGGCCGCAACAAACCAATTGGCCCGACCCAAAGCCACAACCAATCACTTGGCCTGACCCAAGGCCACAACCAACCAATCGGACCAACCCATGGCTGCACCAATTATGTACCTCACCCGAGGCCCACAAAACAAAAATTCTCTCCACCCATCATGTACCTATTTATTCAATCGAGCTCACCTATTCGTGTTTTAGCACGACTAGGATACTTGACTTGTTCAGCTAACCAGCTTTGCCTAGACCAAGACCGTGATGTTTATTTCAACCAAACCAACCATTTGGTACTGTCAAACATGCCTAAACATTCCAGTACCTTACCCGTTATATCCCCTGGAGCTACTTTCTATGCCTTGGATACCAGGAGTATATCAGCCTTGTTCGGATAAACTATTGACCTTTGCCTATGAATTGCTTGTTAAGTCTTCAAAACATGTACCCTAGTGGCACTACTACATTTTAATGTGCGTCAGCTTCCTTGAACTTACCTCACCCTCTTACCAACATCTCACCATTATTTACCCTTTATCAATCCTATCCCCACTTTCATGTCGCCTCAATCTATGATAGATTTGAGGGGGATTACCTATACCCTTAACTGGGGAAACCACTTTTTATTATTGCCAGTGCATCTTTACAAGACAAGCTACACAACAACAATAGGCAAATGTAGACACCAAATTTAGGTCTTATGACACCCTGTACCCCGTATCGTGTCCCGCAACCTAACCCTACCTCACCACCTAAAACCTTACACACTGAATTATTTATTAATTACCTTATAATTAATAAATCCACATCTCCAACCCTACCACCTCACCTCGCCACCTCACTATGACCTAGCCCTAACCCTAAACTAACCTAATTAAGACCTATAACTTGGTCCAGACCCACACCCATGACTCATCACCCCTCACCTGCATCAAAATGAGCCTAATAATGACTTGACCAAGCCCACAACTGACCCCTTGGGAGAAAAGGAGGGAAAGTTAGCTATTTTTAGTAAAAATAGCCAACTTTGACTTGACCGACGCCGGTCCCTACTCCACCACCATCAGTTATGCAACCACCGTCAGTTCCCTGTAAATGACCTACCCCAACCAAAATGAAGGATCCGAATCCATTTACAAGAAAGAGACAAGTGAGAAGGAGAAAAGAGTTCGCAAAGAGGAGAATTGGGTCCAAGACTGTAACTAATCAATGAGATCACTGTCACACTCATCCAAGCATTGGGAGAGTCAGAGGATAGCTTCATTAGCTCGCTTTCAATTGTTGGATCATCCCACCTGAGCTTTTCCTTCGTCACCATGTTCCTCGGACCTGTATCCTCGTCAGAAAGTAGTAAGTAGTATCTTCTATTCTCTCAGGCTCCACTTCGTGAACTTTTGATTGATAGTAATTATAAACTCACCCCTAGATTTAACACCCGGCAGAGCCCTACACCTAACCTTCATTCATCCATCCCTATATTGCCCAGAATATAGCTTTCTCACTCTCTGAGTCTTCTCCATTGCCTTACTATTCCCCTTAACCATCTACCAACCTTAAAAACCCCAAAACCATCCTATAATCAACCTCTACCCATAAGCCCCTGAATCACTGCCCCTACCGATATCGGTTATCCCCTACTGGTAGTGGTTTTATAACCACGGTCGGTTATCCAGTGATTGACATCAGTCACTGTGACTTATACCAAAACCAAACTTTCACCTATTTATCTCCTAACAACCTTAGATTTAGCCAGGTCTATCCCTGTAACTTGATCTGAACGTATCAATAACCAGTGACCAAACAAACATAATGACATTTTAGTATAGGTAGTTTAGTCTCTATTGCTTTTAGTAACGAGGTACCTAAATCCTGATTTCGCAATAGCTTCTTTATTATCATTTGACATAATTTATATTAAAAGGGAACTGACCACCTTTGAAAGGAAGTTTAATATTTCCTAGGCCCAAGGCAGTTCCCTTACTTATTGTCTAACTAAAATCTGGTGGTCTTGCATTCTTATTTACAGGTAGTCCTTCCCAGAAAAAAAAGGAGTTCTTCACAATTGGTATGATCTCTCTACTTTATGCACACACCTTCCCAACACTCAATAGGTATTCTTCCTAACCCTAACCCCTTATCCATTTCTCAAGAGAATGAAAGGATAGAAGCAACTCTATTCTGGAACTAAAAATTCTATGCGAAACAATGTCATACTGGATATTCCTACATTGCTCTTCTTACATTCGTTTTTAGGATTTTATACCTTTGTTTTAGTTTTTGAGTGTTCGTGCCTTTCTCGGGGTTCCATGCACATTTTTTTGAGGTTTTCAGGGTGTTGTTTCAACACTTTAGATCTAGGTTGCTATGCTGGTGTAGACATCAAATTTGTGTCTTATGACACCCTGTGCCCCACATCTCATTTCACAACCTAACCTCACCACCTAAACCTTACATAATTATCTATTAATTACCTTATAATTAATAAATCCACATTTCCAAACCTACCACTTCACTTCACCACCTCATCATGACCTAGCCCTAACCCTAAACTAACCTAATTGAGACATATAACTTGGTCTACATCCACACCCATGACTAATTACTCCTGACTCGCACCAAAACCAACCTAATAATGACTTGATCAAGCCCAAAACTAATCCCTCGAGAGAAAAGGAGGGAAAGTTGGTTATTTTACTAAAAATAGCCCACTTTGACTTAACCGACATTGGTTCCTACTTGACCGCTGTCGGTTACGTAACCGCCATCGGTTCCCTGTAAATGACCTCCCCCAACCAAAAACAAAGGATGAGAATTCATTTGAAAGATCCAAAATTCACTTGGCAAGACAGAGACAAGTGAAGAAAAGAGAAGAGTTTTCAGAGAAGGACATCAAGCCCAAGACTGCAATTAAGTAACCAGAGCACAACGACACTCATCCAAGCATTGGGAGAGAAGATAGCTCACTTTTGATTATCAGATCATCCCACCTGAGCCTTGCCTTCGTCATCATAGTCCTTGGACCTGTATCTTCATCAGGAACTAGTAAATAGTGTCTTGTACATTTTTAAATACAATTTCTTGAACTTCTGATTCATAGTAATTATAAGCTCACTCCTAGATATACTACCCGATAGCACCCTACATCGAACTTTCATTCCTCTACCCTTACATTACCCCAAGAACAACTCCCATACTCTCTGAGTCTTCTCCATCACCCTATTGCCTACCCCTAATCATTTACCAACCTTATAAACACCATAACCACCTTACAACCAACCTTCATTAAAAGCCCCTAAATCACTGCCCCTACTGATATCAGTTATCAGCAACAGGTACTGGTGTTATAACCACAGTCGGTTATACAGTGACCGCCATCAGTCATTGCGACTCAAACCAAAACTAGCCTTTCCTCTATTGCTTTTTAACGAGGTAACTAAAGTGTAATTTCACAATAACTTCTTTGTTATCATTTGTGTTAATTCGTATTAAAAAGGGAACTGACCACCTTTGAAAGGAAGTCTAATATTTCCTGGGCCCAAGGTAGTTCCCTCATTTATTGTCTAAGTAAAATCTGGTGGTCTTGTATTCTTACTTGCAGGTAGTCCTTCCCAGAAAAAAAGGAGTTCTTCGCAATCGGTCTGATCTCTCTCTATGGTACATGCACACCCTCCCAACGTTCAACAGGTATTCCTCCTAGCCCTAACCCTTATCTGTTTCTCAAGAGAATGAAAGGATAGAAGCAACTCTATTCTAAGAACGGAAACATTTTGTGTGAAACATTTTGGCACGCCCGGTGGGACCCTTCTCGGGTTTCTTTCTTTCTTTCTTGCTTTCATATAGGGAGCACAATTGCTATTTTCTTCTTCTAAATATTCACAAGATATTTTTTTATTTTGGTAAAAGAATTTTTCTTTCTTCCTCATCTTTTCTTTAGTGAAATTCATCTCCTTTGCTTCATCGAATATCATTTTTGATTTGGGTTTAAAACACATGCATCACATGTTTGCTTACTATTTTTAATTCTAGTGAACATAGATTAAGTAACAGGTCGTACACGTGGGGGTGATATCCATGATATTGACAAGAAATTAATCTTACTTTCACTACACAACACATACCAAATCACATCATAATCAACACAGGTCGTACACGTGGGGGTGATATCCATGATATTGACAAGAAATTAATCTTACTTTCACTACACAACACATACCAAATCACATCATAATCAACACAATAGGTCAAACATCCCCCCTTTTTCTGCGGTATTCCTCCGTCAGATTGAGGTAACCTTATAAGCCAAAACAAACTTGACATTTCCCTTAGGTATTTTGTTTAGGATTGACATCATCTTGCATCTAAGGCATAAGCCCACAATAATTAAAACTAATCCTAGGGTTAGTCTCTTGATTTTCTTGTGCATCTTTCTTGTTTTTAGTTCTGTTTTTCTATCATACACTGTTTCAGTAATCACTTCAGAACAGTTTGGTGGGTATACTAAGCATTGTTAATCCCAAACCAGAAGCTTCTTACATCTTCTCTTTGCTTTCACAGTGACTGACACCGGTCCTATTATACCGACATCGATTAACTGACCTATGCCGGCTACAGTCTGACCGACATCGGTTATCCGACCGATATCGGTTACTATCTTCCATAGTTCCTGACAAACCAGTAACCTACCAATTCCAACATTTTGTTGTTGTTTCTGTTCCTGATAGATTGAATCCTTGCTGTGTACTCTTGTCCATGGTTGTTATCACTCAGAAACAAGCCACAACCATGGTTTCACATGCCTGTTCCGTGCCTTTTCCTGAATCACCCCTTTCACATCCTATGGGGAATCCTATGGACACCAGCGATGTTCCCAAGATCCCTGTAGGAGATAAGGACTTTGCCAAATTTTTGAATGCTAATCCTAGCGCCGTACAGTACTATTTGTCTCATACCCCTGACCGTACACCTGACGGTCAACTTCTCATTGGTATGCCTATTAGTATAGCTTCTCACTTAGCTCCTTCCCCACCTAATAACTCCACCTTACGTTCTTCATCCTTAGCCCCGTCTCCCAACTCAGTGGTTTTGGGAGTTCATACGGCACAGATCAGCTTTCCTTTGGTTAATCTAGGGCCCCACATATCATTACCACCGACTGATCATACCTCGTCTCTCTCGCAGAATTCCCCTTTCATAACTTGCTCTCTACCACCTATCCACACGAGCTTTCCTTCTCAAGCTCCGCCCACCTTTTCATTTCCACACACTTATCCGGTGGCTTCAACATCTTATAGAGGACATCCCTATTCGGTCACCTCAACATATTCAAAATCAATACCTTATCAACATTTAAAACCACCATTGTCTAGCAGTGGCTCTTGGCCCAATCCTCCTTCGTTTACAACAACCACACCATCATCTTACCCAACCACTGATTTAATCAAACAAATGATGAAAAAGATGCAAAATTTGGAGGCTTCTGTTTCAGGAAGCTGTAGCACCCTGACATACGAGGAAGTTTTTCAGGAGCCTATTCATCCTTCTGTCCCCCTTCATTCATATCCTCCTCAATGGGAATTACCAAAATTTACTTGTTTTAATAGTAAGGAGGACCCTCAACAACACTTGCGATCATTTAGACATGCCTGCTATCTGATTTCTCATGACGATGCCTTACTACTCCATACCTTTCTCATGTCCTTATTAGGACCCACCTTGGAGTGGTACAGTGCTTTAACCCAACACTCAATCTTATCTTTTAACCAATTAGCCCAATCTTTCTTGGATCATTTCTCCATTAAAATTGCCAAGAAAGTATCCATCATCGACCTCTATGCCATCCGACAATTTTAAGACGAATCTATCACAGATTTCATTGGACGATGGCGGGGCCTCATCAACCAAATCACTTATGCCTTACCTCGGGCCGAACTCATTGAACTCTTTACGTGGGCCTGTGCTAAGCACATTTCTCCCACCCTCCAAATTCAAACTTTCCGCACCTTTGATGAGGCCTTTACTATGGCTCAAAAACTAGAGATTCGAGCCTTAGAGGAAGAGAAATTATGGTTGCACAACAAAAACTCCAATTTCTAAACCCAAGACTCCACCAAAAAACCCAACACCACCAATTCTCATGCATCGACTGCTTCAAAATCAAAAGGAGCTGTACACGTGGTGATGGTCAAATCCCAAGCACCATCTAGTACCCCACCAAAAACCTCCTATAAGTATAAAACCGAGCCCATCAATTACACTCCCTTGGGAGAAACTTATGGTGTGATCTTAGAAAAATTTCTCAAAGTAGGAGCTATTACCTTGCCTCCTGTTAAACCTCACTCTAGGTTTGATTCCACCCGCGCTATACCTTCTTGGTACAAAGAAAATGACTTCTGTAACTTCCACTGCGTGAAGGGACACAGTCATGAAAACTGCAAGATGTTGAAAAACATAGTGCAGGAAATGGTTGATGTAGGGGATATAACTCTCGACAATCCTAATGCCCCCGCTAACCGAAATTTGAAAATATTCAACAAACCATTCCCGAACCACTCATCTAATAGTAACATAAACCAAGATATCTTAGCTGAGGAGAGTGTTCATGAAATCCATGCGGTCTTCGACTCCCAATCAAAAGCTTCTATCAAGGAAATTTTGAATCAAGCCTCATCACTAATGCAGGGATCTGCACCCCCTTCACCACCATCAAGACAAAATGATAATCTTGCCATTCCTTTATCCATAAAGGAATTAACCACCCAGAGTTCTCTTCTCATAGATGAGCCTTCTTACACCACATCTCTGCAAGACTGTGAGCGGATGTTATCTAACTTATCTATTTCCCAAACATCTCCTTCTACCACTCTTGGTGTAAAAGAAGAAGGCTCGCCACTATTTCTGTCATCCTTAGAAGAGAAACCTCTCGAACCGACATCACCAAACTCCTTAATCATGATGGATCCCATCAAACATGCTCTCCTACCTATTAGTTCTTCATCGCCTAAATTTTTTCAATGACTGGTTGACCTCTTAACACCCATTGATACAATGACTCATTTACCCCCTATATCACACCCACAGTGGACCAGAATCATAACCCACCTCTCTTCCATATCAAAGTTCCTATTCACACGTGAAGATTGTCATCCATCAGAAGATAGACGAGTCCTATGGGAGTGTTTGAGTACACCATGCTCTACTCAAATGCAGATGACCGATCCAGACACCTCTACCATATACCTGAAGTGTTTACAAAAGCTCGAAATGCCTATGTCCTCATCTTCACCCCTCTCATCTCTACCGAATACCTCATCCGCCTCTATTAACCTAGCCAAACCTTCCCCTATGCTTGGGACTTCACCAATACCTAGCCTAACACACCCACCTAAATGGTTAGATTTATCCAAAAATAAAGCCGTCCATCCACCTAGGAGACAAACCCAATCCCCTCAAGTCCAATTTATGCCTCTGTCACAACTAAAACCCTCGTCATCACACCTACCTTCTATATTGGGACCTCACCCCTCCACCTTGCATCAATACATCATACGTCCTACGTTTTCTTTAAAACGACCTGCACCTTCTGCACCCATACAGAGATCCATAGGTGTATCAACACCATCACCCCAAGTATCCTGTCCACCTATCAACCCTAAACAAACTCCATCATCAAAGGATTTATTTTCTGTCACTCCTCTTTCTCCGTGGTTGTTTCCTACCACCGCATCATCTGTGGCCTCCTTATCTAACCAGCTAAACATGACTTCTACGCCGAAGAAGCCACATTTAGTTAAATCCAATTATCAAAACCCCTTGTATAAACCACCACCTATACAAACCAGCCATACCCAACCATTACCAAAACCCACCCAATCAATAGCCTCCTCTTCCTCTGACTTTGACCCACTCAAAGGATCTTACGCCAAGATCCTTGATATGTTGGTGGAGAATGTGACCATTTCCCTACCCCCACATAGACCCTATGATCCAACTAAACTTCGACCTAGACATTATGATGAGTCTAAAATCTGTGCTTACCACCACACACCAGGACATGATGTAGAGGGATGTAAAGCTTTGAAAGCCATCCTTTGTTAGTAACCTCTCTCAGATAGAAAGGTTAAGAAGGACAACTTACGAAGGGAGAAACCTTTAGCTTCAATCCCCTCTCCTATACCACCTGTCCCCACCTCACCAAGATCTATCATTATTGTAACCCCACCTCTCAAAGACAATGACTTATCCCTACCATCTTCCTCCTCTCGTGTTCACGAGATCAACATGATTAGTATTGATACTCGAGGGCAGAAAAACAATGGGAAAGCTAAAGAAACCACACCTGTGGCCTCTCTTTCTCTGTCTGCCATCCCGATCGCACCACCACCTAAAGTGGTTATTCGTGGACCTACCTACCCCGTCTCTGATGGAGTTTCCCACCGTACCATGATCAAACAAATTCACCAATCACCTATAAAAATGACACGGTATGATCTCATTCAAACCTCTGAATCTCATCGACAAGCTCTCATTGAGATCCTTCAAAGGATAGAGGACCTACCTAACAAAACCTTGCCCGTTGCCTCCATTTTAACACCTAATTATGTTGCTTCTCTCACCAAACAACCTACCTCCCCAACCACTTCTGTCTCTATACAGCAAACTACTGTTGTCAGTTTCTCCGAAGACAAAATTGTCGACTTTGGTGCAGAAGATCTTGACCCCACTCTTTTAATCTCGGCTTACGTCTGGGACATCTGAGTACGTCGTGTTATGATCGAAGGGGGTTGCTAGCTTAAACATCATCTCTTCCAAATCCTTCCAACAAATGAATATCCCTTCTAGCTGCATGTGTGCCAACCCCACCATGTTGTGTTCATTCAATGATGCTATTACTTCTACCTTAAGCACCGTGATCCTTAACGTTCGTGTAGGGCCACGTACTTTACCTGAACTCTTCTATGTCCTTAAGGGAGAATTCCAATACAACATGTTGTTAGGCTGCCCTTAGATCCGAGCTATGGGATGCATTCCCTCCACCTTACATAGGTGCATAAAATTTGAGTATGAGGGGAAGTCCTACACTGTAAAAGCTGATGCTCCCCCCTTTAAAACCTGTAATATGTTATATCACCCTAATGATGTGCTTGTACTAGTCAAGGCACCCATTCATCCAACCCAAAGATTTACTACAACCACACCTCAACCATCCACCTTGACCGCACCTACACATTCAACCAATGAAACTGCCGCCGCAAATACCACTTCCTTCCCAGCAGACAACATCCCAACCTCAAATCCCTTGGTAGATGTTTTTCAACACCTTATGCTGGGGGAGTATCACCTATATAACGTTAGCACTTTCCATACCCCACAGGAGTACAGACAGTTACATGTGCATCCTACCTACGACCGTCATGTGGGGGAAGTAATCTCCTATGGACCACCTAATTGTTGCACCAACCTAACGTATGGGGGTGTCGACGCATCCTTTGTCACCCTTGAATCTCCCCTTGGTGTGGTTCCCTTCTAATCTGATTTTCAATATCTAACTAATCGTCATTTCGCCCTCACCTTCCTGATGCGATGTGATTGGAAGGGCTTTGGTTTTGGTCTTTATGAACAAGGCCGACATACGATCATTCCCATGACTACACGCAAACAAAAAGATCGTCATGGTATTGGATTCTTTAAGCCACCTGCATTGACGAAACTGCATATCAGTTGTATCCAGGAAGACAACAAAGTCACCCCTTCTGAACCATCATCACCCATTTTTCCATCATCACCCACAGAGCCGATAGACCCAGAATCTATCCCTCCTAACTTTTTTTTTTGTAAACGCTATCTTCCTGGGTCCTCTCACTTATCAATACGATAATGAAGACCCATCTTCTCTTCCCTTTCTATATCCAGACATGATCGAAGAAGACTCACCTTTAATTAATGTTGTTGAGTTCCAGGATGACGACTCCATCCTCACTTACCTTGGTGCAGATGACTCTTATATTCAACGCGCCTTACCATCTGAAACTCAAACCATGTTGAATGAGTCGACTATAGAAATCAACATCCACATAGAGGATGATCCTCACATTGTAAAGATCAGACAATCTCTTAACGCATCAGAACAAACTACCTTCACAACCTTCCTTCGTGCCTGTAACCAAGCTTTCGCTTGGTCCTATGCTGACATGACAAGAATTGATCCTGACATTGCTATCCATAACATTACCCTAAAACCCGAATCCAAACCAGTTAAACAAAAACTGAGAAAAATACATCCACGCATTGCCCTCTTGGTCAAAGAAGAGCTTCAACGACTCCTTTTTGTTTCCGTCATCTTACCCATTGACTATCCTCAATGGATTTCTAACATCGTACCTGTTACTAAAGCAACGGGGGGACTTCAGATATGTATGGATTTCCGGGACCTTAACCTCACTTGCCCAAAGGATGACTTCCCCCTGCCAAGTATTGATCAACTTGTTGATCTCACTGCGGGCCATGAGATGCTTTCTCTCATGGATGGCTTCTCGAGATACAATCAAATTTTGGTAGCCCCGGCCGATCAACATAAAACCACCTTCATAACTCCTTGGGGAACCTTCTACTATCATGTCATGCCGTTTGGCCTTAAGAATGCTGGTGTGACCTATCAGCGGGATATGACTTACATTTTTCATGACATTATGCACACTATCCTTGAGGATTATGTTGATGATCTTCTTGGAAAATCTAAACATCGCAGTGAACATCTCGATGTTTTAACCATTATTTTCGATCACCTATTACAATACTATGTTTGTCTTCAACCAAAGAAATGTGTCTTTGGTGTCCTTTCAGGAAAACTCCTTGGTTTTATCGTTTCTTTACGTGGCATCGAGGTCGATCCAACTAAATTCGAAGCTATCCTAGAAATGCCCCTACCCACTAACCTCAAATAATTACGTAGTTTGCAGGGAAAACTCTAATCTATCCAGCGTTTCATTTCACAACTCTCGGATCGATGTCAACCTTTCCATCATCTCCTTAAAAATGACATTGTCTTTCAATGGAGCGAAGAGTGCCACCAAGCCTTTGAGGCTCTTAAAGCCTATCTCTTGTAGCCACCCGTGCTTATCCCACCTCAGGACGATCGCCCTTTCTACCTCTACCTTTCCACCATCGACCATGCTGTAGGAGCCATGCTCTCACATCGTGACTCTGAGCATCGAGAACAAGCTGTTTATTACATAAGTCGTACTCTTGTGGATTACAAGACTAGGTATACACATGTAGAAAAGTTGTGCCTAGCCCTATCATTCGTGGCCACCAAACTCCGACATTACCTCCTGAATCACAAAACTTTTGTCATCACCAATGCAGACCCCATCCATTATATGTACACCAAACCTCATCTAAACCAATGCATCGCCCGATGGCTTATGCTCCTCGCCGACCTTGACCTTGAGTTTGTACACTAGAAATCAGTCAAAGGACAAACTATCGTAGACCAACTCACGGAATCCCCTTTACCTAGGGAAAAATTTACCAATTTTACTTTCCTTGATGAACTAATTGCCACTCTTTCACTCAGTGAGGAGTCGTATCCAATGACCCTCTTCTTCGATGGATCCAAATGCCAGTGCAGCGGAGGGGCCAGTGTTGTTCTCATTCCTCTGGATGCTGAACCTATGCCTCTTTCATTCCGGCTCAATTTATCCTGCACTAATAATACAATGGAATACGAGGCCCTTGTTTTGGGTCTCTAGGTTGCGTTACACTTAGGTGTAAAATCTATTAAAATTTTTCGGCGACTCTCAACTGATAGTCAATCAAGTTACAGGCATCTACCAATGTAAAAATGAGGAACTTGAAAATTACAAACATTACGTGGACTCACTGTTGACCTTATTTACTCATTATTCTATCTGAACCATTCCCCGCTCAACTAATAAATTTGTGGATACTATGGCTTGCTTAGCCTCTCAAATTCCTACCTCACCAACTGACTCTGACATATTTGTCTTGGTCCAACAACTCTTTGCCCCATCTTACTTAGTCCCAGATGTTTGTATGGTAAATAATGTGTCTGCTAATTCACAAGATACCTGGTATCACCAATTTCATGACTACCTTACAACCTCTGTTCTCCCACCTGACCTTACTAGTAACGGAAAATGTGATTTTCTTAAAAAAAATTCTCGTTATGTCTTCATGGGGGGACTCCTCTATAAACGTGGCTTTGATGGCATCCTCCTTCGATGTCTAACCGGCACGGAGGTCACCTATACCATCTAATAAGTCCATGATGGCATTTGTGGTGGACATTTTAGTGGCCTTTCGGTGGCCAAACGGATCCTTCGCCTAGGCTATTATTGGCCTACTCTTAATAACGATTACTACAAATATGTTAAGCGTTGTATTATGTGTCAACAACATGCCAACCTTCAACATACTCCTAGCCATCTACTACAGGTCGCACGAGATCTTTGGCCTTTCTCACAATGGGGTTTAGACCTTATTGGTGAGATTCACCCACCCTCTTCGCAACGTCACCGTTGGATAATCACAGCAGCCAAATATTACACTAAATGGGTGGAGGCCATTCCATTCATTTTAACCAAAAAAGAAAAAATCGTAGAATTCATTCACCATCACATTATTTGTCGTTTTGGTGTTCCTCGTCGCCTGATAACAGATAATGTAAAATATTTCAAAAATAAGTTGTTACAAGACCTTTGTGACAAATTTGGTATCAAACTTAGTTTCTCATCACCTTACTATCCACAAGAAAATGGTCAAGCCGAATCTTCTAACAAAACCCTGACTATGTAGGCACGTAGGACTCTATATCCCTACTCAGTTCGCAGACCGGTGTCTATATCCAATACCAAAAACCCATATCCACTCCTAGGATGTCTCAGCTCTCTCCACCACCCTCGTCCCGTCCCCCTGCTGGTCTCTCTGCTGGCTCTCACCTCCTCCCTGTAACCAACCCACCAGATGTGGCTGCGGCCCCCTGTAATCTCTAACTCCGGGACGTCTCAGCTCTGTGCGCGACATATGGCTGATAGTCCACCCCGGTGCCATCTAACACGTCTTGATAATACCGGGCCTCCGCTCTCACCTCCATATAGCGGGTCCGTGCCACCATGGCTGGTGAGGCTAGTCCCCTGACTCCTAATAGAAGTGGCCCCTGCCCTGCCGGTACACCCTGTGCCTATGGCGGTGCCTGTACATGCACCTATGCTTGAGGCAGTTCATGTGACTGTACCGATGCCTGTGGCATTGCCGGTGCCTGTGGCTGTGCCTGAGCCTGTTTCTGTGCCTAGGCTAAGTAACCCTATAGCACCCCAATTTGTGCCTATGCAGCAGCAAGTTGCCCCTGTAATAGCTGCACCTGGCCCAAGAGACGGTCCCTCTTCGCTATCACAACTGCCAAATTTGGCTGTGCAGGCTGTGCTCTCATGGCTGCCCTCTGCCCTGCCCACCACACCAAAAATGCACCTGTCACTCCGGCATCATCCACTGTATCATCAGCTGGTCTCTCTGCGACCCAAACTGGGTTCAATGGCTGCAGAGCAGGTAGTGGTGCCTCTACATTCTCCCTCTGGTATTGTGGGAAGGGAGGTAGCTCATCCTGTTGTAAGCCCAACTGACATCGTACCCTCTCTAGGGGTATCCACTCATACTCCTCGGGTCTCCGTCCAGCTATCTAGAAGATGTACTGGATCCAGTGCAACTATGCTCGGGCTTCTCCTCGGGGCTGATGGCCTCTGTAGGGCCTCCATATAATATTGAGTGTGGTCAAGCCCTCTAACATATGACGATAGTATTCCACATATCATCCTGCGATCACTGCTCGTGGCTGGCCCACGACCCCCAACCACCTCTGAAATCCATATCTGTAAACTACCTGTGGCCCTGGCTACTAGGACAACCCTACTGGTCGTATACAGATGATATACTCATAGGCCTAGCAGTGTAACAAAAATGTCAAACATATACCAAATCACCTCATATGGTGATAACCCCAGAGCTCTCTATATAGCTGCACCAGATATACTAGTGCCTAGGCATAACTGGTATGCTCCTCCACCATCTCATGCAAAACTCCCATCAAAGCCCATGGGAAGCGGCCTCCCTCTGAGTTAGGGATGGTGAAGCAGGTGATACCAATCATCATCAACATGGCAAGCCGTGTATCCTGTCAGTGTGCGCGATACATATCACCGTAGGCAATACTCGCACTGTGATATGTAATCAATGGGGCTGCATCCCTGAATACCTGCAGGATGCTGTCCATCGTTGTCTCCGCATCCACCTGAAACAATACCTCACCTATGATCGGTAGTCTCAGGATGCGATACACATCCTCTAATGTAATAGTCATCTCTCCAGTAGGGAGATGGAAGACATTGGTTCCCGGATCCCATCTCTCGATGAGGGCAACCATCAGGTTGTGGTCCCTATCCACAACCCTATACATTTGGACTCCGTCGAGCCCAACCTCTCACATGACGGCCCACTATGCTGCAGTCACATGTGGCCACATCCGCCCCAATAGAGGTGGCATCTGATCCTGCATCGTCAGCTGCTGGCGTGCCTGCAAACACAACCCACTCCATCAGGCCTACCTTTTACAAAAACAACTACCTTAACCATCTATACCCACTTACCCACCCAACCACAACCCAACTCTATAACACACATCTACACCCACCTATCTTACCCTATACATCTACGATATCCCCTTTACTTATCTCACACCCTACCAACCACCCCGATCTACTCTAGCCATCTAACTATACCCCGTGAATTTAACACCTCCTACTTCATACACAACACATAATCTATCCTACCCAAACCAGCCCCCAACAACCCCATTCCCCCCATCCCCATCACCTTTCCTATCAACTCTACCTCCTCCCCCTTCACCCCCCCCCCAAAAAAAAAAAACTCTAACAACACACAAAAACCACAAATTTAAAAAACCTAACTCCTACCCGTGATGACCGGTATCGGTCACCCTCGACCGCCATCGGTCCCCCAAGCACATTGTATGTACCGATGTTGGTCGACATATGCTTGACGCTGGTCTATAAACAAAGTAATTTATACAAACTATTTTGTGATTGATGCCGGTCGCCTAGTGACCGACATCGGTCACTGTCCAATTCTGGGGCCGAACCCAAAACGGCCCGCAAAACCTCTTTTTACCTATTTCTACCCATTTACCCACAAGAACGACCTAAAAATTTACCCACCCTGCCATTTTGGCCTACCTAACATACCTACCCACTCCATTTTACAATTTACCTTCATTTATTCATTATTTTCTTAAATTTTGGATTCCTACCTCAAAACCGACATTCTAGTTAAATTCATTAACTTCACATAAGTAGGGGTTCAGAGCCGACCGGTATGACTACACGTCATCGTGGTGGGATAGGTGGTGGTGGTCCAGCTCCTCCAGCACCTCCTACTCCTCCAGGGTGTGCCATGGCTCCAAATATCCTTAACAGAGTCCTCAACCAATCAAACTCTGCCTCCTGATTGCGGGGGTCTACCAATCACTCACTCCTCCACTCAACTAATGCCAACTCAGCCCACAAACTCAACAAAATCAATGCAAAACTCAGACAAGCCGTATTGGTACTCAAATTGACAATGTGAAAATGACACGCCATATTTTTATTTTTATAGGTTTTGACCTATAACCGATATCGGTTATAGCGTGCCCTAAAACACCGATATCGGTCATCTAACTGATACCAGTCATAACTAACCGATATCAGTTGCATGCCTACTTTACCAAAATTTCTACTCTTATCCACCAATCTCCCTTTCTCACCACATCGCCTACCCCCACCTTTGCTAAATAGCCTTATTTTGACTTCATTGGCCCAACTCATGGCCGCAACCAACCAATCAGCCTGACTCACAGCCGCAACCAACCAATTGGCCTGACCCAAGGCCGCACCCAACCAATTGGCCCGACCCAAGGCTGCAACCAACCAATTTTCCTGACCCAAGGAAGCACCCAACCAATTGGCCTGACCCAAGGATGCCACCAACCACTTAGGCCCGACCTAATGCCACAACCAACCATTTGGCCTGACCCAAGGCCACAACCAACCATTTTGCCTGACCCAAGGCCGCACCTAACCAATCAGGCCCAACCCAAGGCTGCACCCACCCAATTAGGCCCAACCCAAGGCCCTCACTAATCAATCGGCCTGACCCAAGGCCGCACCAATTAAGTACCTTGACTAAGACCCGCAACTTATGATTTTATCAACCCATCATGTAGCTTTTTGTTCAATCGAGCTCACCTGTGTGTGTTCTAGCATGATTAGGATACTTAAATTGATTAGTTGACCAACTTTTCCTAGACCGAGACCGTGACATTTATCTCAACCAAACCAACCATTTGGTACTACCGAACATGCCTAAACGTTCCTGTACCTTACCCGTTATATCCCCTGGAGCTACTTCCTATGCCTTGGATACCAGGATTATATCACCCTTGTTTGGATAAACTATCAACCTTTTCCTATGAATTGCTTGTTTGCTCCTCAAATCATGTACCCTGGTCGCACTACTGCATTTCAACGTACGTCTACTTCCTTGAACTTACCCCACCATCTTACCATCATCTCAACACAATTCACCCTTTATCAACCCTATCCTTGATTTCACGTCACCTCAATCTATGATAGATTTGAGGGGGATTACCTATACTCTTAACTGGGGTAACCACTTCTTATTAATTGTTAGTGCAGCTTTACAAGACAAGCTACACGACAACAAGGAGCTAATGCAGACACCAAATTTGTGTCTTACGACACCCTGTGCCCCACATCTCATTTCGCAGCCTAACCTCACCACCTAAACCTTACACAATTATCTATTAATTACCTTATAATTAATAAATCCACATCTTTAAACCTACCACTTCATTTTGCCACCTCATCATGACCTACCCCTCACCCTAAACTAACCTAATTAAGACCTATAACTTGCTCTACATCCACAGCCATGACTAATTACTCCTCACCCGCACCAAAACCAACCTAATAATGACTTGACCAAGCCCATAACTAATCCCTCAGGAGAAAAGGAGGGAAAGTTGGCTATTTTACTAAAAATAGCCCACTTTGACTTAACCGACATCGGTTCCTACTCGACCGCCATTGGTTACGTAACCGCCATTGGTTACCTGTAAATGACCTCCCCCAACCAAAAACAAAGGATGTGAATTCATTTAAAAGATTCGAAATTCACTTGGCAAGATAGAGACAAGTGAAGAAAAGAGAAGAGTTTGCAGAGAAGGACATCGAACCCAAGACTGCAACTGAGTAACCAAAGCATAGTGACACTCATCCAAGCAATGGGAGAGAAGATAGCTCACTTTTGATTGTCAGATCATCCCACCTGAGCCTTGCCTTTGTCATCACAGTCCTTGGCCCTGTATCTTCATCAGGAACTAGTAAGTAGTGTCTTGTACGTTTTTAAATACCATTTCTTGAACTTCTGATTCATAGTAATTATAAGCTCACTCCTAGATCTACTACCCGATAGCACCCTACATCTAACTTTCATTCCTCTACCCTTACATTGCCCCAAGAACAGCTCCCATACTCTCTGAGTCTTCTCCATCACCCTATTGCCTACCCCTAATCATTTACCAACCTTATAAACACCATAACCACCTTACAGCCAACCTTCATTGAAAGCCCCTAAATCACTACCCCTACCGATATCGGTTATCAGCAATAGGTACCGGTGTTATAACCACAGTCGGTTATATAGTGACCGACATCGGTCATTGTGACTCAAACCAAAACCAACCTTTCCTCTATTGCTTTTTAACGAGGTAACTAAAGTGTAATTTCGCAATAACTTCTTTGTTATCATTTGTGTTAATTCTTATTAAAAATGGAACTAACCACCTTCGAAATGAAGTCTAATATTTCCTGGGCCCAAGGTAGTTCCCTCATTTATTGTCTAAGTAAAATCTGGTGGTCTTGTATTCTTACTTGCAGGTAGTCCTTCCCAGACAAAAAGGATTTCTTCGCAATCAGTTTGATCTCTCTCTATGGTACGTACACACCCTCCCAACATTCAACAGGTATTCCTCCTAGCCCTAACCCTTATCTATTTCTCAAGAGAATGAAAGGATATAGGCAACTCTATTCTAAGAACGGAAACATTCTATGCAAAACAGCTGGTTTTGGTAGTTTTTGGTTTAGAGCTGTTATAAGGGTCATCTTAGCCCCAACTCACCGAGATGGGAATTGAGTTCCTTCCCTAACTCATCATTCAAGTTGTCTTGCATGGTTTCTTTGGATCATTCTACGTAATGTTTCTTCTTCGGTGTTCTTTTTTTACATGAGATCGGGTTTTATAGGCTTGCATTTCTCATTTGTGTTAGCTAGGTCATTCATTTCTTGCATACATTTTTTGGGATTGGTAATTTATTTGGTTCAAGCTTAGGTTCCCTTGCCTTTTTACATGGCTCTGCACTCACCTTTTATACTTACACCTACACCTATGTGCATTAAACCTCTTGTTATGAGCTCACTTTTGTATAAGCCTTAATTTCTGTGTTTTCCTCTAGTTTTTCCTCAGCATTGGTTTTTTCCACTTCGAACTCCGATGAGTACATTACTTAGAAGGTTACAATTTGATCAATATACTTTGGGTTTATGCTAGACATATTCAACCACTCTGTGTCGAATCTCAACCCTCTGCATTGAACTTATTTGCTGCTAGTTACTTTCCTGGTTTGTTGGCTGTACAGGATCTGTGTCATTTAACATTCACCCTTGGTTTCTATTTCTTATTTGCCATTGGTTCCTAGTGTTGAATGGTTCATGTGCTATGCTCGAGACTCATTCATGCTAGATTGATATTGTTAACACATATCTTCCTTGACTCTACCCGCTCCGGTGACTTGCTTGGTGTTCCCACAGCTCCTAGTCCCTCATCACATCAACCTGATAACTCACCATACTATTTAACTCACCCACTCACCTTTTTGGTAAATATCTTACATGTCATTCAATTTTGTGTTTATCTGGTGTCCTTGGAATTTTCTCTTTCTTATTGGTGTTTAATTCACTCTCCTCAGGGAAACATTCCTCCACATGACTTTGCACTTCCCATTTGACCCAGACCTCTTGTGAGTTGACTCACATGACCCGTTCCCCATATAATCCACACACTAACTCTCCCGACTGAGCTAAGTCAACTTGGTGCACCTCTCACAACTCGCACTGTTAAGTTGGACACCCCTTTTCCACCTCTTGAGATCCTAACCCTCCTTGCTCCCCTTTTGACCTTTTTTTTGTTTTTTTGTTTTACTTTTTAAACAATTTTTAACATTGTAAAGTAGAAATAATGTAAAAATAAATAAATTCTCTTGTAGAAAGAGGGGATAGCCTTTTTTTCGGGCTCATTTTATAGGGTTATTGGGCTTTCTGAGCCATTTTTTTGGCTCGTTGCTTATAGCACTCTTCTTCACCTGTGGCTAGTGGACGTATTTTCCATAACCTTGCAGTAAGAGAGCCTTCACTTTTGAACCATGAGACACCTTTTTTATCACTTTGAGTAGTTTGTTCCCTTATTTCTTAGTGCCTTTATGGTTGATTATGTACATACCTCTACTTCCAAATTAGGAATTCATTGTGGCCTCCAATCTTGCGTGATTTTTCACCTATTATGAGGTGAGTGGCCAACTTTCAGACATTGCATGTATGTACCCTATTATACTATCCAGTGCCGCAGATAAGGGGGTTATCATTGTTCTTTTCTTGGGTCCATGTTGTCTATAGATGTATTATTGAGTGAGTACAACATCTTGCATTCTTGTACCCTTCTTCTTGTGCACCTTGAAATTTTGTTTCCACATCATGGAGGATGCTCTTTCTAGAATTGAGCATCACAATATCACCTTACCACCAGTTCTTATAAGGAGAGAGAAATATTCAACTTGTCGTGCTTCTATTGAATGTTATTTCACCCATGAGGGTCTTTCACACTTCTTGATTGGCCAGTTCTTACACCAATTCATCATCATCATCTTGAGGAAATTCTTAACACTTATGACAAAATCTTTGGTCACTTGATGATGTAAATCTCCATACCTCTCCACTTTTACATGGAAGACTCAGATCCTCCCCACCATATCTGGAGCATATTTTAGTCCCTCTATGAAGACCCTTCACTTGCTACCACTACACAACTCATTGTTGACCATGCTAATGCTTCCATTCACTCTTTGCACTCATGTTCCATTGGAGAACACTTCTCTGAGATAGATGTGAGGATTTCCCCTTGTGCTCCCTCACATCTTGATTTCTCAATTGAAAAAAATATCCCTACACTTGTTGCTTCCGTTGAGTGCCATATTGCTTCACCTTGGTCTTCCAACAGCTCTTTACAATAGTCTTCCACAATTTTCTCCTCTTTTTCTTCATGTGATGGCAGTTCCATTGACATAGACTCACTCTATTTTTATTTTAATGATGAGGATTGTGCACCCAGTTCTGATGCCGAGAGTACTACAAAGGACTCCTATCATCCTTCTCTCCTTATTCTAGAGAGTGTTGACACATCCCACATCTCATATAATATTATGTAATCTCATACTCAGCTTCATACCATTGTTGTACAAGCCTCCTTTCCACTTCCAGTGTGTAAGGCCCCTTTCACTCCTCTAAATTCATTGGATGACTTATACTTGTTTGACATTCCTCTTTTGTTTGTTGAGCCCCCTCATTGGGAGGAGTATCTGCCCAACCTTGGTCGTATTTTCATAGATTCCACTTATGATTTACTATAGGTTCCTCATCCTTCTATAGGTTTTTTAGAGGAGTTCATCATCTCCATTATTATAATTTACCCTTTTAGGACTCTTATCACTTCCATATATCAAGAGATCTTTCTTTGATCCACCCTTTCTTGTCAATCCCTTTTCTATTATGAGGGTTGTTTTTTTTCCTGCACTTCACCTGGACATCCTTTATGTGAGTGTTCCTCTTCTTCACTATGATATATATATGAATGTGGCATTACCTTTGGTTACTTGGTGCTCACTTGCTAGACCTATGTCACATTTCCATGGACTAGACTAAGAGTTCTTCGTGCTGCTGCCTTCAATGTCCTTTATAGAGTGGGCAGACTTACAACACGTCATTTATGTCCTTCCTAAGGGAAAGCACATAGTTCAATGTGGGTGTCTATTATTCATTATAGAGGGACATGATCTTTTCATTGACACTCTTATGGGAGGCTTCCTAGAGTTGTAGAGTTCAGATCTATCCATGACATCTTCTACTTTTCTCTCATCTCCCTCTTCTTCTCTCTTCTTCTTCTTTCTAACAAATTTCCACTTTGTACATGGGTACATTTTCAGGATTGTCTATTTCTATGACCCATCTTTAGCATCTTTATTAGATTAGAGAGTGTGTTTTTATCTTGTGGTGAATTTTTTTCCCACCAGGTTTTCCTTCACTGCTTGGGAATTCTTTATTATGTATGGGTACCTCATCAGGATTTTGTTCCAGGACCCATTTCTCTCTTCTGACTTGTCACCTCATCCTAGTTTACAATGAAGGGGTGTTGGTGTGAGTCATTTTCCACATCATCAGGTGATTCATCTCACTTAGGTGAGATCGTAGGTTTGTGTGTCATTTATGGGTCATTATGGGATTACCTTATGCATTAGTGTGTTAATGTGTCATTGGGAGTTAATTATCTATTTTGGGAATGTAACTCCCCCTCTCCACTTGAGTTGTCATGGCTACAGCATTGGGGGTTACTCAACACCTCCTATATGTACACCATTTCCTCCATATGAGAGAGAGAGAGAGAGTTTTATGATTGTAACGAGATTCTACCCATTTGTCAAATATTTGCATGCACTTTTGGTTGATTCCCTCTCCTCCTGAGATATTTTGTGCTAATTTTCACATGTCTGTGGATGTTCACATCATCCCTCATGATCCTTGTATTTCAGGTTTTTGAACCCTCTTTCAACACTTGGTTGTTATAACATAGATTATTCATCTTTGTTTTGATATAGACCCTTCTAGATAAAATCGGTCCAAAATATAATTCACTATGTCAGAATACTATGGGCATGATGATATTTTGGGGTTGTCAATGTTGTAAATACACATGTTGGAGAATCTAAGATTGATTAACTCACCAAAATCCAAGGGATGGTCATAAATGATTTTCCCCATTGACTAACTTTTGATTCTTGTAAGTAAGATCAATTTTTTCATGAGCATTATGAACCTACCAAATTTCTTAGACAAGGTTCCTTGATTTAGGAAGGTTTGTAACTACTAGCATCTGATAATGAGTATGTACCTTATTCATTTAGTTGCAAAGATAATGACAACACACTCCTTCTCTACATGGTTATATTAGGTATCATAATCAATAAGTACATGACTAATGAAATAGATAGTGTGGTCACGATCATCATCATCTTCTTATACTAACATAAATGAAATCAATATGTCCATGGATATAGAATAAAGGATTAGAGGATGATAAAAATTAGGTAACATAAGATTAGGTGGGAGAGGAGGAATAATTTTAATAATTCAAAGGTGTCTTGACATTATTTCATCTAGGTGTTGCAATACATTTTCTTTAGAAGAACTTTAACAGGATGTATAACATAGGTGAGATCAAGAACAAACCTTTGGATTACCCCAAGTTTACCTAAGAAAGATATGATGTTAGAATCATTTGTAGGTGGAGTCATCTAAAGAATTGCATACTGTTTTTAGGGTCCACCTTGATTCCTCACAAGGAGATTATGTAACCCAAGATCTTTCCTCTTGTGACTTTGAAATGCCATTTCTTGGGATTCAAGGTGACAATGTATTTGATTAAGTGGGAGATAAAGATATGAAGGAATTTGGGGTGATCACTCTTATTTATGAAATTTTCTATAAGGTCATCCACATAGGTTTTGAAAATTTTGTTGATAAGGTCATGGGATATATAATACATTTCCCTATAGTAATTATCACCAATAGATTTTAGACAAAAAGGCATAACTACGTAGCAGAAGGTCCCCTAAGGTGTGGTAAAGGTCATTTTGGTATGATATTAATCAAATATTCTTATTTTATTGTATCCCAACAATCCATCCATGAGGGATAAAAATTCATACTGAACCATTATGTCAATGATGAAATCTATAGATGGTAGAGGGAAATTATATTTCAGATAAGCCCTATTAATATCCTTAAAGTCAATACAAATCCTGATCTTACCATTTTTCTTAAAGACTGAGATGATGTTGGATAACCAAATGGAATATTCCATTGGCTTTATAAAACCTACTTATAGGAATTTTATTACCTCCTCTTTGACCATTAAAGTGACTTTAGGCTTCATTGGTCTTAATTTTTACTTGATGGGTTTAGCATCAATTTTTTTACCAAATTATGAACTACCACACTAGGATCAACATCTATCATATCATTATAAGTCAATGTGAAATCCTAAGAATGATATTTTAGTATCTTAATATTCTCCTCTACTTCCTCTACAAATAGTGAAGAAATGAGTTTCAAAATATAGGGATCTATTTCCATTCTGATATTGATATTGATCATGTATTCTAACAAATAATCATTTTCTTCTTTAAATTTTGGAGGAGAATGGGAAAATTCAAGAGATTCTACCTCTATCTCATATATTTCACAATCTCATGAGAGTGAAATGAGATCGGTTCTTGCTTTGAAATAAGATAAAGGATGGGGAATAATAGAAAATCCTTTCTTATAATGATTCAAAGGGAGATCATTGTATAAATGTAAGAAATCTAGAATTTCCTCATCATTCTCAGTAAAGTCCATTGTAACAAGATCACATTTTTCTCTATGTATGGAATTATGGTTTCATTTGGAATTTTTCATACTGAGGGTTCAAATATTATGGATATAAGAAACTTGGTCAATATTAAATTTACATCTAGGTAAAATTGGGAAGAATAAGAGGCCACAAAGTCACCTATTTACTTTATCTCCCTAAGAATGGATTCAATGGGGATAAATTCAAATTTTTTCTCATCTCACACACATTTTTTTTTAAAGTTGGAGGTGTTATGATCTAGTTTTGTAGCCTTTAGAAAAATTATTAGATATCAATGGTAAATCCCATATGACTCTAATGTTTTTGACTTCCATGAGAAGAAAAGATTCATACTATGCCCCATTATTGGTGCATTCAAAGTCTACTTTAAAATAAAAAGGGGGTGATCTTACCTTATGGAGAAGTTAGGTTCACCATTTCACTTACATCGTACCATAATTTGGCTCCATCATAATGGAGTGTCCATGTAGTCATTTTTACACCCACCAAGAACAAGGGAACCCCATACGTGTCGACTTATCACCCAGTGGGCACTGGGTGCTCACTCGAGGCACGTACAGGTGCTGAGAATCTCTTTTATGTGATTTGAGTGGGAAAAAATTATCTATGATCCAAACTTAAAGGAAGTGAGTGGAAATGGGACATGCAACCATCATAGAGCTCAAAATGGCTTCTAGATCAGTGCAGTCATTCCAGACAGAAAAGTACTTAACATATTAAGAACTGAATCAAAACAGAAAGGGAAATGCGTAAGGATTCAGAATCATTCTATAAAAATGCATTAAAAAAAACCATGAAGATATGTAAATGCACTAGAATCATTACTAATCATATTCATATAAAATGGTAACATCATTACATTCATTATATTCATTAAAGAGCATCACAGAAAGGCAGACCGAAGTCATGCATCATAACTGGATTCCTATCCTTTGACTCTCAAAACAAAAATTTAAACATCCAAGCCCTTGATACATCCATCTCCTATGTTTTATCTACCCAACCCAAATAGAATTCCTTTACAACATTTCTTCAGAGCTCCATTCCCTTTTCATCTCTTTATATCTCTTTTCTTGTGTGGACGCTTGTATATATAGGCATCCAAAAGTGCTAAATCATCCTTTTGTGGCCTCTGATCCAACATCAAGTGTCTAAATTTAGTCCTCCATGGGCGCATAACCCTCCAGGCCTAAGATCTCCACTCCTTGTCATGATGGTCTTCTATGAGTTTCCATCACATGGCATATTCCTTCCTAGGCCAACCTATCACCAGGTTGGCATCTTATCCACTCCACATGCATAGTCGGGTTATGATTTTCTCGTGTCCTTCCAGATACGCCAAATACAACTAAGTTGCAAGACCTTTTCCTGTGGGCATGCATCATGGGTTCTACTAAGATCCTCCTAGAACCTTGCCTTGCACGTCTTCTCCTTGAGCACCTATTTCTTAACTTCAGTCTTGCACGCCCATGTGCATTTTTAGACTTAGTCAATATTTTAGGGGCCCAACATCACCTTACACTTTACATGTTCTCCACCCACAGGAACACTTCTCCAATGAATAAAGAATCAAAATATACTTAATAATAAGGGAATGAAGAATTGGGGAAAGAAGAAAGAATGGGGAAGTGATGGAATTATTGCAACAAGATAGGAAAATATTTTTACAAGTCAACCTCCAACATGTTCTAGGAATTGAATTATTTTTGTGCTCTCTCACAGAGGTCACCAACTATGGCACTTATCTCCCAAAAGCTCAGTCCATCTCCTTGAGCATTCATAGTGTCAACAATTTTTTCCAACTCCTTTCTCACGTCCTCAAGTGTGTCCATACATCTAGTAATCTATGGGTATAGCTCCTTTATCTAGTTCTTGATTATACCCCTTAGGGCCTCAATAGCTTCTAACTTCTTTTCAACCTCAGCTAGGATTCTATCCCAGTCTACTCTATTCCCTTTTTCCTTTTCTTGGAACTCTTTAAGCTCTTCTTCACAACTGGTAACGAGAATACTCACCACTTTATCTCTATCTATGTAGTTGTCATATGCGGCCTCAGCGGTATGGGTAACAATCTTAACATCAATAAGGACTTTGTTGTATTCAGCCATGATTGCTACTACCTTTAATTTTTCCTCTTTCTCTAGGCACGCTGCTACTTCTTCCATGAATTCTAAAGCTAGAGGTTTCGTTTCCATGGTGAGGATGCACATTAAGTCTTCAAGGCACTCAAGGGAAGATCCATACTTTTGCATGGGAAGTGTTAAGTCTGGATGCTTCAACATAATGAAATTTGTGATGGATTCTACCTTCTTATGTACTTCGTGCACCCTTGCCTTTTCTTCCCTTACGTCACACTTTAGCTGCATGTTAATTAGTTCCTCTTGCTTTAAATCCTTTGTTCTCTCTTCTAACTCCTATTCTCTATTTTCTAGCTCTTCCTCTAGAAATTTTACTCTTTCATTCCGTCCAAAGAGCTTAGCTTCAACCTCAACTGAGACATTGTTGAGCGTGTTGCATAAATGTTCATCTGAAAGCTGTGGAGCATTTACCAAGGGGTTGTCTCCTTTTGACCCAGGCGTTTCCATAAGTTCCCCCTGGATTACCTCAAACTCTAGCTCGTTCATGTGGGACTCAATTTCCCAAGAGAGAATTTTCCTCATCTGAGGGTATGCACCTTCTTCATTAAAGAACTTCATTGCCAAGAGTTGATATGTAGGGATAGTGCTTTGGAAGCGCACATGCAACACCTTGTTTGGATCATCAATGTAGCTCATTCCTTACCTTTGGATCTCCATGTGATTTCCCCTGTGCACGTGCCCTTAGGAATAGTTATAGCTAGATTGGGGCCTCCCGTGATGCTGTGATATTTTCCTACTCTCTCTTCCTTATCTTCATTCATGACAATTTCAGCGTTGTGCTCCAAATCTTGCTCCACTAAGGCCTTGATGATTTTTGTTTCTTCTCTTTCTACTGCCTCATTTATTTTCTCCTTCATGAGGCTTGGAATTATCTAATCCTATGTGCCAAACTCTTCACTTCTTCCCATGTTCTGGGTGCCTTCCTCCTCCTGGCCACCCTTGCACTGCATGAAAAGAAAATCATTTTCTTCTTCTCCACCCTCTTCTTCTGAATTGCGTACAATGAAAACAAGTGGTTCCCCACCTCCTGTAGGTTCATCTTCTTCATCGTTATCCCTCTCACCCATGTACTTCTCCAATCTCTCTTTGTCTTTTGAATCAACCTCCTCCATCACCTTATGTTTCTTCGTAACATAGGATTCCAACGTAGGAAATTATGTTCTCTTGTTCCTCCTCTGGTGATTTCTCCTCCGTGATAATATTTCTTTATTCTAACGCCTCCTCTCTGACTGGTGACCCCTTCCTATGCATGTAAGTACTTGTTCTAGCACTTGTTCCTAAAGTGCCTATTTCTTTTGTAACTTGGGCACTTGGTGCCTTTTTCTGCATTTCATTTTCCTTCTGTCTGGGCATGGGCTTCTTCCTACCTATTAGGTCCTTAGGTATATATACTTCACTTTCAAGATAAACACCCTTCTTAAACTTGGGAATTTTGTAAAGGTATACTCACGCTATGGACCTCCCTGCAATGGGAAAAGTTAGGGGTTTTACCAACATCATGCGCATCTCCCTATGGTCCTGGTCCACTTGACTAAGGTCAAAATTTAACTTCTTGGACTCCTTGAATCTTTTAACTCCCACCTAGAATTATTGAGGTGTGAAGCCGAATGGGAGCTTGCACCATGGGCTCATGGTTTTATCAGTCAACTTGAACTTACCAATACAAAAGTGTTGGTATACAATGAACTCAAATTCTCCTACTGTAAGCACTAGCAGTTGTTCCAGTATTATCCATTCTTCCCTGAACACATTCCTCAAATACGTATACCACTTTTTAAGATGCACCTTGTTAACATGCATCATGCTATCACAAGTGTATTTCTCAAATATTTTTGTAGGCTAGGGGTCTTCCTTTGGGTATACCCAAATGAATTTGTCTGCTGCATCTGGCACTATGATCTCTGAGAACACAATGGTTAAGAGGACATTACCAAAGAGAATCTTATCTACTTCCTATACGCTCATGATAATTTCATCTGTAATGTATGCAGACAAATTATATATGGTGCCCTCTGATATTATTCTACAAACATTCAACCAGGACTTGTTTACCTACATCCATATTTCTTACACGTTGATTTTTTTTATTAGGCACATGGCCATTCTCATCACTGGGTCTTGGATATCCATGATATCAAAGTACCTTAACCCCTTCTTGTATGCATACGCGGCCACTATTTCCTTAATTGCTTCCTTATCGCACAGGTCATCCTATAAGCTTTCTCCCTCATAGATAAAGCCTATGAATCTTGAAATTAGCTGAGGGGTTATGCAAATCTTGCACCCCATGAAGTGAAATTGGTCTTCATGTATGTGTGACATTAGCCACTGATAGAGGTGCTCTAGCTTTCTGAAGTAGGGAAATTCATAGATTTGTAATAATCCCACCTTCTCTAACTTTTCCTTAACTTCGTCACTATAAACTGGCAACCCCTCAGGTGTTCTCTAGTTAGCCAGGTGCACTAACTCCAATGGAATTTTTTTTCAATCGAATTCATGTGATGATTATAGTCACTTACTGTCATTTCTCTTAAGTGGGATTCCCATTCCATCCCGAGCAAAACCCCATCTGGGTACTGCATTTCTACATGCCATTCCTTGTTAGTACTTATGGTAATCTCTTGTTGTTTTCCCTTTCCTTTGCCCTTATTAGGTGTTACTACTGGTTTCTTAGGTGCCATTTCTTGGGTTATCACTTCAAATTCTCTTCCTAGCTCTACTCTTCTATCTTTTCCAAGTTCAAATCTCAAACTTGTGAAGAAACTCCTTTCCAACCTGTGCCCTAGCTACCAAACCCTAATTGGAATATCCCTTTCACAAGATGATGCTTCTCCACCACCTTCTCTATGCCCGTGAACTACTTCCCTTCTGGTTTACAGATCCAAACTAGTCACTCACGGTTTAAATATTTCCAATTTTTCTTCACATAGATCAACTCTAGAAACCCTAGTTCATAAAATCTCTTCCTTCTCGTATTCACAAAGTAAAATGATGAAGTGTCCAACCTTCTATTTATAGTTTTTCCTACTTTGTAACATTAAATGTTACCTTACCTACCACCATACTTCAACACTTAATGTGTATTTTTCAACAAGACCCAACTTTAGTGCTTTCACTCACACACCCAATTCTGCGCGGACAATTCCCCATACTTCTAGCATGTAACTGATCCTTCTTGATAATAGACTCTTGCACGTGTAGAAAAAGCACGAAGGCACTTCTTCTGTCATGATTTTTTCTCTCACCTACCTCATGTTGCATTTGTGCTTCTTCCTCTCTTGTACATGGATCCACAATGTAGCCTTACCCTGACACCAACCATCCTTTTTCACCTTTCCTTACATGCACTTCCTTCACAGAGCCATTCAACCAGGATTTCCAACACAATCCTTCTTGGAACTTCATACCTTGTAATTTCTTCCACCTTACTCTACCCCACACTAAAACGATGTGCAGTCCTCTGCGAATTCAAAACCTTCAAAAAGTAACGAGGTTACTGGTGCCCAAGGTGCAAAACAAAACAAAAATGATAAAGGGAAACACAAGAAAAGGAACAAGCAAAATAAAGGAAATCCTGAACTATCTGTCAATAGTTCCTTATTACAAACACCAAGAAGACTTATTTATAGTAGGGTTTTAACCTACTCCCATTGAAGTGTTTTGGAAATCTCATCCCATCCAGCACTTACAACTGGCATGCACCTGAATCATGGATATACAAGATGATGTAGGGGGCCAACCAATGGAATTTTAACTTCCCGGTATGGTGCAAAAAATTTGAATCATATAGCAAGACCATCTACCCAACCTCAAACTTCTTGTTTTTAATGTGACAATCATGCCATGCCTTTTGTTTTGATTTTTCAGTTTTCGTGCTAGCTCCACCTGGCTAATGATCATCTCTCATCTAATTACATTAACTTGTTAATTCTTTCTTCCAGAACTTTTTCATCTTCTCATCCTCCTGCGCTCGCTATACGCAGAGAGGGTAACATGAATTCAAATAGTAGGATAGCCTCCTCGCCAAAAACCAATTGAAATGGTGTGGCCTTATTCAACCTCTTGTAGGTTGTCCTATATGCCCAAAGAACAATTGATACTTTGTCATCCCAATCCTGTCTACCAACATCAACGATCTTAGTCAACGTGTGACTAAGTATTTTGTTAAACACCTCAGCAGTTCCATTTTCTTGAGGGTGATAGGGAGTAGTTTTGTGATGGATCACCATGAATTTTTGATAGCATCATCTTGACCATTTCATTGAGGAAGTGCGTACATCTAACACTTTTCAAAATCAATGGGCATCCATACCTATTGATTATGTTTTCCCATAAAAATATAGTAGCGGTACCCGCTATACAATCCTTTGTAGGTGGTGCCTCTACCCACTGTGTCAAATAATTAGTGTAAGTGAAGATATATCACGAGCCAATCCTTCACACCACTGGCAAGATTGGTCCGAAAAATTCAATAGCCCACTTCTTAAATGGTTCCGCATTGGCTATTGGTTGCAAGGGAATTTCATCCCTTTTTCCAGGTTTGCCAAGGCACTGGAAATGGTCACAGGCCTTGCAAAACTCAATGTAATCTTGATAAATGGTCTCCCACCAAAGCCCTGCAAGGAAAATATTACATATGGCTATATTTCCCACATAGTGTCCTCCTGAAATCCCACCATGCACCTCTTTCATAATTGTAATGCGTTCATGTTCTAGTACGCATCGGCATAGAACCTCATCACAACGCATTTTGTACAAATCTCAACTAATTAACATGTAGGGCACGACATATATGGCCAACTTCTTCTTCTCCAAGGTCTTCATTTTCACTGGTGCCACACCTATTTTAAGAAATACTACAATATATTCTAAGTCTGAGGGCACGTGCCGCATCCTAAATAGTTGTGCATCTGGCATGGTATCCTCAATGCTTTGCGTGTCCTCCCCTGAATCAATCCTAGACAAATGATCAGGTCTAGAATTACTTTTTCCTGGTTTGAGAACCACCGTGAACTCGAATTCTTGGAACAATAGTACCCATCGACATATGTACCCTCATAGAATGAGCTTATTCATAAATTATTTCAATGCCACATGGTCAGTGTAAAATATAAAAGGGGTTACCAATAAATACTGTCTAAATTTATGAAGTGCTTAGATCATTTTCCTCGCGCTCAGTTGTAGTATAATTTTACTCCACTGGTGTTAACTTCTTACTTGGAAAGTACAAAGGATGATCAACAATCCCTTCATGAAGTTATGCAAGTAATGCTCCAATGGTGGTTCCTGAAGCATCCACATGAACATGGAAAGGCTTATCCCAAGAAGGGAATCGTAGTATGGATGCAGTGACAAGCCTATCCCTCAAAGTGTTGAATGCCTTTTGCTGCATCTCTCCCCAATGAAAGGCACTTTTATATCTAAGAAAATATTCTAAGGATGTGGAAATCTTGGTATATCCCTTGATGAACTTCCTATAGTACCACGTATGCCCGAGAAATCTGCACACTGCACTTTTACTAGTAGGTTCCCTCAATCCCAAAATTACTAAAACTTTTGCGAGATCTACTAGAAGGCCCTCCTTATATATGATGTGTCACAATAATGTTCCAAATGGGGTAGAAAATACACATTTATTAATGTTGAGAGATATCCTCAACTACCAACACCTTTCAAACATCAGCCTTAAGTTGTCACAATGGTCCTTTACTAACCCATATATTATCCAATCATCCAGGTAGACTTGAAGAAATTTACGGATAAAGTCATGGAAAGCTTGCAACATAATGCACAAGAACACAATAGGCACATTCTTCGCAAAAGGAATGAATGTATAGGAAAAACTTCCCCACTTAGTGGAGAAAGTTGTATTTCTTTGGTCCTCCTTCATAATCCTTATCCAGTGATAGCCCAAGAATCCATCCACGAAAGAGTAGACCTCGCGTCCTACCTCTCCTTCTAAGATATCTTCAGTAAATGGGGTTGGGAAAGGATCAATGATACATACTACATTTAGGTCCTTGTAATCAACACAGATCCTTATCCTTCCATCCTTCTTGATACTAATTACCATTGGACTTATCCATTCTGAATCTTCAACAACTTCAATGATGCCCGATGCTATCATCTTATCTATTTCTTCTTTGACCCTCACACGCAGCTTAGGATTCATTCAGTATGGTTTTTTCCTGACTGGGTGTGCACCTTCCTTCATATTTATCCTCATTTACCCTAAGAAATGGGGAATGCCTTTAAGGTCATGATACCTGTGTGGGAATAAATCCTCAAATTCACGTAAAAGATCAATTATCTTAGAGACTTATTTCTCTGACCAATATTCTCCAATGATTTCCTCTTTAGGCTCTTCTTTTGAGCTAATGTTAACCTTCTTTTCCTTTAAAGGTTCATGATAGGCACATGCCCATTCATCAGTGCTATCTATAACTTTGCGCATCCCTATAGAGTGGTTAAAATCTAAGTTTTGTACTTCTTCTCCATCAATAACATATACCATATTCCCCATTTCTTTCACTATACACGTGTGCTAAAACTATATCTCTTCTATTTCCTCCTCCTCAAATCACGCTTCTAGGCTAGGTTCTCCTAGTAACTCTTGTATTCTGTCTTCTGCCATAGCACTATCCCCTGATGTAAGGTGATTGACAACCTGCAATGCCTTATGTACTGATGGATTTGTACTCTAGTAATCAAATTTTTAAATGAGGTTAGCTATAAATTCTCACCAATTACCAGTTTGGCGACACATAACTGAGTGGATATAGCATGCACGTGCACAACCTTGCAAGGTGGAGTATAAATTTTGAACCCATAATGAAGGTAGTAATGCTTCTACATTTCCCATCTAGGCTATCTCACATGCTTGGATATGGAAGGAAGTGGTCTCTTTACCATGGTAGTATTTTATAGCCATGGGTGCGTTGCTCCTGTAAAACCTTATAGAGAAGGAAAACCTCACCTCGTGCCATTCCAAGAGATTCTCCTGATGCGTTGCTCACCAGCGCACAACAGTTCTGAGTAGGACATAACTTAACATCCCTCTTCATTCATTTCCCTCCTTCCAATGAGCTTCCATCTCCAGCAAAAAGTCCTTAGGGAAGGATCCTCTTGAGTACTTAGGTAGATCCTTTCCTCCTAGGCACTGAAACATATGCACCTTTGTCACCTTTGTCACTAATCCCCTCAAATGCCATCCGATTAACTCATAGGTTCCATGTGCCCAATTATCACACACTATACTAGTGGTGTCACTTAGGGACTTAGTATCCTCAAACTTAATAACTCCCTCTGTGGGATGAATTGTCTCTGGATCCCTGATTGAGTGCACATATATTCTATCCAAGACCTCTTCTCCTAAAGGTTTAGTATAGGGTGTTGATTTTCCATCATCAAGGGGTATGATGACCCATTCCTCCTCATACTCAAAGCTTATGTATCCCTTATTAAACCAAAGATCTGCATTGTTCTTATAGCACCATGGGTGCCCAAGTAATGCTGGGAAATTTTCTACCTCGATGAGCACCAAGATTTTGAATTCCCCAGTAAACATAGCTCCCTGAATGGTGGTAGATGCATCCTATAAGACATCGATGGGAATTGCCTTTTTTTTTGCCATATACAACACATTTGAAAATGGCTATAATGTAGGTCTTCCCATCTGATGCCATGCATCCAAGGTGAGAAAATTGACCTCCATACATGTGTAAATGATGATATTACTAAAGATCCATCCATCCATGATCACATTTAACATGATCTCCCTATCATAGTCAAGGATGTGAGGGGGAATGTTTACATGCATGACCTACCTCTCATGCTCTTCTCTGGCACATGGGACCTTCTCTCTTGACCATGATCTTAGAAATGAAATAATATTCTCTTGCCTTAGCATTTTACATACTTCCTTGACCTCATCCAGGTCATCTTTTGGTGCCTTGACCTTCCTTCTTTGCTCCTCCCTCCTAGACTAATCCTTTAGACACTGGATTTCTCCTTGTAAACTCAAAATGAAATCCATGGTTTCTTGATATACTTCTTTTCGATGCGCAGGATCTGGGTACTTCCCATGTACCACTTCTTCCCTTGAAACCAGGTTCTTATACTATGACATTTCTTTTGCGTGTGTGGCCTCTGCTCTTGTTGTTACTATAGCAGGTTCCAAACCTACATCCAGTGTTACCCATGGCATTCATTATGTGTCATCCTTCTTAATACTTACCATTTTAGCACCCTTGTCTTTCTAGTGCTACTGATTCATATGCTCAAACAACTTAGGGAACTCCTCATACTTGTGCTTCTTCCCACACCATGAACACTATAATAAATTTGGGCACTCGCACTTGTAGTGGTCTGTAGACCCACAATTAAAATAGGTTCCACATGGGAACTCACTTCTTCCTCCTCCACGATTACCACGATAATGGAATCCTTCACAAAATCCCCTTCTGCACGTGCCTCCATCTACATGCTCCTCATAATGGTGATCATTATCCTTATAACTATTAGTAATGCTTGATAGGCACACACCATGATCAATGGCCTCATGCATCTAGTCAATAAGCCTACAATCCTTAGTATTATGGGTTATAGAGGTGAAAATTTTATAGTAGAAAGATATATTCTTCCAAATTGCACACTATAACAAGGGACATCTACTCACATCATGGTCCCCATGAAAAATATCACACTCTACTGCTACGGTGCGTACTATCTTCCGAGGACAACTATCTTTGGCATGCTCTTCTACTTCACAATCTATACACAAAATTCCACTCCGAGTTTCATGAGATGAGTTCACAGACAAATTTTCCAACTGCTTAGCCATGAAAGTGATTTGAGCTTCTAGGAACGGGCTAACCCTAGTATCAACACTACCAACAGCTTCAACATGTAGGGTGGCTTCTAATACCTTACACGAGTTTGTGAAATTTTTATGAGATAAAGCTCTTCTTAATGGAGTTATCAACCCTCCAAAAAACCTTTGAGCATGTTGTGAAGGGTGAATGCCATATGATAATTTTGAAAGGAGAGTCTTAAACTGCACGCCATACTCCCACATACTCTCCACCATTCCCTGCTGAATCTCTTTAAGGGAATTGATGCTCTTCTAATCAAACTCGGGGATGTGGAACTATACTAGGAAGGAATTTTTCAATGTGGTGTAATCTACCACCATCTGATGGGGGTCATACTTCCTATACCAGCTATGCGAGCACCCTTGCAATGTCATTACAAACTGACTGGCCTTCCACTCTAGGGTTGTGATCCCCATCACATGCCATAGTATTTCACACTTGTGAACATGCTCTGCATCATCCTCAATACCCTTGTAATATGGAAAATGTAAAGACATCTCAAAGAAAAATTGAGGAGGTGGATGAGGCCTCTGTCCTCCTGGTCTAGACACTGGGTTTCCTTTGGTGTTTCCTCATCTATTGGATCCACTAGATCCACTAGGTCTTGTGCCTCTAGATCCACTAACTCCACCTCCAGATCCACCAGGTCTTGTGCTTGAAGTGGTTACTCCTAGGTTCCCCAATGTCCCACTTAATTGTATGCTAATTATCTGTGAGATTGTGCCATTGCCTGATGTGTGTCCTATGCCACTTTTCGACACGTTACCCAAGCCTTGTGTATTTACTCCTTGTCAAAAAATTCCTCTGAATACATGAATAGTTTGCGCAACCATAGAAGTAGGAAATGAAAAATTATATCTCCTAGGGACAGATCTATCACTTCCACCGATACCAACTGGGTCAACGATACTCCTCCCTTGATCTGGAAAACCAAGTGCCAGGGTCTGGTCACTAGGTGGGTTTAGATGCACGCCAATAACATCTTCTCTCTCTACGTGATGAAATCTCATCAGAATTAAAAAGGGTCTCCCTTATGCACTTGCAAAGATGGGGTAACATAGAATTCTCAGGTTCCACGTCCTCTACGTGAACCTCAAATCCTTCCCACAATGTTTGCCTCCATAAATCCATCGCACTTACAACCTTTCATTGTCTAGCAATCTCCCTTTCACGTGCTTTACTATACTTGAGCCATCTCTCCTCCCTTTCTTTCTCTATCACAATGTCTTCCATATTCCTTTACTCTAGCTTCCTCACCTAGTGCTCAGAATGGTTTATCTGGCCATTGGAGATGCCTCTAAAATCAAGGTAATAATCAAGATCTTCATTGTCATAGGGATAATATGGAGAAACAATTCTCTAGGATCCCATAGAAACTCGAACTCAGTGACTTCTGGACAAGAACATGTAGAAATAGCATACTCCAGAGTGTAGCTAGCCAACACATATTTCCACCAATGATCCACAACATGAGTCCATGTCAGATCTGCATCCTGCAACCTCTAGTATTCTTCTTAGGTCCATGTGCATGATCTATAATACCATCTTGATCTAGATGTATATGCCGAGAGCCATTCATACATCTCTACTGGGAAGAAATTTTTTTTTTTTTCATACAAATCATGGTAGAAGTTATCTTCTACCCATCTACGTGCATCAAAATAAGGTCCAATGCTAAATCTCTGAGAAAATTCTTCCTCCGTTCTCTTGAACCATGATTCAACACTTTCCAAAGTTAGGCATTCTGTCATCACTTATTACATAGATCATGATGTATGTCATTTCCCACTACAACTTTGAAAAGAGGTCCCGGGAATAGAACGAAGATGTAGTCATTTTTATACCCACCAAGAACAAGGGAACCCCATGCACACCAAACTATCACCCAGCAGGCGTTGGGTGCTAACACGAGGCATGAGTGGGCACCGAGTCTCTCTGTTATATGAGTTGAGTGGGAAAACATCATCTATGATCCAAACTTAAAGGAAATGAGTGGAAATGGGACATGTAACCATCATAGAGCTCAAAACAGATTCTATATTAGTTTAGTCATTCCAGACAAAAAATTACTTAATAGATTAAGAACTGAATCAAAATAGAAAGGGAAATGCACAAGGATTCAAACTCATTCCATAAACATGCATAAAACAGAACCATGAAGATATGTTAATCCACCAAAATCATTACTGATCATATTCATATAAATTGGTAACCTCATTATATGCATTATATTCATTACAGAGCATCACAGAAAGGAAAACCAAAGTCATGCATCATTACTGGATTCATATCCTTTGACTCTCAAAATGAAAATTTAAACATCCAAGATCTTGATACATCCATATCCTATGTTTTATCTACCCAACCCAAACAAAATTCCTTTATAACATTTCTACAGAGCTCCACTCCCTCTTCATCTCTCTATATTTTTTTTCTTTTATGGCCGCTTGTATATATAGGCATCCCAAAGTGCCAACTCATCCTTCTGCAGCCTTAGATTCGATGCCAAGTGTCTGAATGTGGTCCTCCATTTGTGCATTCCCCTCCAGGCCTAAGCTCTACACTCCTTTTCATGATGGTATTCTAGGAGCTTCCATCCCATGACATATTCCTTCTTAGGCCAACCTATCACCAGGATGGCATCTTATCCACTCTGCATGCACAGTCAGGTCACAATTTTCTCATGTCCTACCTGATACACCAAATACAACTAAGTCTTGAGACCCTTTCATATGGGCGCACATCACGGGTTCTACTAATATCCTCCTATAACCTTGACTTACATGCCTTCTCCTTATGCACCCATTTCTTAACTTCAGTCTTGCATGCCCATGCATCTTTTTGGACTTATTCAATATTTTAGGGGCCTAATAGTCCAATAATCAATAGGGAACATAGAGCCTATGATGTCCTTGGAAGGTTCCTCTTGTATCTCTGACACTTATACTATGCATTTATCTACAAGATCATCCACATGAAGAGAGGATAGCTTGAGATGATTTCCAATTCCTCATGGATCAAAATGAAGAGTAATGGGTGAGTCATTCTATAAGAGATTTAAAACTTATATTGTTATTTATATGGACATAGTTTCTACCACAACAATCTTATTATCACCCTTTTATGTAACTTTGACTAATTTTGGTTTATCAAAATCATCTTTTGTAACCCACTTCATGTCTTTAACAAATTATTTAGAATGAGGTGGATTACTTAATTGATTCATAGGGATTTCAAATTTAGAATGAAATCTGGTTTTTTATTTGAGGTTTTTCAAATGTATGTTGAAAGGATTAGGATCTCCTTGGGTAATAAAGACCTTTCCCAAATGAAGAAATATAATATCTTGGAAAAAAGTGGAAGGAACTTCCTTCATCATGTGAATCCATGGCCTTCTTAGGCGAATGTTATGGTTTATTTCCCTATCTTTAATGTAGAATTTGATTAAAAAAGTTTTTGGTCTGAGGGACACCAGAAGGAATATGTTTCCAATAGAAGTGGATTTGAGAGTATCATAGCCTCACAATGTGTTTCTATTTGAGGAACAATTGGTTTCTCCATAACCTAAATTTTGTAAGAAATATAAGAGGACTATATTCACCATATCACCATCATAAATCATGGATCTCTTAACATAATTTCTATAGACCCATACTTGTAAGTATAATGTAGGGTCTCATCTTTGAGATGTTTCAACATTAGAAGACATATTACTTATGTCAAAAACATACCTAATGTCCCTATTATTTTTTCTTGGAGGATGTACGTAAAAAACAATGTGATTGATTTGTGTCTTAGGATGAGGTGTGACATGTATTAAATGGCCAAGTCTTAACACATATAACAAGGCATAATGATGAGACAATAAATTATTCAACAAATCTAGAAATGAAATGTAAGAAAAGGTCTTGTTTAAGTTTCTAATAAAGTCAAATTCTCCTACAAGATTGGGGGATATATGACTATCATCATAAGAAAATGAGTGAGTGGGGAGAGGATGTGAAGTATACTCTCTTTTCTGAATTATCGCGTTGATTTTCTGGCATAGTTTTTGATTAAAAATTCCCACAATATATTTTTTTTCTTTGGTCTAGATTGAGGGAAACCCAAGAATTATTATAAGTTGAGGATTCATTGTCATGGGTACCAGTAGGAATAACTTTTTAAAATTTTGAGGATTGAAATTCTCCTCTTTAGGGAATTCAGGGAATAGATCTCGATAAATTCTCAAGTTTTCATTTTGAGGCACAACAGATCTCGTGTAACTGAATTATGAGGATCGCTCAGGGTTCCTCAACAACATGTATAAATTTCATTGGTATTTTGGGAGTCTTTGAATGAAATTATTACAATCTATACAAGTATGTGAATCATGGTAAATAACATGGTGAGATCCAAAATATAATTTGAGATTGTAATCCATGGCATTTCATTTTGTTTTTGTTTTAAGGTGAACCCTTGATTGTTATTCTGAGGTTGATTTTTATAAGTGTAACCTTGTGCCCCTTGACTAAATTTTTTGTACTGGTTATAGCCTTGGGATTTGTTTTGGTGAGGGGGGATAGTTGAAATCAACTGCGTGAATAGAGGGGATAAGATAAATATTTATTTGGTTCCCCATGTTATTGTTATTATTGTTCACATTAGTAACATTTATAACATTAGACCTCCCTTCTTGGTTGGTAACACCATGATTTAAATTTAAAATTTTAGGCCCTTATTTATTAGTTTTGTTGTTTTGATAACTTTCATTTTTTTGATTAGGAACTACCAACTTCCCATTAGGATTTTAATTCTTTTGTCCACTATTAATAACTACTTGATCAATGTGGAGATCACCTTCTAAAACTTCCTCATAGGTACAAAATGGAAATTTCTACACCCCATCCTTTATTTCTTGATTAATTGAGTGAAGGAAAATATAATAGAGTTACATTTGGTCCATTTTAGGTGTGTAAAAAAAATATAGAGGACTGAGCACCATATTTATATGAAGCGGATAATAGATTATTTTTATTCCTAATTCAAACTATCCAATGAGAACCATTAGCTCCCAACATCACAGTTATGGATATTGGAGGTGTTTCCCCCTCCATCAACTATGATGGTTCTACTGACCTCACTCTCCATATCAAGGATTTTGGTAAAATTTTAGTAAGGATTGGATCAAGAATAACTCTTACACTACCACCAAGCTCCTAGCTAAGAACCTTATAGAAGATGCCTTGGATTGGTATCCCACACTCCTAGCCAACTACATTGTTGAACTAGAAATCTTAGTAACCACCCTAGTCAGCGAATTCCAATATCATGACCTTCATCAAAACAACATTAATTCCTTCATAAATTGCAATAATATGGATAAGAAATATGCCCAATATTTCATCAAATATTGGAAGAATCTACCTACTTTGGCTAAACACAACATAACCAATGGGAGCCTATTCTAATTGTTCGTTAAAAAAATTGAGCCTCACCTTTAATACAAGGTTAGAGAATTTTCTCCTACCTCTTTTGAAGAAGCATTAAAACATGCCAAACACCAAGATTATATCATGAAAGAGTTTGAAAATCCTCCTCCAAATTAACAAGCCCCTAATAACATCCAAGTCCTCATATGTCCTAGAAACAATAATGCCACTAATGATGGAGTCAAAAATACTCTTCCTCAATGCACTTCCTCTAATTGGACCATCCATAACATTGATCAATATAATTCCCCATCACATTATATATCTTCCCATGGTGAATGGTATAAAAATATATCCACATAAGAGCTACAACAACATCTACCTCACCCATTTACCATGGCAATATACCCCTCTTATCCTCTCCATTAATGACATGATAAGAGTAAGTTATGTTGGTGGCACACTAATTGAGGCCATTCATAAAAATTATTGTGCCCTTTGATCTTTTTATTACAACTTTATCCTTAATAAAAAAATTGATCATGAAGCTATTGTTGTTTAAAATAACCCCCAGGCTATTTTAGAAACTTACAATTCAATTTTGGATTTGGCATCGTGTTTTGACTAAAAAAAGGAGCCTAATGAACTCCAAAAGTTTCATTTCAATTTTGGAGGAAAATGTGCGGTTTTAGACTTTGTGATGATCCCTTCACCTTGAAGATGCCATTCTAAATCAAATATAAAAATACCAATGTCAAAAAACTCATGAGAATTTTCAAGGGAATTTGTTTTATATTTTACAGTTGTAGGATGTAAACTTGCATAATCATTCCCAAGCCTCGTGAATGAATATTCTAGGAGATGGGGGTTTTCAGGTCCTTATAGAATTTTTTAACTTTTTGTGAAAATATGTAATGTGGAAGTCAAATATCGCTACCCAAAAAGGGAATATTCGCTGAATTTTAAGGCACATGGGAAAATGTGTAACCTTGTAAGTTGCACTCAGATATCCGAGGCTTGATCGCATAAAGGAAGGGACACATGATGAGATAGAGTGGAATTCAAGTGGATGGGTCAACACAAGTACAAAGGGAGACACAAAAAAGAGTAGAAAGAGGGAACATGGTGAAAATATCAAGTGAAAAAAGGGACACATGGCACAATTCTAGAAATTTATCACAAAGATGCATCCAACATACCTCAATCCCGTAGAATAAGAAGTTAAATGAAGATTAATGTCCACCCAACCCCCAACCAATCACAATGAAAAACTTCAGAAATGTACACGTAGGAAAATTCAATCTCAATTAAAAATCACAAGCTACCACATGTCATTCTCATGTTCATCTTGAGTTCTAAAATTTGAAATGGCCATAAATTTTCCAATGCTGCTCCAAATATTGCAAAATTAGTTTCATTGGAAATTTCTTCTCAAGCCCCTCAATTTAACATTATTTATTTAAGAATTTTCTGAGGTTTTATGGAAGAAAAAGAGGAAATAAAGTCTAGGCATTGAAAATGTAATTGTATATGACTCTTAATAACTAGATTTAATGAAAAATTGCAATCTTCCATATGTAGGATAAATAATGTATATAAATGGTATTGAAGGGTTCCCATGCTATTTTCTAGACATTTAATGCATCTTGTTGGTGGTTGTAACTAGAAATTCATGATTACAAGAAATGAAAAATATTTTCATTAATGAAAATATTGAATATAATCTCTTTCCCTCTCTTTTCACTCTTTTCTCTCTCCCATCCTTTTATTTATTATAAATTGATGCTTATCTATCAAGGATGGACATTCTAAAATGTCAAGGAACCATGTAAACATGGTCTTCCAATTAACTGTGAGCTGAAAACCTAAAATCTAGACTATGTAGATGTATTTTTTCCTTTTTCTTCAGATTTAATGATATGTGCATACCATTGTCAGGAAAATGCGCAACATGGAAATTGACAATTTCTAAGCACGAAAAAGATACCCCTATACCAAATTTTTATAGTCCTATCATTCTTATGCACCCCAGGTCAAATCCATCAGTTTGGTCACCCCCTATTTGATGTCAAATTAGTCCCCTTAGTGATTTACAAAAGTCTATTCATTCCCCCTAGGTGATTTTAGGGAATTATGAAAAGATGTTATCTTCTGGTAGTATTGGGAAGGGCTATCGCTAGCCTTCCCAGGACTAGATCAACGCCCTAGAGCAGAGAATAAAGACCAAATTCAACATGGAGGTGAATTGAATAACTTAAAAAAATGTACCTAGACCCCATGTGACTTGTGGGACCCTCAAGTGACCTCTAGACTTGACAGTTCAGTCCCTAGGTGTATTTTTTAAGCATCCATTCCCTGTTTTCGGATCAAGTGCCACGTGTAAGCTGCAAGACCACTATGGAAATTGATGTCCCTCATGTTCATGAGGTGAAGGACAGAAAACATGAAAAAATGTGCCCAGACCCTATGGGGAGTCTTTTGGTCATCAATGTGATCGACTTTTAGCCCTCAGGTGCATTTTTGGAGCATCCATTCCCTGTCGTTGGATCAAGCACCACTTATAAACTCCAGGAACACCATGGAAATTAATTTCCCTCACATCCATAAGGTCAAGGACATCAAGCATGTAAAAATTTCCCCAACCCCTATGGTGAGTCTTTTGGTCACCCATGTGACTAACTTTCAGCCCCCAGTGCTTTAAAGCATCTTTTCTCACCTTCATTCCCTGTCGTCAGATCGCCACCACATGTCCTCCTATTGACCACCATGGAATTTGATGTACCTAATGTACATGAGATCAGGGAAATACATTCATGAATTTTTTTCCCAAGATTCTCTTTCCATGATTTCAAAAGTTGAAAAAATCTAACTACCGCTTCAATGCTTCCAGCTGCTTCCACTCCCGTGCACAGATTTTCTCCATTCTTCCTTTGTAACTTCTCACCATCATTCCTCCATTACTGAACCTCAAAATAGACCTGAAAAAAAGGTACTTAAATTCACTCCATGAAAGTACACATGTCCTAGAAGGAAAATTGGAGTAAACATAGAAGGAGAAGCATAAGAAGAAGAAGAAGAAGGAGAAAACAAAGAAAACTCCATGGCCATGAAATGAGAAGTTGAAGAAATATCCTAAACAAATGCGTGAAAAAACAAGTTATATTTTTCTGTTCATTCCACTACCCAATTCCATTAAGAAGACACCTTGAAACTCTCCTCTCATGCAACATAGCATCCATAGTGAAGGAATCCCACTCTTGGCTCAACGAAGAAAAAATCCATTCTCGTCAAATCGTTGGGCGAAATGAAGTAGAATTTCGCATGAAGCACTAGAAGAAAAAACCTATCACAATGAAATTTATTTCATCACAAACATAGGAAAAAACTAGACCTACAATTTTGAGGTCCATTAACGGCTGCTGCGTCCAAAAGAACTGTCAGGTCTGAAAAATTTGAAAGTTTAAAATCTCCTGGACTATTAAGCGGATGGGTTTAAAAATTTAGAGGGGAAATATTGGGCAAAAAGCCATATCAAAAACTTTGTTTTTCCTCAATCGTACCTCCACAATCCCACTTTCTAAAAATAGTAGGCCTTCTACATAGGGACTACTATTTCAAGAAAGTAAGAAATAAAAGAACCTACGAAGGAGACAGAGACATTAGAGGTGCATGACATCTGATAATTCATTGGAATGATTTTTTTTTAAACCTACTAAAAATAATAAGTGGTCCCATATACACCTGCTAAAAATAGAAATTCACACTGAAAGATAAGTTTTGGCATAATGGGACATTCAAAACTTCGTTGCATCAAAGCTTTCCATGAACGAGGACCATCAAACTTCATCACGGGAAACATCTCCTCCTCTCTCTCTTCCCTCTCCCCTAAATTTCTCTCTCTTCAAATGTTCTAATTCTTCGTTGGGGTTTAAATTTTTTGATATGCCTTAAATTCACTTAAAAGTGACTTTAAAAACATAATGTAAATTAAGTCACCTTGATTTTATAAAAGGGACTTAAATATTTTGTAGGAATATGAATAGTATAAAGTTAGAATTAAGGCATACTGAGGGTCATGAGGAAGATGATAAGTCACCTCTCATTCTATAAATTGTAATGCCATTCCCATTTCAAAGGGATGGTCACTAATTTTTTAGGCTCATGAGTGCATTCTACCTTGAGATAAAAAAAGGAGATAGCCAAATTCTTCCTTTCCCCCCCTTCTCAATTTCCTCCCTTTCTCCACCATGTACAACTTTTGTTTGAGAAATTAATACAAGAAGAAGGAGTTTCTAGCTTTCTTCGACTAATGGATTTCTTGATACTTTGCATTCATCAAATTTCATTTGGTCTTAATGATTATTACAAAGTTTTTTCTTCTCATAAATGCATGTGATGATAATTCTAACTAGTGTGTGTACAAGAATCTAATTTCCTACATGTAACATTAGTTCTCCTACCTCCCTTCTCACTATCCTTTCCTGCCCTTCAGAAAAATTCTTCCCTAGCAAGAGATTGCTAGCTTTGACGCAAGGTCAGTGGAGTGCCCCTGTTGGATCCCCAGTCGAAATGCCACCACATAAATCCACATTTTCTTGTGCATGCATATATGGCAGTTACACTAGTTAAGTAGAGGGACTTAGATTCCCAGAGCGTTGGCAAGAAATTGACAAGTTTGTCCACCCGAAAAAATTTCTCACCAACACATACTTTTATTAAAATAAAATCATTTTTTTTGTGTTTTCTCAAACTTGACTTGTTTTATTTGCATTCTTGAACCTATTTTATTTGTTGTAGTGTGTTGTGCATGCTTCTCTTCTTTTAGGACCCATTTTTATTGTGTTTCATGTGAAAACAATTGTGAAATGTGGTTTTAGGTCTGTGTCACTTATGTATGGACTTTCCCTAATCCATTTAATTCTCCCTTATACCTCGTATAGTGTCCCCACCATTATTTATAGTGCTATCACCATTTTATAGCTTATGATTTCCATTCATGCATCTCTATCTCTAACCCTGGTCCCTTAGAATGTGTAGGCTAGGATCAATTAGCTTTCATTTCTAGCTATAGGATGAGTTTAACATTATAAGTAGGTAGAGGAACCAAAATTCTCTAGAGGTATATCTCAAGATGAAAGTCCCACAACTTGGAGACAACCCCATGTTAGAAAAAAATGGGGATCTGTTATGAGTAAATCCTACGGTCCTAATTTTTTTTATAACAACTATCTCTCAAGAAATGTTAGATGAGGATATCAAGGAAAATGACAAAGCTAAATGACATGAATAACATGGGGTGGTTCATAAAGATAATGAGCATCTCAAAATCTATAATCACCTCCTTCATAATCACTTTAAAACTAAAATATCCAACACTGATCGAGATGGTAAAGTATCCACCAACACTATTGACACTTCTTATCTCTCTACTAGTGCCTAAACTGAACGTTCGGTTCACATGGATGATTCTAAATGTATTATTTCTTATATTAAACCCTCATATCCTCCTCCAACCTAGGCTATACCCTATAGGATAATCTATCCTTATTCCTCATAAAAAACACCTCACAAACCATCCCCTACACCTAAGACCTTAGTTCAAGTGAACACCGTCTACCCTTGTGTAAACATTCCTTTAAGGATGATCCTATCCATCTCATCCCTTACTAATTCCTATGTCATCGGACCATGTAGTAGAAATTATACCATGAGTGATCCTACATAAATGGTAGATCATACACCACCTACAAAACAGTTTTCTAGACTCTCTTCTTTAGAATTTGTTTATGCTTATCCATCCTAGATTTTTGACTACTACACAACCTAACATTAAAGAATGGGATTATCTTACAAAAATTTCCTGTCTTCCTACCCAAATATTGTTCTTAAAACTCCTACCTACCTCATCCTAATATTGTAAATGTCTTATGACCACAATATTCACCATGATCATTCCTTTTCCACCCACTTTGGGGTAGAAACCTACCCTACTTGGGTTATAAGAGAGCATTATATAATAATGTGAAGAATTATCCATTTCCACAAACCTTTCTACTGATCTTTCTTCATGTATATGATTACCTATTGACTCTATGATTATAGATAAGCTTCTATTTCACACTAAATACCCTCCCCTCTTTATCTCAATTTATACTAGACACACTACAAGTAATAGAGACATCATAGAAAATGGTTATAATACTAATGTCACTTCTCTTGACTTCATCAAGACATAAGTTAATAAAAAATTTGAAATCTACCTAGAACATGTATCATGGATATGATTGTAGATAGATGTCCCCCCATGAACTGTATTTTTTAGCACCCTAATTTATTGGCTAAGAACAAGAAGGTGCATGGGTGCACAAGGTCTAGTTAAGGAAGAGCACACAAGGATAAAACATGCATAACAGGGTTCTAGGAGGGTTTAATAGAAAAATTCATGTGTGTGAGGTAGAACAAAGGTTTCAAGACTTATCCATATTTGAAACATTAAATAGAACACAAGACAAGTGTGACTCGACTGCACATGCGGAATGGATAAGGTGTCGGCTTGGTGACAGGTTGGCTGAAGAAGGAATATACCCTATGATGGAAGTTTCCAGAAGACCATCATTGCAAGGAGTGGAGATTTCAGGCCTAAAGGAGCATGCCCCCATGGAGGACAACATTTGACACTTGGCAATAGATCTGAAGCCACAAAAATGAAAGTTGGTGATTTAAGAAGCCTACTTATAACAAGTGCCCACCAAGGAGAAAGAAGAGAGATAGATAGATATAGATTAGTAGAGAGTGGAGCTCTGCAGATATATTGGAAGGAACTCTATAGTTTTGGGTAGATATATATAGGAAAAGGATGTAATAAGGGGTTGGGATTGTCAATTTTCTCTTGAGAAATGAGGGGTATAAATCCATCTATGATGTATGAATTTGGTCTGCATAGTTGTTTGTAGTCTATAATGGATCTCATGGATGTAATGAGGTTACCAAACTTAAATATGATATTAATGATTCTAGTACATGTTTATATCTTACAGTTTTGATTCATGAATGTCTATGGAATAAATATAAATCCTTATTCATTTCTTTCTATTTTGGTTCCTATCTATAATTTGTTAAGTGTCAGTCAATTTGGGATGAATGCATTTGTCTCAAAGTTGTTTTCTGTTCTATGATAAATGTATGTCTCATTTCCACTAACTCTTTTTTAGTTCCTATCATAGATGATTTTTCCCCACTTAACTCACATAAAAGAGAGACTCGGCACCCGTGTGTGCCTCGGGTGAGCACCTAACGCTCGCTAGGTGATAGGCTGACACGCATGGGATTCCCTTGTTCTTTGGTGGGTGTAAAAAATGACCACATCTTGGTTCCACTGCTGGGACCTATTTTTGAATTTATACTCAAAAATTACATACATCATGATGTATGCAATGAGTGATGATAGAAAATCTAACTCTATAATGTTGAATCATGGTTCAAGAGGATGGAGGAAGAATTTTCTCAGAGATTCAACACTGGGCCTGAGTTTGATGCACACAGGTGGGTAGAAGAGAACTTCTACCATGATTTGTATGAAACATTCTTCTGTTTCTTCCCAGTAGAGCTGTATGATTAGACCTCAACATATGCATCTAGATCAATATGGTAGTATAGATCATGTGTGTGGACCTAAGAAGAGTACCAGAGGCTGTAAGATGTAGATTTGATGTGGACTCATGCTGTGGATCATTGGTGGAAAGGAGTACTAGCTAGCTACACTCTGTAATACATTATTTCTACATATTATTTTCTAGAAGTCACTAAGTTTGATTTTCTGTGGGAGCTCAGAGGATCATTTCTACATGTTATTCCTTTGGTGATGAAGATCTTGATCATTACCTTGAGTTTAGAGGCATTTCTAATGGCCGGCTAAACCTTTCTGAGCACTGGGCGAGGAAGCTAGGGTGGAGGAAGATGGAAAACATTAAGACTAAGAAAGAAAGGGAGGAGAGATGAATCAAGTATAGTGAAGCGCATGAAAGGAAGATTGCTAGACAACGTGAGGTTGTAAGTGTCATGGATCTATGAAGGTAGATGTTGCAGGAAGGATTTGAGGTTCATGTAGAGGATGTGGAACTTGATTAGTTTATACTACCCCATCTTGGCAAGTGTGGGAGAGAGACCCTTTTGGCTTTAGATGAGAGTTCATCACACAGAGAGAAAAGATTCGTTGGCGTGCATCTGAACCCACCTAGTGACCAAACCTTAGTGCTTGGTTTTACAAATCAAGGGAGAAGTATTGTTAACCCAATTGGTATCGGTGGAGGTGCCTGATCTGCACCCAAGAGATATAATTTCTTATTTGGGAATTCTATGGTTACACACTCTATTCTAGTGTTTGGAGGAATTTTTGGATAAGGTGCAAATACACAAGGTTTAGGAAATGTGTCAGGGAGTGGCACGGGAAATACATCTGGTAGTGGAACAATCTCACAGACCATTTTCATGTAGTTTAGTGGGACGTTGGGGACACTACGTATGACCACTTTAGGTCCATTATTGGCTACGGGAGGATCTAGAGGTGGAACTGGTGGATTTGGGGGCACAAGAATGGGTGGATCTAGTGAATCCGGTGGTGGAGGAAACACCATAGGGAACCAAGGATCTGGATTAGGAGGAAAGGGACCTCAACCCCCTCCTCAGGTATTTTTTCAAATGTCTTTACACTTTCTAGATTACAGAGGTATAGAAGATGCTACGAAGCATGTGCATAAATGTGAGATGCTATGGCGTGTAAAGGGGATCACTACCCTAGAGTGAAAGACAAGCCAGTTTGCAATGATGTTACAAGGGAATGTGCATATCTGGTATAGGAATTATGACCCCTATTAGATAGTGGTAGACTACACCACATCAAAAAATGTCTTCCTTGCAAAATTCCACATCCCTGTGTTTGAGAAGAAGAGCATCAACACTCTCAAGGAGATCCAACATGGCATGGTAAAGAGTGTGTGGTTGTACGATGCATGGTTCAAAACTCTCTCTGAAAGTTTTCATATGACATTCACCCTTCACAGCATGCTCAATGGTTTATTAGAGGGTTGCTAACACCATTTAGAAGAGCATTATCTCATAAGACTTTCACAGACCCGTGTGAGGTGCTAGAAGCTTCTCTGCACACTGAAGCTGTTAGAAGCATTAATACTGGTGTTAACCCATTTCTAAAAGCTCAAATCATTGTTATGGATAAATAGCTGTAGAATTTGTCTGCAAACTCATCCCATGAAAATTGTAGTGGCATGTGGTGTATAGTTTATAAAGTAGAGGGGCATGTAAAGGATAGCTACCCTTGGAAGTCGGTATGCACTATAGCGGTGGAATATGAAATCTGTCATGGGGACCATGATGCAAGTAGGTGTCCTCTACTATAACATGCAATCTATAAAAATTGTATCTTGCTATTTTAATATCTATACATTCACATTGCATGACACCAAATACTGTAGGATGATTAACAATATTCATGATGTTATTGATCTTGGTGTGTGTCAGACTAGCCTTACAAGTAGTTCTAAGGGTGATGACCACCATTATGAAGAGCACACAGATGGAGGTGCATGTGATAGGGAATTTCATAGAGGATTCCATGGTTTTGGTAACCAAGGAGGAGGAAGAAGTGAGTTCACTCAAGGAAGAAGAAAAACCACTACAAGCATGAGTGCCCAGAGCTATTGCAGTTCTCATGGTGTGGGAAGAAGAAAAAATATGAGGAGTCCCTTGAGTTGTTTGAGCACATGATTTAAAAAGAGTGGAAAGACAAGGGCAATGCAATGTAAGCAAAAATAAGGCTAACACATAGTGGATGCCACGGGTAATGCACGAGTCAAGCTTGGAGCCTGTTTTGGTAACAACACATGAGTAGAAGTGACATGTGCCAAGGAAATACTGAAGCAGAGGACCCCATTTTTTAGAGAAGAAGTGGTACATGGGAAGTACCTAGACCCTGCTCATCAGAAGGAGGTATATCAAGAAACCATGGATGTCATTCAGAGTTTACAAGGAGAAATCCAGTGTCTAAATGGGTAGTCTAGGAAGGAGGAGTAAAGAAGGAATGTCAAGGCCCTAAAGGATGACCTGGATGAAGTCAAGGAAGTATATAAGATGCTAAGGTAATAGAATATTATTTCCTTATTAGGAGAATGGTTACGAGAGAAGGTACCATGAGTTGGAATAGAGCATGAGAGGTAGGTCTTACATGCAAAAATTCCCCCTCACAGCCTTGACTATGATAAGGAGATTACCTTAAATGTGGTCGTTGATCGGTGGCTCCTTAGTAATATCCTCATTTAAGCAGGAGCAAAGGTCTGTGTTCTCACCTTAGATGCATGGCATCAAATGGGAATACCTACATTACAACCATATTTGAATGCATTGTATATGGAAAACAAAACGAAGGAAATTCCCATTGGTATCTTACAAGATGCAGCTATCACCATTCAAGGGGCCAAGTTTACTAGGAACTTTGAGGTCTTGGCGCTTGTTGAGGCAGACAAGTTTCCAATGTTACTAGGGTACCCCTAGTGCTACCAAATTAATGTTGACCTATCGTTCAATAAGGGATACATCAGCTTTGAAAATAAGGAGGAATGGGTCATTATACCCTTGACTGATGGGAAATCAACACCCTATACCAAACCCTTGAGAGAAGAATTCCTTGATAGAATATATGTGCGCTCAATCAGGGATCCTGAGATAATTCATCCCACAGAGGGAGTTATCTAGTTTGAGGATGCTCAGTCCATAAGTGACACTACCAGATTAAATTTAAGAGGATCAGTAACCAAGGTAACAAAAGCGTGTGTATTCTGGTGCCTAGGAGGAAGAAAACTACCAAGTTACTTGGGAGGGGATAATCCAGAATATTTATTGTATGAAATGGAGGCCCATTAGAGAAATGAAAAGGAAAAAATAAAAATTCTCAATTACAACCTACTCGGAACTACTGCACGTTGGTGGGAAACACATTGGGAGAACCTCTTGGAATAGTGCAAGGTGAGAATTGCCTTCTATGTAAGGTTTTGTAGAAGCAATGCACCCACAGCTATAAAAGAATACCATAGTAAAGAGACCACTTCCTTCCATATCCAAGCATGTGAGGCAACCTAGATGGGAAGCATAGAAGCATTGCCACCTTCATTATGGGTTCACAAGTTGTACTCCACCCTGCAAGGTTATGCATGCGCATGGTATATCCACTCAGAGATACATCGTCAAACTAGTAATTGGCAATAATTAGTGGCTGATCTCATTCAAACATTTGATTATCAGAGTACAAATCCGTCAGTACGTAAGACGTTGCAGGTTTTCAAGCACCTTACAATAAGAGATAGTGTTATGGTGGAGGATAGAATACAAGAATTGCTAGGTGAACTTGGCCTATAGGCACACTTTGAGGAAGAAGAAATAAATTATATACAACTTGAGCACACGTGTATGGAAAAATAAAAAGGGAAGATGGTGTATGTTATTGATGGGGAAGATGTAGAAAACTTAGATGTTTACCGTTCTATAGGAACGCGTGAAGTCATAGATAGTGCTGATGAATGGGCACGTGCCTACCATGAACCTTTAAATATGAAAAAAGGTTGACATCGGCTTAGAAGCTGAACCCAAGGAGGCTATCATTGGAGGCTATTGGTTAGAGAAAGAAGTCTCTAAAATCATTGATCTGTTATGTGAATTCCAAGATTTGCTCCCATGTGGGTACCATGAGCTTAAAGGAATCCCCTAGTCCTTGGGGGATATGAGGATAAAGATGAAGGAGGGTGCATGCCCAATTAGGAAGAGACCATGCCAGATAAATCCCAATTTACGTATAAATGTTAAGGAGGAAATAGACAAAATGATATCATCAGGTATCATTGAGGCTGTGGAAGAGTCAGAATGGATAAGTCCAATGCTGATTAGTATTAAGAAGGATGGGAGGATAAGGATCTATGTTGATTACAGAGACCTAGATGCAATATGTGTCATTGATCTTTTCCCAACCCCATTTATTGAAGAAATCTTAGAGGGAGTGGTAAGACTTGAGGTCTACTCTTTCATAGATGGATTCCTAGGCTATCACTAGGTAAGGATTGCAAAGGAGAACCAGAGGAAGACAACTTTCACCACTGAGTGGGGAAGTTTTTCCTATACGGTCATGCCTTTTGGGTTGAAGAATGCACATGCTATGTTCTCGCGCATTGTGGTACAATATTTTTAGGACTTCATCCATAAATTTCATCAAGTTTACTTAGATGATTAGACAGTATATGGGTTAGTGAAGGACCATTGTGACACCCTAAGGTTGATGTTTGAAAGATGTTGGCCATTGAGGATATACCTCAACATTAAGAAGTGTGTCTTTGTTACCCCATTTGGAACCTTGTTAGGACATATTATATGTAAAGAAGGCTTGTTAGTAGATCCTGGCAAGGTTGTGGTAATTGTGGGATTAGGGGAGCCTACTAGTAAAATCATTGTGCATAGATTCCTTGGAAACATGGGTTACTATAGGAATTTCATCAGGGGATATGCCAAGGGTTGAAGAATGCACATGCTATGTTCTCACGCATTGTGGTACAATATTTTTAGGACTTCATCCATAAATTTCATCAAGTTTACTTTAACGATTGGACAATATATGGGTTAGTGAAGGACCATTGTGACACCCTAAGGTTGATGTTTGAAAGATGTTGGCCATTGAGGATATACCTCAACATTAAAAAGTGTGTCTTTGTTACCCCATTTGGAACCTTGTTAGGACATATTATATGTAAAGAAGGCTTGTTAGTAGATCCTGGAAAGGTTGCGGTAATTGTGGGATTAGGGGAGCCTACTAGTAAAAGCATTATGCATAGATTCCTTGGACACATGGGTTACTATAGGAAGTTCATCAGGGGATATTCCAAGATCACCACACCTTTAGAAGAGTTACTTAGACAAAAGAGTACCTTCCTTTGGGGAGAGGTGTAACAGAAGGTATTGGTGCAAATTTTGAGATTTCACACTTTGCCCTAATTTTCTATATCCAATTTTGCTCAGAAAATGTTTCATTTGCTCAAATTGGTGACATGCAATTCATATTTTCTAATTGAATGCCTTTGAATTGCTCACATTGTCATGATTTTGCCCTAAATTGAAACAAAGTTCCAATTTCCCCTCTTGTGTGCCCTAACTTCTTTATTTTTTTGGGCTGAGACGTTTTCCCCTTTGTCAAATTCATGAAAAAAATTAAAGTGGAAAAAATATGAGTTGTTTGCTGTTAAAATCTCATTCCCCAAGTCGTAAACAATGTAAAATCATGCTTCACTTGATTTAAAATCGAGAAATCTACCCTCCTTGTGAATTTTTTTGATTTCTAGGGCATCTCCTACATTTTTTACATTTTGATGGGCATACGGGTGTCATTTTCACATCAAATTCATCCTTCCATCCTTTTGATGATGTGGCAGGTTTTTATTGGCTGGGGGGTGGTTGGGAAAATCTTATAAGTTGTTACTTTTTAAAAAATTGACAAAGGAAAATTTTTCTCCCTGGCCCTGCATTTTCTACAGTGATGTGTCTACGTGGCATGATTTGATTGGATGGAGGATCAGTGGGTGGCAGGGGTCACTTAGAAAATTTTCTCCCATTTTGGAAAATTTTCGAAGTCACTTTTTGGTTCGAAGGCCCGTGTCCAATGGGAAGCGGACATGTGGTAAGGGGAGTTGGAGAAAAATTTTGATTCAGGGATTTGGGGGAAATTTTTAACGCAAGGGCCCACATCCAATGAAAAGAGGACACGTGTCTAAGAGGGTCAAGTAGAGAGGTGAAGAGTTGGAAAATTTGTAAGTTTTTGGCTTCAAAATGCCAAAGGAAAAATTTGGCCTGAAAGCCCACAACGAATTGGAAGGTGACACGTGGCACAAAAAGGTTAGGCGGGTGGAGGAGGGACGTGAAATTTTTTATTTTTTTTTGCCTCAGATGCCAAGGTAAAATTTTGACCCAAAGGACAGCCTCCAATAATATGTGGACACATGTCCAGGAAATTCAGCATGAAGGGGCGGAATTTGTGAAAATTTTGAAATTTTTAACTTCAAAATGTTAATGTTAAAATTTGGCCTGAGAGCCCGCAACCAATTGGAGGAAGACACGTGTCCAAGAGGTGAGATGGAAGAAGAGGCCAAGGTAAAATTTTAGGAATTTTGGCCTTTATGTTTGCAAGGTTAAAAATGAGAAATAGGTCCGCGTCCAATGAAAACAGGACATGTGTACAAAAGGAGGCAGAGATTCAGAGCTAGGGGAAAATATTGAAAATTTTACAAATTTTGACAAAGATAAAAAGTTGTTCGCGGCCCCGACAAAGAAAAATTGGAGGTGTTCCCCTGTAGCAAATCAGGGGGTGAAACGTGGCATTTAAAAAAAGGAAAAAAGGGAGAATGTGGGCCCGCAAAGGTTTTTGTGTTCACAGAGGAATGAAGGAAGAACATGAAAGCTGGCTTCGTAGCGAATGGGAGACCTCCACGTGATAGGGGAGAGAGAAGGTGTTCGGGCCTAGGGAATTTTTTGAGAAAATTTTCCTTTTCTCAAAATGGTGGTGAAATTCATCAAGATAGCCTATAGTTTTTGGTGGGGCCCACATGTGGACACATGGTGGGTCCAGGGGGCACACGGGGAAAATTTTCACAATTTTCCAAAGGTCATAAAAGGGTTTAAAATGTGGTTTTTTAAGATGTGGACCCGGCCCAATCATGTTTGGACACGTGTCCACCTAGTACAAAGGGGAAAAAGGGGAATATATTTGACACGTGGAGGGCTAACATTAAAAGTTGATTTTTAAATCAACGGTTGCTATGTAATTTTGTTTTTGGGCGCCATAGGAGCTCCAAGAAACTTGGAAATCACGTTTCTTCATCAAAATGCATGAAATTTTATATGATTTTTCATCCCCTTGACCTTCTGAGTGCAATGACATATTTTTTGGGAGCTAATTTGATGGCTTATGATGTTTTTTGATGAAATTTTTCCCTAGATCTATGAAAACCCATGAAAAGTGATGAAGTAAAAGGTGAAAAATGGTTGCAAAAGCATGTTGGCATGTCTGAATACCAAAAATGTGACCCTGGGATGGATAAGGATCTGAATTCATGTAATATTTTAAAATAGTTGAGCATCCTTGGAAATATACAAGCTATTTTACAGTTTGATGTCATTTTCATGAAATGGATAAGAGTTTTGTAACAAATTTGATCCCTTGAGCATATTCTTTGCTTGGGATGCAAGGATCCAAGCTGGCATGAGGTATAAAATGTATTTTTCTAGGATTTGTAAAGGGCTAGGAGAATAAATAGAGGAGAGACTTAGAATTTTCACAAGGAAAAATAGGAATAAATCCATTTCTCTGGAGAAAACCACCTGAGAGTCATTTTCAATTCCATCTTTGTATAATATTTCATCATGTTGAGTTGGTTTTAGTTGTAAAGCCATCAATAGGCACTGATATTGTTCTCATGACTTTCCCCTACTGATGTATCTGATCATTTTCTAGATTATCTGGTTCATTCTCTTGGAAAAGTTTAAATACACTTATGTTTCAGAATGTTTAAAGTTTATGTTTCTTGCTCATGTTGCAATCTTGTATTTATGATCTCTATGATCATACATGGTCTCATTTCTTGTTGATGTTTTAATGGAATTTGCAATATTATATTCAAAATAGCTTTCATTTGATAGAAGATAAACATATTTAAAATCATTTTACTGTCCTTGAATAATGAGACTGTTTGTAAACCTTTGGGTGCACCTTAGGTTATGATTGAATAGGGACTCCTGGATACTTTAATGGTATTTTGCTTCAAGATTTTGTGGTAGGTTATCAAAGTTTGTGTGGGAAGAGTGTAGATATGGGCCTCCATTTGTGCACATATCCTATTGAAGGAGCATTTAAAATATCTGGAAGTGTTCTTGTTGTGTAGGTGTTACAAATTTCTTGCAAAGGTTCTTAAAGAAGTTGGTGGTTCCTAGCTACTCTTGACTTAACTTCTCCCACAAAATTTCATTCAAACTAACTCATCCTACATGTACTTTCATTCAAACTAACTCATCCTACATGTACTACCCATGCATTGCATTGTGTGTCAACAAAATAATACAATCCAGAAAGAAATAATGGAAGAGGAATCTGAGAAAGGAAGTAAAAAAAGTGAGAGCGAAGACAAAAAATCTAGACGAGAAGAGGTTAAAAGCTTGTGAGCATTTCGTTCGTATTTATCATTCTGCCTGTAACCTGAGAGCCCTTTCTCTCTCGTCCCCTCCCATCTTTAAAAAAGGGTGACAGAGGGATTAATAAAGTGGAGAATATATCATAAAAAAGGGTACGGAGCGGACGCACTGGACTGAAACGGAGGGGAAGGAATAAGAAAAAGTAAAGGTTAACTTGATTACGACAGTAGAGGGACACAGAAGCAGAAGTAGACACGTGAAGGAGAGCAGAGACGCGAGTAGAGAGGAACGAAGAAAGGAGTAAAAGGGTAAAAAGGAAGAAGCAGGGAAAGCAGAGCAAAGGGAAGAGGCGGAAAGGTGAAAGAGGACATAGGCAATGTGAGCAATGAGGGGGAGAACAGCATGAGTTGACATAGGCGCAAGAAACAAGGATGGGACGGCCCTTGAAAAATCCTTTGATTTTGGATAATGGATGCTTGATCATGTTTTCACTAGGCATCTTCCATACCATGTGCAAAATACAAGGATATCTCCATCTCCTTTACCATATAAGGGCTGCAATATAGGTTCTCTTACCTTGGTTGATAGGCACAACCTAAAACAGTGAGGTTTAGATCAAAACCCTTTTGAAGGTGCTATCCACTCCCTCAAATATTGAATGAAAACAAGCCAAATAGGTGTGCTCCCCAACTACAAATGACATACAAACCATCTATCTATGCTTGATTGTCTTGTTCAAGTTCATGATGTTGTTCAAGTTATGAAGGAGATTAAATCTAGATACCAACACCAGAGTAGCATTGTTGTCGCGGACTTCTTGGAATTTCTTGGTGGTTTTGAAGTTTTTGAAAGGTTTGAGAATTTGTGTGATCAAGTATTTGAGCTGTTACATTCTTGAGATATCATTTCATACTTCAGATTTGCATGTTTTGGGTAAAAAATATTTCAAACTCAGCCCGCTCTTCTCATTTACTTGTAGTTTATATGATTTGGATGCATTGTTTTTAGTTGAATCAAGAAGAAGAAGATCTGATTTGTAAATACTTGAAAAATTTTCAGTCATAGCATACATTTGACACAATATTTTAGTGCTTTCTTACACAACTAACATTGAAATCCTTAGTGGAGACTCCATGTTATTTGGATCTTGAAATACCAGTTGTCTTACACATTTCTGTCATTTGAAACTTGTTGTTTAAATCTTTCAAGATGGAGGGAAGGAGATCCCTCTTCATAAAGGACTCTTATAAGAAGTTTCTCACCAAATCAAGAAGTTCAAAACTAGAACGAAGAAGAGTGTAGAAAGTGGTCGGTGATTTGGTTGCAAGGAAAGAGATCCCCATAGTTGAATTGAAAGGAGAGCAGCCTGTTATTGAAGATTATAATTCCTCTTCAAGTAGATCTGATTAAGGAAATATTTTTCCTGATTTTCATTCTCCATCGGGTGAGGGACATTCTTGTTTGTTTAAAAAACTTGCTCCTAAATCTACTCTTGTGGTTTCTAAGTTTGCTAAAGTTTATCAAGAGAGATAGCCTTTGGGGGTTATAATTTGAAAGATCACTCATCTATTCCAATCAAACCCATTCCTACTCCCAAAAAACTTGTTTCACCTCCAAGATCACCCCACCAAACAATATGGCTCAGCCTAGACCTCCATTTGTTATTAACACCTTTAGTCCTATAAATGGTTATCCAAATGATATCCCACAAGATGTGAGAAATAGGTTACCAAAATTACAAGGTAACAATGCCATTAACAGTGATCAGCATCTCAAACTATTTGATAATATGATGGAAGATTTTGAGATAGAATTTGAGGATGTGTATATCAAGTTGTTTATCCATACACTTGAAGTAAGATGCTAGGGATTGGTACAAGGCTCTACCTGATAACTCTATTGATTCATGGAATGAGATGAAAAATGCATTTAGATTGCAGTATGGTGACAGGATTGGTCCTATATTTCTTGTGTCCAAATTTGAAAATATCAAGAAGAACCCGAATGAGATGGTCCATGACTTCAATACAAGATTTAATAAAACATTGAAGAGGTTTCTTGTCATTTTGATGCCTTGTGATGAATCTTTCTTGATCAAATATGCAGATGCATTTGATAAAAAGGTAGCCTATTACTTGAGAGACAAAAATCCTACAAACTTGAGGCAAGCTTTCACCATGGCACTCCAAATTGAAAATAATATTAAAGCTATTGGTAAACCACTTAAGAGGGATGGTGTGAAGTTGATAAACCCTGAGAAGCCTCAAGCTAGCAAGGGTGCTGATTTAGAAGATGTTATCAAGACTTTGGCAGGGTTCTGTCAAAGAAATTTCTTACAAATTATCCCGAGCGGAGAAAGGAGTTGGGAAAAGTTCACAAGGAAAACAAAGAACTCAAAACCATGATATATTTGGAAATCATCCTAGGGGTGATCAAAGACAAGATGATAGAGGTAAAGGGCCTATTGGATCTGCAAATAGACAACCCCAAGCACATGAAAATAGAGTGGTGCCTGACCCTCTGACTGCAAGAGTTGTTTTTGTTCAAGAAATTGCTGATATGGATTGGTGTGATAGATGTTTTCTTCCTCATCCTCCATGTGAAATGGACCAGCAAGATATTGATGATGATAATGAGAATGAAATGGATGATGACATTTGTATGATGGGAAACTCTTCAGGCTCACAACAAGCAGTAACATCAACAGATGTGATAAGTGCAAGGACTGCTACAACCTTTTGGGATTGCATAAAGAGGGTACCATTTCTTTCTCTTCCTCAAGCTCATGATGTAGATGTAGTTCAGCCTTTGAAATTCCTAATAATGACTTTGAATATATAAGGGATTTAATGATCAAGAAGTATGATGGTGGTATTCCTTTGAGGAAGATAGACAATTGTTCATGAATGTTGTGGTTAGACAAGAGAAAGAGTACAATACTAGAAGTAAAGTTGTTAGAGGAGCTGGTCCTCAAGCCAAACCAAAGACACCCTTGCTCACAAGCATTCCCAAAGACAATCCTAGAAAAGAAACAATTGCCAAGAACCCTGTTGTCCCATGCAAAAATATCAGTCCTCTTCATGCCCAGGCTACCAAGAATACTTCTCCATCTGATGAACCTTCTTGTTTCCCTTCCAATGTTGTCTTACTAAAGAATGTTCCATATGATATAGCCCAGGTTTTGAGCCAAATTAAAGTGAGTGTTCCAATTATTGAATTGCTTAGAATTCCTGAGCATAAGAAGAGAGCATTCGAGTACTTGGGATTGAAAGAAGAAAAGATTACCCCAAGCAAAAATGTAAATGTTGTTGAGAATCCTCTTCAAAGCATTGCTGGCCTTGAAACACCACCACCAATGGAAGATTTTGGAGAGGCACCTGAAGTATATTTGGGAACATCCTTGGTTGATTCCCAATTGAATGTTGATCCATTCTTCACAACTTTGCTCATAAAAGATAGGTTGCTTCACAATTGCATGTTTGATTCCGGTGCATCATGTAATGTCATGCCTCTAGAAGTCATGAATGAGTTGGATATCAAGGTGAAAGCAACATATGGGAAGTGTACAACCATGGATTCAAGGGAAGTTCCGGTTGTTGGTTGTGTGAAGGGTTTAGTAGTGCAACTTGCAGCCTATCCAGGTAAGAATTTAAAACTTGATGTTGTAATTGTTGATTGCCCTGCCAAATGGGGTATGCTTTTGTCAAGAAAGTGGGCTGCAAGTGTTGGTGGTAGTGTTCAAATGGACATGTCTTTTGCCACCATTCCCATTGAGGGCAGCCTTGTCAAACTCTATGGTGAAAAGAAGATGTTACACTTGATTGAAGATCCCAACAATGCTTCTTATGAAGTGTTGTTTGCTGATGTAGATGTTGAAAAATTCATTGGTTTTGCTGATGGAAAAGAGAATAAGATGGAAAAATCAGAGTGCCTTGGTATGGTAGGTTCTCCATGGAATTACTATTTGATGGAGCTTGCTCCAAATTTGGCAATGGTGCTGGTATAGTGTTGGTTTCTCCTAGTTTGGAAGAGTTTCCTTTCTCCTTCAAGCTCAATTTTGAATGCACTAACAACATTGCTGAGTATGAGGCATTATTATTGGGATTAAGGATTGCATGGAAATATGGAGTAAAGGATATTGTTGCCAGGGGGATTCAGAGCTAGTTGTCAAGTAGGTAAGAAAGTTATATGCCACAAAAAATCAGTGTATGAAACAATATAAGCATGTTGTTTGGGACTTGATTGAAATGTTTGATTCCTTTAACATTGTTTACCATGATAGAAGTCTTAATGCTGCTGCTGATAAGTTGGCTATCCTTGGTTCTAGATTTGACAATTGCACTGTTTCACCTTTTTGTGAATATGACATTGAAGTGCTAACAAGGCCAGCTGTCCCAGATAATGTGAAACATTGGCAGGTTTTTGATAATGATGCCCAAGTGTTGAGATTATTACAATGCCAAGGTGAGTTTTCTGGTTAGAATATTGATTGGGAACTAATGGTATGCATGAATGAAGGTAGAGCAAACTTTTTTTGACAAGGATATTATCCAATTGAAAACAAATACCATTCCAAAGGTCTTGTTGCACTTGAATCCAATTTTAACAATGTTGATTGCATCATAAATAGAAAGATGTCTGCTTCAAGGGATGTGGAAGAGCACAACTTGGGAACCAAGGATAAACCAAGGAAGATCTGGTTGGGAAGCCATCTCAGTAAAGAGGAAAAATAGTCCTATGCCCAACTTTTAAAGAAGTATCAAGACTGCCTTGCCTGGTCTTATTCAGAGCTGAAGGCATATAGAGAAGATTTATTTTAGCATGAGATTCCTCTTGAGGCCAAGACTAAGCCATTCAGACAAATACAAAGGCCTATTAACCCACTGCTTTCCATGAAAATGCAAGAAAAGTTGAAGAAATTGAGAGATGGTGGCATCATTTAGCCTACTAGATACTCATCTTGGGTGGCAAACCTTGTGCCAGTTAGAAAGAAGAATGGAGATATCAGACTTTGTGTGGATTTTAGGAATCTAAAAAAAGCATCTATGAAGGACAATTACCCATTTCCAAACATAGAGAATTTGTTACAGCTTGTAACAGGGTCAAAGATGCTTTCTACTTTGGATGGTTTCTCTGGATACAATCAAGTAGTTGTCAAAGAATCAGAAAGACTTAAGACAACCTTCACTACTCCTTGGGGGACTTATGTTTTTGTAAGGATGCCTTTTGGATTGATGAATGCTGGTGCTAATTTTCAAAGGGAAATGGATGTTGCCTTTGCTGGTTATATCAATGAGTTTATTGTAATTTACCAAGATGATGTGACTATTTTTTCAAGATAGCGAGCAGACCATTTGCAACACCTAGAGAAAATGCTAATCAGATGTAGAGAGTATGGCATTTCACTTAATCCAAAGAAGTTTCATTTTGGTGTGCAAAAGGCCAAGCTGTTGGGGCATATTGTGTCCAAAGAAGGTGTTATGATAGACCCTGAGAGAGTGGAAGCAATCAGCAAAGTGCCCATTCCAAGAACCAAGAAAGGTATCTAATCTTTCTTTGGCCAAATCAATTTCATTAGAAGGTTTGTTTCCAATTTTGCTGAGCTAACTCTTCCAATCACAAGCATGCTAAGAAAGGATCAAGTTATCAAGTGGGAGGAGGCTGCCATTCAAGCTTTTGAAGGAATAAAGGATGCACTTAAGCATGCACCTATTTTAGCAGCCCCAAACTACAAGAGACCTTTCCAAATCTTTTCTTTTTCCTCTGAATTCACTATTGCTTCAGTTTTGTTACAAAAGGATGAGAATGGAGCTGAGAGGCCTATTGCCTTCTTTAGCAAGGCTTTACAAGAAACTGAAGTTGAAGTATACAATCATGGAAAAATAGGCATTTGCATTGGTAAAAGAAACAAAGATTTTCAGGCCCTATATACTGAGTTCAAAAGTTGTTGCTTATGTTCCCCACACCATGGTTAAAGACATCTTATCAGACATGGAGATATCAAGCAAGAGATGTAGATGGGTCAAAAAATTACAAGAATATGATATAGATATCCAAACAACAAAGCTGGTAAGAGGTTTGGGTCTTGCCAAGCTCATGGCTGAGAGCAATTTGCAAAATGTAGAAGTAAATCAGCTAGAGGAAGAAAGGGCAGATCTTCTTGACAAATTGATGAGGTCTGAGTGGTACAAAGATGTGATTTTCTACCTCAGACACCTATGTTGTCCTAGTCACTTGAATAAAAATCAGAAAAGAGCCCTCAAGCTGGCTTCTCAGAAATATATCATAACAGACCTTGGGCTGGCTTGGAAGAACCCTGAAGGTGTCCTCTTGAAATGCATAACTGAAGATGAAGCTCCCAAGTTGATTGCTGATTTCCATGGGGGAGTTTGTGGAGGAAATTTTGCTGGGAGAGTGACAACACATAAGATTTTAAGAGCTGGTTATTGGTGGCCTACTCTTTTTAAAGATGCAACCCAGCTGGTTAGAAAGTGTGATAGTTGCCAACATTTTTCAGGAAGATTGAAAGCTTCAGGCTCCCTTCCTTTGCAGCCTGTATCAATTGAAGCTCCTTTCAAACAATGGGGAATGGATTTCATTGGTGAGATTTCAGATCCTTCTAGTGCTGGTCATAAATGGATCCTTGTAGCAACTGATTATTTTACAAAATGGGTTGAGGCAATTCCATCTAGAAAAGCAACACACCAAGTGGTAATGGATTTCTTATTGAATCATATCATATGCAGATTTGGAGTTCCCAGTTAAGATTGTATCTGATAATGCCATGTGTTTTAGAGCCAAACCTTTGATGGCAATGTGCAATGAATATGGGATAAATCTGACTTATTCTTCAAACTACAATCCACAAGGGAATGGACAAGCTGAGTCAAGTAACAAGAAATTGCTCAAGATCATTAGAAGGACCTTGGAAATCAACAAGAAGAAGTGGGGAGAGCAATTGAAATTTACAGTTTGGGCTAATAGAATAACTCCAAAAAGAGCAACTGGTAAAATTCCATTTGAATTGGTGTATGGAACTCAAGCATTGCTGCCCTTACACCTGCAATTATCCACTTTTCAGTTTTCCCAGCAGTTGGAAGATCAAGAACATGGCCCATATGAATCAAGGATCAATCAAATCATTGAGTTGGATGAAGAGAGAAGAGCTTCTCACCAAAGGCATGTCAGATTTAGAGAGAAATTGAAGAAGTTGTTTGATAAGAAGGTCACCCCTAGAGCTTTTAGTGTTGGAGATCTGGTTTTGCTGTGGGATAGTAGGCATGAAGACAAGGGCAAGCATGGAAAGTTTGATGCTCTATGGATGGGCCCTTATGCCATTGATATCAGGATTGGAGAAAATACATTTTTTCTCAAGGATTTGGATGGGGATTTGTTGGAGCTGCCTGTTAATGGCAGACATTTAAAACATTTCTTGGATTAAATCCCCATGTGAGGTATGCACAAGTTGTACATTTTTGTATAGTCCTTGTTTTTGTTTTGTCTTTTACTGTTGTTGGCTCGTGGTTTTCCCTTTTTTCCTTGGCAACCATTTTTGGTCTAGTTTTCTCAGCCTATTTTTGGTGAAATTTCTAGTTTTTGGGGCTGCTCTGCATTTTTATCTCCTTGCCCAATGGATTTCTGGCACTTGGTCTACGTTGTGATCTTGTGGCACTCGCTAGGAGTGCCCATCCCCAAGCAAGAGCCAATGTTGGTGCAAATTATGAGTTTTCACACTTTGCCCTAATTTTCTATATCTAGTTTTGCTCAGAAAACATTTCATTTGCTCAAATTGGTGACCTGCAATTCATATTTTCCAATTAAATTCCTTTAAATTGCTCACATTGTCATGATTTTTCCCTAAATTGAAACAAATTTCCAAGTTCCCCTCTTTTGTGCCCTAACTTATTCATTTTTTCGGGCTGAGCTGTTTTCCCCTTTGTCAAATTCATGCAAAAAAATTAAAGTGGATAAAATCTGAGCTTTTTACTATTAAAATCTCATTCCCCAAGTCGTAAACAATGTAAAATCATGCTTCACTTGATTTAAAACCAAGAAATCTGCCCTCCTTGTGAATTTTTTCGATTTCTAGGGCATCTCCTGCATTTTTTACGTTTTGACGGGCATACGGGTGTCATTTGCCCGTCAAATTCATCCTTCCATCCTTTTGATGATGTGGTAGGTTTCTATTGAAAACAACTGGGGGGTGGTTGGGAAAATGTTATAAGTTGTTACTTTTTGAAAAATTGACAAAGGAAAATTTTGCTCCGAGGCCCCGCATTTACTACAATGATGTGCCTACGTGGCATGATTTGATTGGTTGGAGGATCGGCGGGTGGCGGGAGTCACTTAGAACATTTTCTTCCATTTTGGAAAATTTCTCGAAGTCACTTTTTGGTTCGAAGGCCCGTGTCCAATGGGAAGCGGACATGTGGCAGGGGGAGTTGGAGAAAAATTTTGATTCAGGGATTTAGGGGAAAATTTTTACTCAATGGCCCGCATCCAATGAAAAGAGGACACATGTTTAGGAGGGTCAAGCAAAGAGGCAAGGAGTTGGAAAAATTTGAAGTTTTTGGCTTCAAAATGCCAAAGGAAAAATTTGGCCCGAAAGCCCACAATGAATGGAAGGTGACACGTGGCACAGGAAGGTCAGGCGGGTGGAGGAGGGACTTGAAAATTTTTATTGTTTTTTGCCTCAGATGCCAAGGTAACATTTTGACCCAAAGGCCCGCCTCCAATAAGATGTGGACATGTGTCCTAGGAAAGTCAGCATGGAGGTGGCAGAGTTTGTGAAAATTTTGAAATTTTTAACTTCAAAATGTTAAAGTTAAAATTTTTCCCGAGAGCCCGCGAACAATTAGAGGAAGACACGTGTCTAGGAGGCAAGGTGGATGAAGGGGCCGAAGGAAATTTTTATGAATTTTTTCCTTTATGTTTGTAGGGTAAAAAATGAAAAATAGGCCCACGTCCAATGAAATGTAGGACATGTGTCCAAAAGGAGGTAGGAGTGTTTTCGAAGCTAGGGAAAAATATTGAAAATTTTACAAATTTTGACAAAGATAAAAAGTTGTCCAAGAGGGTGACCTGAAACAGGGAAAAATTGGAGGTGTTCCCCACAACCAATGAAAATAGGAACGTGTCCAATCAGAGGGGGGTGACACATGGCATTTACAAAAATGGACCTGTGGAAAATTCGAAGGTTTTCTCCTGTAGTGAATTAAAGACAGATTCCTAAACAAAAGTGGGCCCGCAAGGAGGTTTTGTGCTCACGGAGGAATGAAGGAAAACTTGGAGGGTTGGCTCCACAGTGAATGGGAGACTGCCACATGGCAGGGGAGAGAGCGGGTGTTCGGGCCCACGGAGATTTTTGAGAAAATTTTCCTTTTCTCAAAATGGTGGTGAAATTCATCAAGTTAGTCCACATTTTTTGGTGGGGCCCACATAAGGACACGTGGTGGGTCCAGGGGGCACAGCGGGGAAAATTTTCAAAATTTTCCAAAGGTCAAAAAGGGTTTAAAATGTGGTTTTTTAAGATGGGGACCTGCCCAATCATGTTTGGACACGTGTCCACCTAGTCCAAAGGGGAAAAAGGGGAATATGAGGATTTGACACGTGGAGGGCTAACATTAAAAGTTGATTTTTAAATCAACGGTTGCTATGTAATTTCATTTTTGGGTGCCATGAGGAGCTCCAAGAAACTTGGAAATCACATTTCTTCATCAAAATGCATGAAATTTTATATGATTTTGCATCCCCTCGGCCTTCTGAAGTGCAATGGCATCATTTTGGAGCTAATTTGATGGATTATAATGTTTTTTAATGAAATTTTTCCCTAGACCCGTTAAAAAACATGAAAAGTGAAAATAAAAGGTTACAGAGGTGAAAAGTGATGAAGTAAAAGGTGTAAAATGATTGCAAAATCATGTTGGCATGTCTGAATGCCAAAAACATGACCCTGGGATGGATAAGGATCCAAATTCATGTAATATTTTAAAATATTTGTGCATCTTTGGCTATATACGAGCTGTTTACAGTTTGATGTCATTTTCATGAAATGGATAAGAGTTTTGTAACAAATTTGATCCCTTGAGCATATTCTTTGCTTGGGATGCAAGGATCCAAGCTGGCATGAGGTATAAAATGTATTTTTCAAGGATTTGTTAAGGGCTGGGAGAAAAAATAGAGGAGAGACTTAGAATTTTCATAAGGAAAAACAGGAATAAATCCATTTCTCTGGAGAAAACCACCTGAGAGTCATTTTCAATTCCATCTTTGTATAATATTTCATCATGCTGAGTTGGTTTCAGTTGTAAAGCCATCAACAAGCTCTGAGATTGTTCTCATGACTTTCCCCTACTGATGTATCTGATCATTTTCTGGATTATCTGGTTCATTCTCTTGGAAAAGTTTGCATATACTTATGTTTCAGAATGTTTTCAGTTTATGTTTCTTGCTCATGTTGCAATCTTGTATTTAGGATCTCTATGATCATACAGGGTCTCATTTCTTGTTGATGTTTTAATGGCATTTGCAATCTTATATTTAGAAGAGCTTTCATCTGATAGAAGATAAATAGATTTAAAATCATTTTATTGTCCTTGAATAATGAGACTGTTTGTAAACCTTTGGGTGCACCTCAGGTCATGATTGAATAGGGACTCCTAGATACTTTGTTGGTATTTTTCTTCAATATTTTGTGGTAGGTTATCAAAGGTTGTGTGGAAGAGTGTAGATCTGGGCCTCCATTTGTGCACATATCCTGGTTGAAGGAGCATTTAAAATCTCTGGAAGTGTTCTTGTTGTGTAGGTGTTACAAATTTCTTGCAAAGGTTCTCAAAGAAGTTGGTGGTTCCTAGCTACTCTTGTGCTAACTTCTCCCATAGAATTTCATTAAAACTAACTCATCCTACATGTACTACCCCTGCATTACATTATGTGTCAACAAAATAATACAATGCTTCCACCAAAATGCACAAAGTATATCAGGGTTTTATCATGTCTTTAGCAGCCTTAGCCTTGTTTTGAAAGCATTTCCATCATTTAGTAGTGACAACTCCTTTGAGTTTGGATAATGGATGCTTGATCATGTTTTCACAAGGCCTCTTCCATACCATATGCAAAATACAAGGATATCTCCATCTCCTTTACCATATAAGGGCTGCAATATAGGTTCTCTTGCCTTGGTTGATAGGCACAACCTAAAACAGTGAGGGTTAGATCAAAACCCTTTTGAAGGTGCTATCCACTCCCTCAAATATTGAATGCAAACAAGTAGATAGGTGTGCTCCCTAGCTACAAATGACATACAAACCATCTATCTATCCTTGAGTGTCTTGTGCAAGTTCATGATGTTGTTCAAGTTATGAAGGAGATTAAATCTAGATACCAACACCAAAGTAGCGCTGTTGTCGGGGACTTCTTGGAATTTCTTGGTGGTTTTGAAGTTTTTGAAAGGTTTGAGCATTTGTGTGATCAAGTATTTGAGCTGTTACATTCTTGAGATATCATTTCATACTTCAGATTTGCATGTTTTGGGTAAAAAATATTTCAAACTCAGCCCGCTCTTCTCATTTACTTGTAGTTTATATGATTTGGATGCATTATTTTTAGTTGAATCAAGAAGAAGAAGATCTGATTTGTAAATCCTTGAAAATTTTTCATTCATAGCATACATTTGACACAATATTTTAGTGCTTTCTTACACAACTAACATTGAAATCCTTAGTGGCGACTCCATGCTATTTGGATCTTGAAATACCAGTTGTCTTACACATTTCTATGATTTAAAACTTGTTTAAATATTTCAAGCTGGAGGGAAGGAGATCCCTCTTCATCAAGGACTATTCTAAGAAGTTTCTCACTGAATCAAGAATCTCAAAACTAGAAGGAAGAAGAGTGTGGAAAGTGGTCAATAATTTGGTTGCAAGGAAAGAGATCCCCATAGTTGAATTTGAAGGATACTAGTATGTTATTGAAGATTATATTTCTTCTTCAAGTAGATCTGACTCAGGAAATCTTCTTGCTGGTTTTCATTCTCCATCAGGTGAGGGACCTTCTTGTGTGTTCAAAAAAATTACTTCCAAATCTACTCCTGTGGTTTCTAAGTTTGCTACAGTTTATCAAGAGAGAGAGCCTTTCGGGGGTTATCATTTTAAAGATCACTCATCTATTCCAATCAGAACCATTACTACTCCCAACTAGCTTGTTTCACCTCCAAGATCACCCCCACCAAACAATATGGCTCAGACTAGACCTCCATTTATTGTTAACACCTTTGGTCCTATAAATTTTGGAGGAATGGATGGTTATCCAAATGCTGTCCCACAAGATGTGAGAAATAGGTTACCAAAATTCCAGGGTAACAATGCCATTACCAGTGATCAACATCTCAAACTATTTGATAATATGCTGGAAGATTTTGAGATAGAATTTGAGGATGTGTATATCAAGTTGTTTATCCATAAACTTGAGGAATATGCTAGGGATTGGTACAAGGCTCTACATAATAACTCTATTGATTCATGGAATGAGATGAAAAATGCATTTAGATTGCAGTATGATGATAGGACTGATCCTAGATTTCTTTTGTTTGAATTTGAAAATATAAAGAAGAACTCGAATGAGATGGTCCATGACTTCAATACAAGATTCAATAAAACATTGAGAAGGCTGCCTATCATTTTAAGGCCTTGTGATGAATCTTTCTTGATCAAATATGTAGATGCATTTGATAAAAAGGCAGCCTATTACTTGAGAGACAAAAATCCTACAAACTTGAGGCAAGCTTTCACCATGGCACTTCAAATTGAAAATAATATTAAAGCTATTAGTAAACCACTTAAGAGGGATGGTGTGAAGCTGATAAACCCTGAGAAGCCTCAAGCTAGCAAGGGTGCTGATTTAGAAGATGTTGTCAAGACTTTGGTAGGGGTCTATCAAAGAAATTTCTTACAAATTAGCCTGGGCGGAGAAAGGAATTGGGAAAAGTTCACAAGGACAGAAAAGAACTCAAAACCATGATAGATTTGGCAATCATCCTAGGGGTGATCAAAGACAAGATGATAGAGGTAAAGGGCCTATTGGATATTCAAATAGATAACCCTAAGCACGTGAAAATAGAGTGGTGCCTGACCCTCTAACTGCAAGAGTTTCTGCTGTTCAAGAAATTGCTGATATGGATTGGTGTGATAGATGTTTTCTTCCTCATCCTCCATGTGAAATGGACCAACAAGATATTGATGATGATAATGAGAATGAAATGGATGATGACATTTGTATGATGGGAAGCTCTTCAAGCTCACAACAAACAACAACATCAACAGATGTGATAAGTGCAAGGACTGTTGCAACCTTTTGGGATTACATAAAGAAGGTACCATTTCTTTCTCCTCCTCAAACTCATGATGTAGATGTAGTTCAGGCATTTTAAATTCCTAATAGTGACTTTGAATATATAAGGGATTTAATGATCAAGAAGTATGATGGTGGTATTCCTTTGGAGGAAGATAGAAATTTTTTAATGAATGTTGTGGTTGGTCAAGAGAAAGAGTACAATACTAGAAGTAAAGTTGTTAGAGGAGCTGGTCCTCAAGCCAAGCCAATGACACCCTTGCTCACAAGCATTCCCAAAGACAATCCTAGAAAAGAAACAATTTCTAAGAACCTTGTTGTCCCATGAAAAAATATCAGTCCTCTTCATGCCCAAGCTGCCAAGAATACTTCTCCATTTGATGAACCTTCTTGTCTCCCTTCCAAATTTTTCTTAGCAAAGAATGTTCCATATGATATAGCCCAAGTTTTGAGCCAAATTAAAGTGAGTGTTCCAATTATTGAATTTCTTAGAAAACCTGAGCATAAGAAGAGAGCATTCAAGTACTTGGGATTGAAAGAATAAAAGATTACCCCAAGCAGAAATGTAAATGTTGTTGAGAATCCTCTTCAAATAATTACTCACCTTGAAACACCACCACTAATGGAAGATGTTGGAGAGGCACCTGAAGTATATTTGGGAACATCCTTGGTTGATTCCCAATTGAATTTTGATCCATTCTTCACAGCTTTGTTCATAAAAGATAGGTTGCTTCATAATTGCATGTTTGATTATGGTGCATCATGTAATGTCATGCCTCTAGAAGTCATGAATGAGTTGGATATCAAGGTGACAGTAGCATATGGGAAGTGTACAACCATGGATTCAAGGGAAGTTCTGGTTTTTGGATGTGTGAAGGGTTTAGTAGTGCAACTTTCAGCCTATCCGGGTAAGAATTTAAAACTTGATGTTGTAATTGTTGATTGCCCTACCAAATGGGGTATTCTTTTTTTAAGAAAGTGGGCTGTGAGTGTTGGTGGTAGTGTTAAAATGGACATGTCTTTCACCACCATTCCCATTGAGGTCAGCCTTGTTAAACTCTATGGTTAAAATAATATGTTACACTTGGTTGAAGATCCTAGAAATGCTTCTTATGAAGTGTTGTTTGTTGATGTAGATGTTGAAAACTTCATTGGTTTTGCTGATGGAAAAGATAATAAGATGGAAAAATTAGAGTGCTTGGTATGGTAGGTTCTCCATGGACATTAATATTTGATGGAGCTTGCTCCAAATTTGGCAATGGTGTTGGTATAGTGCTGGTTTCTCCTAGTTTGGAAGAGTTTCCTTTCTCCTTCAAGCTCAATTTTGAATGAACTAACAACATTGATGTATGAGGCATTATTATTGGGATTAACAATTGCATGGAAGTATGGAGTGAAGGATCAAAACAACCTAAAATAGTGAGGATTAGATCAAAACTCTTTTGAAGGTGCTATTCACTCCCTCAAATCTTGAATGCAAACAAGTAGATAAGTGTGCTCCCTGGCTAAAAATGACATACAAACCAACTATCTATCCTTGAGTGTCTTGTTCAAGTTCATGATGCTATTCAAGTTATGAAGGAGATTAAATTTGGATACAAACAGAAGGAATTTGACACTTTAAAGGATAGGATTATCATCATGCCCATACTATGATTCCTCTCTGTGGATAATCCCTTCCATATTCATGTGGATGCCTTAGGAACCACCATCTGAGTAGTACTTGCACAACCTATGAAGGGATTACTGATCATCATTTGTGATTTGTAAGCAAGAAGTTGACACTAGTGGGGCATAAATATACTATAGATGAGCACAAGGCATTTTCAATTATCTACGTGCTTCACAAGTTCAGACAGTATCTTTTGGTAACCACTTTTATATTTTACAATGACCATATGGCATTGAAATATTTAATGAACAAGCCCATTCTAAAAGGGTGCATATGTCAATGGGTACTATTGTTCCAAGAATTTGAGTTCATGGTGGTTGTCAAACTAGGAAAAAGTAATTCCGTACTTGATCATTTATCTAATTGATTCAGGGGAGGATGCACAAATATTTGAGGATACCATGCCAGATGCAAAAATATTTAGCTTGTTGCGCATGCCCTTAGACTTAAAAGATATTTTAGTATTTCTCAAGATAGGTGTAGTGCTGGAAGGAGTGAATGCATTGGATAAAAACCAGTTAGCTATATGTGTCACATCCTACATGTTGATTAGTGGGGATTTATAAAAATTAGGACGTGATGAGATTTTACGCAGGTGTGTTCTAGAACATGAGTGCCTAGCCATTATATAAGAGGCACAAAGAGGTAGTGGAGGTGAGCACTATGCAGGAAATGCCATAACATGCAAGATATTGATGGCTGGATTATGGTGGGAGACCCTGTATCAAGACTACAAGGAGTACTGCAAAGCGTGTGATCATTGTTAGCACATTAGAAAACTAGGTTGAAGAGATGAAATGCCTTTGCACCCTATTCCTAGCACTGAGCCATTCAAAAAGTGGGCTATAGACTTCGTAGGCCCTATTGCACCAGATGCATGTAGGACTGGGTTATGCTATATAATCACTTACAAAAATTACTTGACAAGGTGGGTAGAAGCAACACCTACTAAGGATTATACAGTAGCTATTGTAGTAAGGTTTATGTGGGAAAAATTATTACAAGGTATGGGTGCCCTTTGAGTTTGACTAGTGACAGGGGTACACATGTCTTAAATGAGACAATAAGGATTCTGTTAGTAAAATTCATGGTGGCTCATTGATGAAGCACGAATATGTCTATTAAATGTACAATAAATGATCTCATCATACTCTCCTTTTGAGTAATTCTGATTGCATGTTGTGACCTTTGTTTGATCTGATATGAGTTAGGTTGTAATTTTCCATCTTTTGTTGATTATGATTCTAACGTGTAAAATCTCTGTAATTCCTTACAAAGTGTTTTGGAAAATTATTTTTGTAATAAAGTAGGTCACAGTCAAGTGAAGAATGAAGTATGAAGTGGTCAACATGTTTTTGAGAGAATTTGTTTCACTACAGTAGAGTTTTGGAACTCCATTACACAGTCACAGGCTTTATCACCTAGTTCCAGAACTTCCGGACTTAGTTCCAGAACTCTAGTACTTAGTTCTAGAATTATCAGAATTTGTTCTAGAACTCCTACAGTTAGCTCCGAAACTCTCTCAGTTAAACCTGGAATGATTTCCTTTTGTTCCAGAAATCTTCTTGAGTTCTGGAACTGATAAGAATATATTCCAAACAATCGGTGATTTTTCAAATCAATGATCCTATCAATCAAGAGCATATTAGAAGACTTCCAACTCTCCATACTTAAAGATCTAGGATAATTATCACATAGCTTTACACCTAGCCATGTTCCAATTCAACATCTATTCTGGTTCTTATTCAGTTCCATCATGTTAGTGGAATAATTACAGCCATAAATGCACCCTTGTAAGAAGTATGTACATATAGACCTACAGATAGATTAATAAGGGGGGATATAGAAAATATAGAGGAATATAGAGATATCAGATGAGATAGAGATAGATTGATACACAGATCCAACATGTTTTTTTAATGCATACTTTTTATCAATACAATAACCATTCCTGTTTTGAGAGAAAATTAAGTTGTTCAATCCTGTTTCAAGGTGGAGAAAGGGCCCACTCCTCCAAGAACTAGGATCCTCATTTTTATTGTTATTTATGTTTTTAGCAAATAGTTTAGATCTATTAACTCTTTATCACTTTCAATTCCTTAACTTAAAATCTATTGTAGACTTGTCCCTGAAGGTGTTCTGGATTAATTTCTTATTTCTTTACAATCATTTTCCAAGGATTCTCAATTATGTGTTTAATTATGTAGTATTTATTTCCAACAATTCATTTATGCAAAGTGTGTTTATTTCCAGCAATTCATTTATGAAAAGTGTGTTTACTTCCAAAGAAAATTGTGTTTATTTCTAGCAATTCATTTATGTAAAGTGTGTTTACTTCCAACATGTTTCAATAGTTTGATTCCAATAAGGTTTTTAACCAAGAAGTCCTTAAGACATTTAAAATACCCCCATAAAATACAAAAATACCTACAATCAATTACTAGATTGACAAGATTCTTCTTATTGCATATAGCTTTAGACACACCCTTTGTTTGAATATGAAATTAGCAGAGAGTTGATTAAATGAAGGTAATAATGACACCCTTCATTTTTGGCACCGTTTCTGAGGAATCACTAGTTAGAATTTTCTAATTAGGTGTCAACAAGAGAAACAATCATACATTTAGTAATTGAAGAAATCTTCCCTAAGCTATCACAAAATTTATGAGTATACCAAGAGACTCCAAGGGTAGATTTCTCCCAAAATTATCTGAACAAGAATTACCATCATCCTCTAGTTTAAATAATGAAGTTGAACAAGAATTAGGGGCGCCATTATCCCCTGTAAGACAAGAAGTAAAATTGCCACCTTTGGAATTATGGGATCAATAACCAAAGGGAAGTAGAGCCCTCATGAAAAATATTATTTCTCAAGATCCATTTAGAGAAAGTTTTGATTCATAATTAAGTAGTCAACCTCCTACTCCTAACTCTTCACCATCCCCAAAAAAAATCACATACCACATTGATTGGGAGAAAGGACTAGAGAATACCAGAGAGATGGAATGAGAAGTTGAAAGACAACCTGATAGGACCTTTACTTATTAAACCCCTACAATATTGACCAAGTATGAAGGCACGTAGGCACGCAAGGTCCCAGTTATGGAATGGCGTGCAAGGTAAAAGTGCACAAAGGAGGGTTTAAGAGAAGGGTTTAAGGAAGCCTGTAGCACGCACAACACGCGAGGATAGAGCCAAGGTTTTGGGACTTAGTCAATTTGGACCTCTAGAGGAGAACATGTGAAAAGCATTACCCAGTTGCGCTTGGATAAGGTGTCAACTTGGCAATAGGCTGGCCCAGGAAGGAGCATGCTAGAAGCTTTTAGAAGCACGTCATGGGATAAAGTATAAATCTTAGGCCTGGAGAAGCATGCTCGCATGGAGGACCACATTCGAAAACTTGGCACCATATCTGAGGGCATTGGAGGGTGAGTTGGCAGTCCAGGAAAGCTATAAATACAAGCACCTATAGAGTAAAAACAGGAAAAAGGAGACTATGGGCAGAGCTCTGCAGAAATGCTACAAGGACTCTGTTAGTGGGTAACTATATCAAGGAAGGGATGTATGAGGCAAGTGGATTATAATTTTCCTTTTTGGTAGCTTAATTACATGAGTCTAGTGCAATGCATGACTATGGTCTACTTCTATGTGACACTCTGTAATGGCTGAATGGATGTAATGAGGTTACTTGTTATATGTATACATGAATATCAATGATTATAATGCATACTTCTCTCTCATGATTCATCTTTCATTTCATGCTAAGTATGGATGCTTGTATGTTTCTTTTTAAAATGATGCACATTATAGATTCTTGTAAATACTCTACCTGAAATGATTGTATGGATCTAGAGGCCATTCTAAGCCCTATGGTTCTTGTATGTTCTAAACCATTTTGAAGGTCATTTAAACACAAATCATAGATGATGTTTCCCACTAAACTCACATAAAAGAGAAAATCAGCACCCGCGCATGCCTCAGGTGAGCACCCAACTATCGCTGGGTGATAGGATGATGCACATGGGATTCTTTTCTTTATGTTAAGGGTAAAAATGACTACATCTTGGTTCCATTGCTGGGACTCTTTTTGAAGTTATAGTGGGAGTTAACATACATCATGATTTGTGTAATGAGTAATGATAGAGCGGTTAACATTGGAAAGTGTTGATTCATGGTTAAAGAGCATAGAGGATGAATTTTCTTAGAGATTCAACACTAGACCTGAGTTTGATGCACATGGATGGGTATAAGAGAATCTCTACCATGATCTGTATGACACCTTTTTATACTATTTCCTAGTGGAGATGTATGAATGGCTTGCAGTCTACGTATCTAGATCAAGTTGGAATTATAGATCACATGTGTGGACCCAAGAAGAATACTAGAGGTTGTAGGATGCAGATTTGATGTGGACCTGTGCTATGGATCATTGGTGGAAAGGAGTTCTAGCTAGATACACTCTGGAGTATGCCATTTCCACATATTCCTATCCTAAGGTTGTTGAGTTTAAGTTTCTACGGGAGCCCAGAGGATCATTTCTACATGGTTTCCCTCTAGATCTGAATATCTTGATGATTACCATGAGTTTAGAGGCATTCCCAATGTCTGACTAAACCATTCTGAGTGTTGGGAAAGGAAGCTAGGGTGGAGGAAGATGTCGTGACGGAGAAGGATAGGGAGGAAAGATGACTCAAGTATGGTGAAGCACGTGAAAGGGAGATTACTAGACAATGTGAGGTTGCAGGTGTGATTGATGTATGGTGGTAGATGTTGTGGGAAGGATTTGAGGTTCACGCAGAGGATGTGAAACCTGAGCAATCTATGCGACCTGTAGTGCCCACTTCCCTTTGACACTAGTTGATACTTATTTTGATACGGTTGATTTCATTATGGACATTATTATGTTTTGATTTAGTATGATGTTAAACATTTGATCATGGATTAGTGCTGATCCTGATTTGGTTATGATGCATGATGATTATTAGAGACACTCATATGTGGATGATGATATACTATTTGACATGGATATAGTGTGAATGTTGTTCGGGCATGTGATTTTTAGATATTGTGAGTAGACTTAGAAATGGACATAATATGATAATGATATAGTTGTTACTTTGATGTTGTTGTGATTCACATATTTAGATGATTTTTTGATTATATTTATATCATGTTCAATGTTCATATATGGCCACGAGGCCGAAGGAGGTAATTGTGTTTTGCAGGTTAAATATCACAAGAAACATCGGGGGATCAGAGACCAACCACAATGGAATTATAGGTGAATTCAACAAGGTCACCATGGCAACATGTGCTCTGTGTGTGTGTGTGTGTGTGTGTGTGTGTGTGTTGTTTTGTTAGGGATTCCCATGGGGTGGATTACCTTTATATGTGACCATGGGTATTGTGTATTTTATTAATGTGGTTAAATTTTATTTATTGTTGTATGTATTTTATTAGTGATGTGTCCCTCTCTTTTGTTTAATTATATTGTGATAGATTAATGTGAGAAATCATATGGTTAAAATTTAAAATAAATCAAATTGGCTTATGGGAAAGTAATAATGGAAGTTGTTGGATCTTTTTATTAAATATGTAAGGGATGTGCACATTTGTGTAAGAGTTGTGTAAGTGAAATTTTGGAGTATGAAATACTCCACCTCCTTGGAAATTCTAATTTTTCCTTGGGGGCTGTTTTTGGAGGCTTGTGGGACAAGTAAAATTTGTCCCATACCTCTCAATTTAATTTACCAACCATACTTATGGTTGGAGGGGTGATTTTAGACTTCTATAATGCATTTTATTAATCATGTTACTAGTTTTGATGGCACTCTCTTACATTTTATTTAAATTACAGTCCTTTGGGTGTGTGGACTTTTTGGAGTGTGCAAGTAACTTGTCATATTTTCACCCACCTCTTTATTGTGCTTGGGGGAATGAAATTTTTTCTTTTGTGTTGGATTTGAGGATGCGTGATGTGGAATCCTACATGGATCCGCATCATCCTCTTCTCTTCCCTCTTCTATATAATTCAAAATCTTTGCTTGTTTTGGGTTCTTGAATCATTTTGGAAAAATTATTTAGGGGTGTATTTTCTTGTGTGTGGAGCTCTTGCTTTTGGAAGAAGTTTAGAGAAACTTTGCATGCTTGGAGATTACTGTTTTGGGACTATATTTTTTGCACCAAATCTCGTTTTTTGGAAACAAAAGCTACCATGGAGAGGTATGAGTTTAATCCTTCTTTTATGTTGTTACTTTCTTGTTGGGTTGTGTGAATGGTGCATGTTTTTGATTTATTTGTTGGTTGGTTGGGTAAACTACCATAGGAATGGTGTAGGAGAAGGCTATGGGGAATCCATGTGGGGGGGAATAAGGGAATGCCATTGGCATCAGAATTTTGTGGAGGGAGTTTGGGTTTGGGATCCACCATGGAAAATAAATAGCTTGCATTTCTTACTTTGTGGGGGGTCATAAGGAAATCTATGGGGGGCATAAGGAGGGATTACGGGGGCATAAGGAAATGTGTGGTAAATTTAATTGGCAGTTTGTAATAGGTGGATTCCCAATTACCATTGGGAGGCATAAGTAGCTTACCCCATAGTCCTTGCTCCTTTGGCTTGCATGATCAATCCTGAGTTCTGTTTGAATGGTTTTAAAATGCAGTTGTAAACTACTGTTTTTGTTTAGAATTTGTTTTATATTCAATTATGCATGTTGAAAGAATGATGTGTTTAGTGGAAGCCAGTTGTTTCCATGGGTTAAATCACACCTGTTATTGTATTTTGGTTGGGTCTTAGGGGCAAATGATGAAGGATGAATTCTCCTTTCATTGGATGTCTTGGTAAGGTGGAGAGCGTTTCCTTTCCCCCACTTTTGTTGTGATCAATTGGAAGAAAAATAAAAATTGTATGTTGTTGTTCTGGAGTAGAAGAAGACAGTTGGCCAGCCCCTTGTGAAAAAATTCATTTGTAACCTTCCCCACTTGAAATGGATGAAATTGTAATATATATATTTATGAAGAAAAGATGTTGTAATTAGTTATGAAAGTTACTTATTTGAATTGTGAAAGACATTTATATTATGTTCTGTTTATTGGAAAGAAATAGAATTTTGTTAATTGCATTAAAGGAATGGAAGAATGTAAAGAAGTAGTTATTTTTGAAGTCATTAAAGGATTGCAATATCTTCTCTCATTTACATTGTTGATTCAAATTGGAATATCAGATTCTGATTAAAATATTTGTTTAGAAAAAGGAAAATGAAGAAATGTATGTGGAAATAATGTTGTATTTTGTATCTTTGGAAATATGTAAAAATGGAATTCAATATTTCTTTTTGATTTATAATGGGTTGTGTAAAACAACTGAATGTATTAGATTAGATTAAAAATGAAATACCACACTTGAAGGATGAAATTGATATACAGTTTTTTTTAAAAAATGGATCTCAGTTGTAAATTTAAAACTGGCAAATAAATTTAATCAAAATCTACAGTTCAGGATTGCACATAATAATTAACTTGGAAATGATATAATTTAGCATGTTATTACATTAATTAACTCAAATTGACAAAGAAAACTTAAGAAAACAATTTAATCATTGTAAAATCGAGCCCAATCCCTTCCACAGTCGTTTTATGTTAATTGTTGGAAAAATGTAAATTGAAAATTAAACAAGAAAATTCACCTTCCTAAAATACTTCAAATCCTTCCTAGAATAATCCTACATGTTTTTTTGGCATGTTGAGTGAAGGAGGAGTCAAATTGAACAAAAATATATAATTCAAAATTACCAGTTTGCTATCTACAGATCATTTTCATAAAAATTACCCCTTAAAATTTATCAAAAAGTAAAATTTATGATTCCTGTGTAAAGAGGGCATCAAAAGATTTCCAGAAAGTCCTTGTTTTACCAAAACTGAGATTTCTAGAAAAATTTATGGCCCTCTAAAATTTTCCCTGGCGGGCCTGCGGCCTGAAAATTTCCCATCGAAATATCCTTAGAATTTTTTTTAAAAAAAAAATTCTTGGGGAAAATTTTTAAAATTTCCTCCGCCATCCCAAAACCAATCAGAGGCTACCACATGTCCTCATGGGGTAGCGGTGGAGGCACGACATCATTTTAATCTTTGGACATTTTAAATTTTTTGGGAAAATTTTACCTTTTTCACCACCATCCTACAGCCTATCACAGGCTACCATGTGGCAACATGGTGTGTTGGTGGAGGGGGAAGAACCCTCATGACCTTGTTGGGTTTTGATAATTTTTGTATATTTCCCCTGGGGCCCCACACTCCCACCCTCGCCCTGGTGTGACCCTTCTGGGATGCGCGGACCCGTGCGCACCATTTACCTCTTTTCTCCCCCTCTAAAAACTCTCCCGAACTTCTCAGCCACCCCACCCCTCCCTCTATCCTTTCCCTCGTTATTGGTTGAGTGCCACGTGTCCCTAGGAGACCCGTGGTCACATGGGCATCAATGGGATTTTTCCCTCCCTTTGGTGAAATTTACCAACCTTCCCCACGTGAGCTTGGATCCCGACACATGTCCTTGATGGCACAATAGAGGTGCGGGCACAAATGGTAATTTTCTCCCACGCAAGAAATATTTCAAACACCACCCCACAACCTTCCAACCTGATAAAGGGTCTTCTTCCCCACTTGACATGTGTCCCCTTGGGGGAAAATTTGACCCCTAAAGTCCGCCGGTCCATATCTGGAGTTCTATAAGGAGTTAGCAGGACTTCTTTATATCATTGGAAAGGTAAGAAAATTTCCTATATAATGGGAATGATTTAGGGAAAATTTTAATGCTTAAAGTGTGAGAAAATCCAACTTTAAACTCTGAGCCTGTTAGAGAATGGGTATGGTGATATTTTACCCCCTGAAACTAACTGAAACTTCGAACCCTAAAATTTGAACCTTGTGACCTCTGATAATTTTTAATAGATGATAAGTATGTTTTAGTAATTTTAGACTTGTTCTAAAACTTGATATTGTCAATTGTTGTCTTACGACCTGGTTGTAGACACTTCTAATAAAAAAAAATTATTCCATAATTTTTCTTAACCCACCCTATGTTGTTTTTTGGGTCTCAAGTGGGTTGTTTTAATGGGATTCACACTTGGTATTAGAGAAGTGGTTCAAAAGCTTGGACCATTGGGCACACTAGAAAACTTGAGACATGAAACTTAAACCTAGCACATTATTAAATCTAAGACAAAATAACTTAGTTTACAAATTGCATATTTTTAGTAAACATGTAAATTGAATAAAACTTAGAAAAAAAGAACTATCACTTTGTTCTATGTAGGAGGCACAAATGGGGTGAGGATAATTTCCACATAGACTCAGACTTATCACCGCCACCCCCACTAGATCAGGGTGTAGTAGTTATCCTACCCCAGATGTTGCAGACTCTTTAGGATGTCAATGCTGCTCTATGCAAAGGATTAGGAGGAGGACATGTAGCTAGTCATGATAGAGCCCCTTCCATTGAGGTTTAGGTATCTCCTTGACCCAGTGAAGAGAATAGAGGAGAGAAATACCATGTGGAGTCAACCAGAGTAGAGTCGCAACCTAGCGGACATGGTGATAGAGTTTTAGAGCATAAAGAGAGGCCTCAGAGTCCTAGATTTAGGGATGAGTGTGCAGAGAGACCTAGAGGCTGTCAGACCACAACTGTAGATCACATCAGGGAGATCTTGAAGCTTTAGCCATCACATTACTTAGGTGACATGGGTGGATTTCAGGTAGAGGCTTGGCTAGTGAGCTTGAGTAGTTACTTCAAGATTTTTCCTTTTTCTAGCAACACGAAATCTCGTGTTGTGATCCATTTACTGAGGGATGGAGCAGGAGTATGGTGGAGGATAGAGGAGTAGAAGATCTATGTAGATTCTAAGACAGTGATCTAGGAGCTATTTGAGGAGAGATTAAGGAGTAGGTATTCATCATGGAGGTTAATTCAATAGAGGATCAACGAGTTCCATGACCTTCAACATGCATCTCTTTCAGTAGCAGAGTATGAGAGTAGATTTTTAGATCTACTCCAGTATGTAGAGTACATGCAAGATGAGTAGGTGTATATTCACAAGTTCATCTGGGGTGTGAATTTAGATATTGGAGGTGCAGTGTAGATTCACTACCCACAGAAATTAGCGGAGGCTGTCGAGAAGGCCTATATTGTAGAGGAGACTCGGGGAAAGACCCAAAGTGTTAGAGATCGAGCCAGGAGCCAAATACAACAGATGCAAGATGGTAGATCGAGGGGCTCAATACCCCTTCCTCATGGTGAATGGGGTTTAGCACAGTCATCCTTTAGGCCACTACAATAGTAGCAGAAACAATAGTCCCACCCACCTCATAGACCTCCACAAAGAGCTAATGCATAGAGAGGTCAGAGTATGGGGCCTCCTCCTAGGGGTCCCATCAGGACACAGGGTGGACCTAGAGCTTAGTCAGCGGGAGCTCGTCAACAAAGATCATAGTAGACCATAGCTGGATTATCATGGTCCACACCACAGACTTCCATAGCACCTACTAGAGGTGGTACTCATTAGGGAGGATTAAGATGATGTTTTGGATGTGGAGTTACTGGAAACCTTTGGAGAGATTTCCCAAAGAACCCTAACAATAAGTGTAAGACATATATCTCCGAGCCTATGGTTGGTGACATGGGATGCAACCACAGGATTTATGTAGTGGTTGAGAACTACCAGGTAGAGCATTAGAGCACAGTCATTGAGACCATAGGTAGCATTGGTGGTATTCCTACCTCTGTATTTTTAAATTCTGGTTCTTCTGATTCTTTCATTGCACTATCTTTAGTAGAGTGATGTAGGTTGGTGGCAGTTAGGCAGGGTCATAGTTGGGATGTCGAGATGGCTTCTGGAGCCAAGATCTTTGTAGACTGCTTAGTTAAGGAGTGTGTAGTGGATTTGGGACCTTTCACTACTACCTTAGATCTCTGTATCCTTCCTTTGGGCTCATATGGAGTCATTTTGGGTATGGATTGGTTATCTACACATAGGGCTAGGATGGATTGTTACCACAAGACTATATCTTGTGCGGATGATTTGGGAGTTGAGTCAGTGATATCAGGGATTAGGAGACCCATTTATATTCACACCATCTCCACTATGTAACTTAAGTAGTGTGTGTAATGGGGTTGTCAGATGTATGTTGTTACAGTTAGTGATAGATCAAAGGATGGGTCTAGTGGACCATCGCTAGATGATCATCCCATTTTGAGAGAGTATGCTGATATCTTTCTAGGGGAGATACCAGGGTTACCACCCCCACATGAGATTTATTTTCATATAGATCTAGTTCCTGGAGTAGAGCCTATCTCACGGGCACCTTATCGAATGACCACCCCAAAGCTCTGTGAGCTCAAGTTGTAGCTTGAGGGCCTTTGCAAGAAAGGCCTTATCCATCCTAGTGTATCCCCTTAGGGTACACTAGTGATCTTTGTGAAGAATAAGGATGGGTCCTTTTGGTTGTGTATTGATTACCGCCAGCTGAATAAGGTAATGATCAAGAATCTTTATCCCCTTCCACGTATTGATGACTTATTTTATCAGATGAAGGGAGCCATAGTTTTATCTAAGAATGATCTTAAGTCAGGCTACCATCAGCTAAGGATTTCTGAGGTGAACATTCATAAGACCACCTTCCACATGAGGTATAAGCACTATGAGTTCACAGTGGTGACTTTTGGTTTGACTAATGGCCCCACAGTGTTCATGAGTTTGATGAATGGGGTATTCAGAACCTTTTTAGATTGTTTCATGCTCATCTTCCTAGATGACATTTTGATATACTCACATACATGTGAGGAGCACAAGGGACACCTTCAACAAGTTCTTAAGTGTCTTCGAGAGAAGTAGATTTATGAGAACTTGGAGAAGTGTGCATTCTTTCAAATAGAGGTACAGTACTTGGGACATATCATTTATGGGGAAGGTATTACAGTCGATCCTTCCAAGATTAGAGCCATTATGGATTGGCCAGCACCCACTACAGTGATGAAGGTGCGCAGCTTCATGGGATTAGTAGGTTACTACCAGATATTTGTTCAGGACTTCTCTTGGATTACGTGCCCTATCACTTCCCTTTAGAGGAAAGGGAATAAGTTTGTTTCATTAGACAGATGTGAGTAGGTCTTCAGGAAACTAAAGGAGTGCCTCACTAAAACACATACCCTTATAGTGCCGGATCCACAGAGTGATTTCTTTGTTTGCATAGATGCTTCTTTAGCAGGGCTTGGAGGTGTGTTGATGTAGGAGGGCATAGTAGTGGCTTTTGAGTCTCACAAACTCAAAGATAATGAGATGAATTATCTAACCCATGATCTTGAGCTTGAAGAATTTGTGCATGATTTGGTTAGATGGAGACACTTTCTTCTTGGTAGGAGATTCACATTCAAGAGAGATCATTTTAGTCTTGGTCACCTCTTCATGCAACCCAATCTCAATGCTCGTTAGTGGCGTTGGATGGAGTTGCTTTGTGAGTATGAAATGGAGATAGAGCATGTGAAGGGGAAAGATAATTTGGTAGTAGATGCTCTTGGTAGGTGGAGACATGTGGCTATGGTCACCTCAGTGAGCACAAATTTGTGGAGTAGGATTCTTCATCAACTTCCTCTTCACAGCTTTGACATTGTAGTATGGGTAGAGATCGAGTCTCAGATACCCCTTGAGGGGAAGTTTTATGGTTTTTCCTTATAGACAGATGGTCTTTGTAGGCATAGAGGCTGGATATATGTTCCAAAAGATGGAGGCTTAAGGTAGGACATCTTGGTAGAGACACATCATGTGCCCTATTCAGCCCATCCTGGGGTGAAGAAGATGCATGCCACCTTGAGATAGTTGTATCATTAGAGAGGACTTCATCAAGATGTGGCCTAGTTTTTGTCATGGTGTTTGGAGTGCTAGAGAGTTAAGGCCGAGCATCAGCATCCAACATGCCTTCTTTGTCCCCATGCTATACCAGAATGGAAGTGGGACACCATTTCCATGGATTTCATTGTTGGGCTACCAATGTTGAGATATCACCACAACACCATTATGGTAACGGTTGATAAATTGACAAAAGTGGCTCACTTTTCTCTGGTGAAGACCACTTATATATCTAGAGTAGTGGCACAAGTGTATTTGGATGAGATTTTCAGGTTACACGGGATTCTACAGAAGATCCTTTCTGACTGCGATCCTTTGTACACTTAACATTTCTAGACTACCATGTAGTATGTCCTCAAGACAAGAATCAACTTCAGCTCAACATATCGCCCTAAGATAGATGGATAGACTAAGAGGGTGAATCATATTTTAGAGGACATGCTTAGGATGTATGTGATGGATCAACAGTCTAAATGGAAGGAGTACCTGTACTTAGTGGAGTTTTCCTACAATAATAGTTTTCAGAGTTCTATAGGCATGGCTCCTTTTTAGGCTTTATATGGTAGAGATTGTAGGACACCCCTTAGCTGGGACAGGTTAGAGGATAGAGTATCTCTTATACTAGCTCTTTTATAGGACATGGAGCAGTAGGTGGTGTTGATTAGGCAGAGATTGCAGGAGGCACAAGATAGGAAGAAGAAGTATGTAGATCAACATAGGATCGACCATAGTTTTGATGTGGGCATGAAGGTGTTCCTTCATGTCAGGCCACACAAGAGCCCTATCTGTTATGGAAAAGGATCTAAGTTAGATACTAGATTTGTTGGTCCTTTTGAGATCTTGGAGTGTATCGGCCCTTTGGCCTACTGTCTAGCATTGCCACCTAGCTTGTCTCATGTACATGATGTTTTTCATATTTCAGTTCTTAGGAGATACATTGCAGATCCTTCTCATGTGTTAGATTGGACATCATTATAGGTGGAATATCAAGGGCAGCTGATGGTGGAGCCCGTTTGCATCCTAGATCGTAGGACCTTGGGCCTTTGAGGAAGAGATGTTGATCAGGTTTGGTGTAGTGGGACAGATATGATGAGACTGCAGCTACATGGGAGGATGCTACTTCATTAAGAGTTTAGTTTCCAAATTTGTTCCAGTGACTTCCAGGAGGAAGTTGAGTCTAAGGGGAGGGGGATGTAGTGCCCACTTCCCTTTGACACCAGTTGATACTTATTTCGATACGAATGATTTCATTATGGACATTATTATGTTTTTATTTAGTATGATGTTAGAGATTTGATCACGGATTATTGCTGATCTTGATTTGGATACGATTCATGATGATTATTAGAGACACTCATATGTGGATGATGATATACTATTTTATATGGATATAGTTTGAATTCTACTCAGACATGTGATTTTTGGATATTGTGAGTAGACTTAGAAATGGACATTATATGATAATGATATAGTTGTTAATTTGATGTTGTTGTGATTCACATATTTAGATGATTTTGTGATTATATTTATATCATTTTGAATGTTTTGATATGGCCATGAGGCCGAAGGAGGTAATTTTGTTTTTTAGGTTAAATATCACAATAAATATCGGGGGATTGAAGACCAACCACAATGGAATTCTAGGTGAATTCAACAAGGTCACCACGGCAACATGTGTTGTGTGTGTGTGTGTGTTGTTTTGTTAGGGATTCGCATGGGGGGATTACCTTTATATGTAACCATGGGTATTGTGTATTTTATTAATGTGGTTAAATTTTATTTATTGTTGTATGTATTTTATTAGTGATGTCTCCCTCTCTTTTATTTAATTATATTGTGATAGATTAATGTGAGAAATCATATGGTTAAAGTATAAAATAAATCAAATTGGGATATGGCAAAGTAATAATGGACGTTGTTGGATCTTTGTATTAAATATGTAAGGGATGTGTATGTTTGTGTAAGAGTTGTGTAAGTCAAATTTTGGAGTATGAAATACTCCACCTCCTTTGGAAATTCAATTTTTTTCTTGGGGGCTATTTTTGGAGGCTTGTGGGACAAGTAAAACTTGTCCCATTCCTCTCAATTTAATTTACCAACCATTATAACACCCTTAACTATTGTTATTTTCCTCCTTTGTATTCAAGTGTTGTTATGTGATTTTCCTTATGAGGATATGTCCTTTTGATTATGGGAAATCATGCTTGATATGGTTGTCTTTTTTGCTACTGAGATATTTGATTGAACTAGAATATGACTGGATTCATTTTCTTTCATTTCTCATGGATGAGTGCTATCTGATTTCAGGAGGATTGTAAGCTTATCTATCTCTATGACTCATCCTTGGATCAATTACAATGATCCAAGGAATGTTTTAAATATATTCAGGATGAATAGACATGAATAGACATTCTATGAATTATTAGTTATGGACTGAACATAGAATATATATGTTCTTTAATTCTCCTTCATATGAAAATATTTCCGTTCTATGGAAAGTTTCGTTGGATTATGGAAATTGACCCCGGCAGGTCATTACAGTCACAATTTGGTTTTCAGCCATTTATGGCATTGGAGAGAACCTGGACCTTAAGCTAGGTAAGATATGTGAGTTTTCCTATCTAAGCTTTTATACTTAATGCAAATTTAGAATCCATCCTGAAACGTCTTAGTATGATTGATTTGTCGAAATGTGATTTCAATCTAACCTAAGCTTGATTCGAGCAAAATATTGAAAGGGATTAACAGACATTAATCTAAACTAGAACCTATTACTACAAGGTTATGATCAATCTAACCGAGTTCCTAAACTATGTATTTTTGGATATTACATAAGGGTTTATCTAACCTATTGCTAAGGTAAGTGACTAGTGTTATATCCTAAGGTGTTAAATTTAAATTACCTAAGATCTAACCTAAGTCATTAACCTATCCTAAACTAAATGTTATGAATGGGAACCTAAGGGTTGCAAGTGTTGGGTGACGGTTTGTATGGCATTTAAGATAGTGATAAGGTTGTAAGGACATTGGGTACTACCAACTTTGGCGGAGGTTAATTTGGCTAGCAGAGGCCTAGGTGGCAGTACCTCTAGAAATGGAAACACTTGTTTATTTTGTTTTAGAACTTTCTAGATTTGGTGGGTGGTGGCAAGGAAGATTAGGTGAGAGATATGGAATTAATGCAATTAATGTGCATGGTTTCGTGAGCCTAGATCAATTTGGGAGGCATGCAAGAAGATTTTTGTTTGGTTGTTTCATTTTTCATGCACTCCGTTTTTCTCTCTGCATGCACACTGGTCTTTCAAACCACCAGTTTATACTTCATTGCATGGCTATTTTGATGGTTTCAAATCTATTTCTATTTCGTGGAGAATATATGAGGCATGGTGGAAGTAGTATTTTGTTGTTTAACCTTTGTGGAGAAGAAGAGAAAGAGTGGGCTCAGCCAGAGGTCTTCTTCGATTTTACAGTGACACTATCAGGCATGATAGGCCCTAACTGCTAAAATATTTGCTTTCCTCTAAGTGTTTTATTAAAAGAACTTTGTTCTGATGAGCCCTGTGTATTTATGCTTGTCTGGTAAAAAAATGATTTTATGGGTTTTGTGTAAACTTGTGTTTTTGGGTTGAATCGGGAGTTTGCTTGATTCTTTTGGAACTTGTTTGCATTACTTTTCTTTCATAGTGGATTTGTGAACATATGAGCAATATTGGTAACTTTATAGGGCTCTCAGTGGTTGAAATTGTTTATTGATTTTGAATTCTTTAGAAGTCTTTATTGTTGCAATAGATCCACCTATATTCGTTAAGTTTGGAGTTGCGAACTGTTGTGATATTTATCCTCTGGAAACACTTAAATTGGGTTGAATATCATTAGTTAAAAACTTGTTTCGGTGGATGGAACAATGTTGTTTTCATGTTTACTTGCTTATGATATTCACGTTTTATCTCATGGTTATTTGGTCTGTGAATAACTTCATGGATGGTTTGTTTGGTATCACCCTATGAAACTTTGACTGCTATAAAGTTGTGTATTTTGGAAACATTTTATATGGCTTAGTTTGCACTTCTCTTGTGAAAGGGGATTGACTGTTTTTAAGTTCACGGGCACTGTGGATAAGTCAATATATGGTTAGTTTCTTTATTCTTGTGTGAAACCTTGAATGTTAGTAACACTAGCATGCAGAGGAGGAATAGTATATGGATGATTTTGTGTTCTACCTCTGAAATCTTGGTTGTTTTTGGAAAATTATTAAAAGAAAATTGTGTCTATTATTTTGTGCAAACAAGAATGTAACTTGTAGTATTTTTGACATGGCTTGTGAAATCTAGTTCTTATGACCATGTTAATGGTGGTGGAAACTCTTTTCGAACCCAACTTAAAAGTTGACAAGTTTTAACGATGTCCAGTTTAATAATTTTATTTTTGAAGTTAGAAATAGGGTTGAAATGTTTTGGATGCAAATGGAAGACCTATTTTTATTCTAGACTGTTAATGTGTAATTCATTACAATGGTTTGAATATTACAGCTTTTGGGTATTCTTGAAATTATGATTCGAATATGGTAAATCAATACTATATATTCAATTTGGATTTAGTGTTTCCTATTAAAATAGCAACCGTATGACGTATCGGTTCAACTAATTCAGTCTTTGATTAATTTGTAATTAAGGGAAATGTGAAGTTACCATAACTTGATTTTTAAAATTGTATGGTTCGAGTATTTGAGGAAATGTAGTCTATTTGATTTGGATCGGGATTATATTTTAAGTCTTGATCGGTTCATAATTATTTATGTTAAATATTGATCTTGAATTTTATTGGATGCACAGTTTGTAAATCCTGTAGGTATGTAATGGTAAACCAATGAGATGGCTCTACCTTACCTGAACTATTGGGTGAACATAAGTACTAGAACTACTTAGCTTCTCATTCCTTATTGGTATAATGAATGTTTATTATGTCTTGGAAGCTTGATTTCGTTCTAAACTTGATTGTAATAGTGTTTTGATCGTCACAGTTTCTCTCAGAGATAAAAGGGAAAGAAGTAAAAGGGTTTAAAAAGCAAGTATGTTATTTTAATACTCTTTTCCTTGAATGGTTATTGTGCTCATTCCTTATAACTTTGTAATGAACTCAAACTGTATGGTTGTGAGAAGGTAGAATTGTCTTAATAATTGGGATGGGGGATCCTAATCTGGTAAGATTCCTTTCATTGTATAGCTAGGATAAGGTCTTTTTTTTAAACCTCTTGATTGTTATTCTTATTGTAAAAAGGAAATCAGTGTTTATTTGTCTTGTATACTTTTCATTGATCAAAAATTAAGAAGACTAAGGTAGAAGACAGGTTGGTAGAAAATATTGAAGGTGGCAGTTAATCCATCACTTCTGTTTGAATTTATTTTGAATGATCCTATTTTGGCTGAATACCTTAAATGGTTTAGTTTTTAAATAGAAGATATTTTAAGAATCTGTTTAAATCATGATATAAACTATTTCAACTTTTCGGATGGATATGTACTTGGTAAATGGAATGTTTCTTCCTTCCTTACATAAAAGTGAGATGAATCATCCAAAAAATATTATGTTGAAATTACTTCTGTAACTTAGGTTATGATATGAGTGGTATTATAATTGTTAGGAAGAAAAACTAGTGTTATATTATGTTATTGATCACGAATGTAATTACTGGAATCAATTATACTTTAAAATTTTAGGGCAAGTAATATAGAATATATCCTGTCCACTTTGTTTAAATAGTGCATTATGACTCTTCTTATATTGATATTACTTAAAGCTTAGAGAGTATGAAGTAATTGTTTTCATTATAATAGGGTTGTTTTATTGAAACAATTAGTGGAATGCACTTGTTTTAAGGATTAGTGGTTATCATGCTCAGTTCATTGAACTGACCCGTGCTAGAAATTTTTGTAGATGAACTTTGTAAGTGGTAAAAGAAGATAAAAACTTAAATGATGCATTGACTGCTCTAAGTTGATTCTAGTGAAGAATTCTGATTTGATTTCTGAATTGTATTGTAAAAAGAAAATTTTGTCTCTTTTGAATGAAGGCTGATGTCTTAAAGCATGCCTAAAAAGCATAAGTTGTAATTGTAACAGTTTGGAAATGAATTGAAGAGTGAGAATTTACTTATATAGATTGTGTAAATTATCTTGTTGAGGATAATCTTCTTGTTATCTATATGATTTGATGTGTATTCTTAAAGAGTGATTTAAAAAGGGAACTTAGATAAATTCCCTAAGAAAATTGAAATTAAATAGGTGGCTAAATACAACATTCTTATCTAAGTTTTTCATTATATCTTGTGATGTGAAATAAAACTATAATAAAGATTATTGTAACTTTAAATGACATGGTAGGGTGTGGCAAGCCCTAAAAATGCAACTATTAAGAGGAAGTCCCTTCCTCTCTAGTAATGCACTAAATAAAAAAGGAAGATATGATTGTGAATCATTAAGACTTAATTACAATAAGTCTAATATGTTTCAGCCTAACGGGTTGTTACACTTCCTTAAATGGTTAAGTTATTTAATTTAAGGGAATATAAGTTGTTGCTGTCATCCTTCTGTTGGGTAATGAGATGATAGGTCAAAACTATCAATTCAGGAAGCAATCCTAAGTTTATTAAGTTCTTGAATTAAATGAATCTCAACTTTAAAAAGAGCAACTCAAAGAAATATTGGACTCATGGTTTGGTGGGCTGCCGATATAGGTAGTCTTTAAACCCAAATTTAACTTAACGTAGGTAAACTCTTGGAGGTATGCACATCTTTATGAGGTTGTTCCGTAGGATGTTGACACACGTCAACTACAAGGCTGTACCTTCAAGAAGATTAAGATATTCTATCGAGGATACAATAGTGTAGATGACATGTGGCAACACCCTTCCACATTGATTGTTGAGATCTACACACATTTGAACTTGTTCAAGATTTCTCTCCAAGATTGGTTAGTACCATAATCAGGATATGAAGTAGCCCTTTAGGACTCAGGGTACCTTGGCACACAGGGTTAACCTAGGTTGACCCAGTATGCCAATTTACCCTATGTTTTTAAGAGCCTTGTCATATCATGACCTATGTTGTTAACCTGAGCTAGAGTTAAACCTTGGGCAAGGGGACTGACAAAAGTCAGTGTAAGACATTCAAGATAACAATGGAGTGGGGTGAAGGACATATTTTGGATTGACAAGTATGCCTTCAAGGAATAAGTAAAATGAACAGTATGTTATAAATATTTGGCCAAAGTATCGTAAGCTACTAATTGCATTCTCCTATGTCACCAGTCTAAGGTTCATGATGCCAATGAATATTGGTAACAATTATTTAGTTAGGTTCCTTGGATAGGTCACTTAGAACCTAGTATAGGGTGAGAGAACCAAGAATATGAAGTATTCAGTAGAATAATCCAAACTCAATGTTACACATGAATGGATCGGTAGTCAACTGAGTCATGAAATGAATATATCGGTTTTACACTGAGTCATTACTGCTGCATATGGTTAGTTATTATAAGAATGATTATTATGAAATGTGTCTTCTAAATTAAGTATTTAGAACAAAGAACATTACTCATGCAAAAAAAAAAACCTTGTTTCTAAAGTTTTAAAATGGGAATGTTACATCTTTGTAACACCTTGAACTGTTGTTACTTTCTCCTGAGTATTCAAGCGTTGATATATGATTTCTCCTATTTAAGGACATGTTCCTTTGGTTTTGGGAAGTCATGCTTGATTTGGATTATGTCTTTTCTACTCATAAGATCTTTGATTGAACCAGAATATGCTTGGACTCTTTTGTTTCTTTCATCCTTCGCATTTGAGTACAATCTAATTTCTAGAAGATTGTGGATTTCTCCACCTTTATGACTCAACCTTGGATCAATTACATTGATCCAAGGAATGTTTTAATTTTATTCAGGATGAACAATTTGTATTAACATCTCATGAGTTATTAAGTCTAACTGAACTTTGAATGTTCAAGTTCTTTTAAAACTCCTTCTTATATATATATATATGTATGTATGTCCGTAGAGGATAATTTTGTTGGATTTCAGAGGTTAACTCTATCTGATCATTATAATCAGAATCTAGTTTCAGTCATCATGGCACCAGAAAGGACCTAGACCTTAACCCAGGTAAGATGTGTAAGTTTTCTATCTAAAGCTTAATTACTTGATGCAAATCAGAATCTAAACCTGGAATGCGTTATTCTGTTTGAATTCTATTACTGATTAATCCTATCTAGGGGACCTAGACTAGAATCAGTAAGGTTGTTAGTTTTAACCTAAACTATAACCTAATGTTGCAAGGTTAGTTAATATAACATAGTCCTAAACTATGTGGTTAATACTCCTAAGGGTTAACTAAAACTATCACTAAGGAGGGTGACTAATGTTATATCCTATGGCATTTAGACTAAGTCTACCTATGATCTAACTTTAGTCAGTAATCTATCATAAACTGATGCTATGAAGGGGGACCTAAGGAGGGTCACAAGTTTTGGGTGGTGGTTTCCATGGCATTTAAGGAAAGGATAAGGATGAAGGACAGGGAGTGCTGTCATGGTTAGTGGAGGTTAAATTTGTTAAAAGGGTCTTATGTGGCAGCATCTCTAAGAATGGGAACTTTTGTTTATTTTTTTTGGCATTCGCCAACTTTGGCAGTTGGTGGCAATGGAGAATAGGTGGGAGAATGAAATTTAATGCAATTAATTTACATAGGGTCTTGAGTGCGGATTTCTTAGGAGGGCATGCAAGTGGAATTTTGCTTAGTAGTCTTGTTTTTCATGCATTCTATTTTTCACTCTGCATGAGCACTGGCACTTCAAACCAGCCATCTACTCTTCGTTGCATGGAAATTTTTAAAGTTTCAAATTTACTTCTCTGTCATGGGGAGTATATAAGGCATGGAAGTAACAATATTTTGTTGTTTAATCTTTCATGGAAGAAGAAGAGAAGGGGAGAGTGCATTCAGAGGTCTTCTTTGACTTTTTAGCGACACTATCAGGTATGATAGGCCCTAACTGTTAAAATTTTTGCTTTCCTTTAAATGTCTTCATTAGAACAACTCTGTTCAAGTAATGTATGCACATTTTGGCATGTATGGTAACAATGATTTGGGTTTTATGTTGATATGGGGATTCTGGGTTGTATTTGGATCCTGGATGAAACCTGCTTCAATATTCTTGTTTCCATGCTGTGAATCTAATATGGAGTTTTGCTATCTATTTGAAGATGTTGTAAGTTTTCTTTATCTGACTAGGGTATTTGACTAAAAAATAGCTCCATGAAAGGATGCGTGCTTAATGATTACATGTTTGAAAACACAACTATAATTATTTGTTGTTTCAAGTAGGATTGGATTAACTGATTGTTTGCTTCACCGTATGAACTCTAACTATTATCGGTTCATGTTAAGGGAACTAAGTAATGGATTTTGTGGTTGGAATGTTAGTTTATTCATTGAAACTTGACCGTTTTAGTTGCGTGAGTTGGAAATGTTGTATGGAGTCTAAGCTTATACTTTATATTTCAAAGGAGTTTGAATGTTCTTATGATTGTAGGTTCTGTGAGTAAGGAAGTATATGGTTAAACTTTTGTTTTTGTGATTTAACACAGATATGTTCAAGAGGAAACATACTTGGATGAACTCTGTTTTCCTCGCAATTCGTGGTTGATCCTAGATTTGCATGAATGGAAATTATTTTTAATGTTGGTTAAGATAGGAATGTGTTTGATGTTACCTAGAGTTGATTTTGAATCTGTATTTAGAATTCAATTATATCTCTGTACATGTGTTTTTGGTTTGGTATCTTGGAATGATATAATGACCTAACAATTCAACGGTTGGAATAATTTAGTTTCGATCCATTGGTAATTAATGGTAATGGGAAAGTTACCCTAACTCTTAGACTAAATGGTTCGAGTAATGGATGAAATGTAGGTTGTTTACTTTAGAGCGAGATTGTGGTATGAGATTTGATAGTTTATAACGTTTCATGTAAAGAAAATGTTAATGACTTTTGTTTAAAGTATAGTTGTAAAACCGTAAAGATCCTTTGGCAAATTCTTAAGGTGGCTTTACCTAACCTGAGCTATTAGTTAAACTTAAGTGTTGTATTACTTGTCTTCTTCTTCCCTAATTGGGCTAGAGAATGTATATTACTTCTTGGAAGTTGGTATAGTTCTGAACTTGGTTAAAATAGAGTTCTGATTTTTTCTGTTCCTTCCTCTAAGTTATGAAGGAAAGTTGTTATAGGATTTTGAAATACGAAGGTATTTATACTCTCTCTCTTGGAATAATAGTGAGCTCTTCTATAGAATTCTATAAGGAACTCTACAGTATGGATATGAGATGACAGGACTATTAAAATTAAGTGGAAAGAATGGTAAGTGGTGAGATCTTAACTTAGAAGATTTTTTTCCTTTATTAGTAGTATTATTATCTTGATTTAGAACTCGGTTGTTATCTTCTTGTATAAAGGTAGCCATGTAGTTAATGTTTTGCATACTTATCAATGAATAAAATTTGATATAATAGAGTTAAAGGCATTTTTCTAGATGAACTTGCATGAGGGAGTAATCTATTCCTTGCTCAAATTGATTTTATACGAAACTGTTTGATGCATACCTTAAAAAGGTTTCATTCCTTAAATTAGAGTGATTAAAACGTAATTGACACTGTTCTTGGCTTTGTGGATGGTTAGGTACTTAAGATACAGAATGTCCTTTCTTCTTTTCTTGTATTAAACAAATCATCTGAAATAGACTAAGTTGAAATTATGCTTTTGATTGAGTTACGTTATAAAGTCATTGGAAAAAGGAAAAGTAGTGTGAGTCATGATTTTGGATTTGATGGAATTGATGTCATTTAAACAATATTGTTTAATGAAAATAATTGGTGGAATGTAATTGTTTTAAGGATTAGTGCTTATCATGCTCAATTCACTGAACTAACCCATGCTAGTAATTTTTGCAGATGGTCATCGTAAAGTGGTAAAGGCAGACAAAATCTGATATGATGCAATGACTATTTTAATCTGGTTCTTATGAAGAATTATGTCTTTTTTATCAAACTATATTATGGATGAAAGTTTCTTCTTTTGTTGAAGGCTATTGTCTTAAAGTATGCCAAAGTGCATAGATTGTAATTATACAGATTTGGAAATAAACAAAATGGAGAGATATTACTTATGTGGATTGTGTTACTTATTTGTTGGATTGATCTTCGTATTACCTGTATGAATGAGAGTGCATTCCTACTGTTCTATGTAATGGAGTCCAAATGGATTTCCTAAGTAAGCCTTATTTCATTATGTGGCTAAATACTACATATTTCTGGTTAGTAATTCTTATGTCTTATGATAATGGTTAAATTGTAAATTAGACCATTGCATTATTAGGGAAAGTTGAGAGGGAACTATGCCCTAAAATGTAGCTATAACTGGAAGAAAATACTAATACTCTTTTAATGTTCTAATTCAAAATCAAATATATTGATGGTTGTAAATCACCATGACTTAATGGTATTAAGTCTAATATGTTTCAGTCTTTTAGGTTGTTACATACCCTTGCTGGATTATTTATTTTCCCAATGGGGAAAACTTAAAGGGTTATTGTCCTATTTTGGGGATACAAGGTTTTAGGTACCTACCGACAACTTAGAAACAATCTTAAATCTAATTAAAAAAAAACCTTTTGTGAAACTGAACCTAATTGCAAAAGGTAACTCAAGGAGTGTTGGAATCAAGATTAGGGAAGGCTACCTAATGCGGTGGGCATGTAATCCAAATATAACTTAACATAAGTAAATTCTTGGATGTATGTACATCTTTCTGAGGCTGTTACGTTGGATGTTGACACATGTCAACTGCAAGGTTGTACCTTTGAGAAGATTAGGATCTTCTTGAGGATACAACAATGCAGATGACATAAGGTAACACCCTTCTGCATTGATCGTTAAGACTTACACACCATGACTTGATAAATATTTCCCTCCGGAACTGGTTAGGATCATCGATAGGTTATAAGGTAGCCCTTTGAGAATCTGGGTATCTTGACACATGGGGTTAACATCAGTTGACCCAGTATGTCAACTTACCCCTAGTCTTCAAGAGCATCCTTTTAACGTGAATTATGATACTAACCCGATCTAGAGTGAAAACTGAGGACAAGGGGGACTGACTTAGGTCAGCATAAGACGTTTTATATAACATTATATTGGTGTGAAGGATGTATTCCAGATTTACGAGTATGCCGTCAAGGAATAAGTAATATGAACAGTATGTTTAAAACCTTTGGCCAAAGTATCACAAGATGTTGATTACGTTGTCCTATGTCACCTAGTCTAAGGATTGTGATGCTGATGAATAATAGTAACAATTATTCAAATAGGTTCCTTGGATAAAGCACTCAGAACCCAGAATAGGGAAGAGAACCACGAGAATGAAGTGTTCAGTTGGAAAATTCAATCTCAAAGTTATGCATGAATAGATCGGTAGTTCACCGAGTCATGGAATGAATAGATCGGTGGTATACCGAGTTATTACAACTACATATGGTTATCTGTTATAAGAATGATTGTTATGGTATATGTGTTCTAAATTATGTATTTAGAACAAGAGAACATTAATAAAAAATAAATAAAAAATTTCTTGTTCTAAGGTATTAAATTGAGGATGTTACATCTTGGTATTAGAGCTGAAGATTGCAGCTCTTGGACCTATTGTGTCCATAATTTGATAAAAATCTGAATTTTGTTGTAATAGAAAATGGTTAGAACAAGGGGAAATGTGGCAAATAATGCTCCACCTATGGAAGGGGTAGTAATAACCCAAAAACTTGATGAGATCGTTGCTGCCCTATTGGACACAAGAGATCGTTTGGTTGTACTTGAACAACAAGTGATGGGAAATGAGGAGGAAGAAGAAGCTGGTAACAACAATCGGCCACCTCATGAGGAAAACCCCATTATGGGTGTTAGTAATAACAATGGAAATGTACCTATCCAACCAGAAAATAAAAAGGCCAGGTTGGAAATGGAACTCACTAATGATATAAAAAGGATAAGTACACCTAAATTTGATGGCACCACATTAGGAGGAGCTAAGAACTGGCTCAGCAAAATGGAGAAGTAATTTGCAATAAGAAACTTCTCGAAGGAAACCAAAGCTATTTGGGGAGCATATCAGCTTTCCCATGAAGCATCTTCATGGTGGGACAACCGTAAGGCTGAGATAAATATTGATGAAACTAACATCACTTGGAATCAATTTAAAGGCTATTTTAGGCAATGTTGGCTACCACAACTTTTCTATGATCAGAAAATGACAGAATTCCAGAACTTAGCTCAAGGGAAGCTAACTGTAACTGAGTAATGGGAGTGGTTTACAAAACTCCTCAAGTACATACCGCAGTATCAAACTGATGAGAAGTTCATAATACAGAAATTCATCATGGGATTGAACCCCATGATTAGAGGAGAGGTTGATGTTCATAGCCCAACCACTATGGAAGGGGTTGTTGAAAAATCCATAAGGCAGGAACAGAAATTAAAGGCTATTTCTACTCATAAAGAGGAAGTGCGGAAGAAGATTCCAAACCCTTCTTCATCTTCTCTTTCACCTAAGAAGGGGCCAAGGAAAAAGTTTGGCAACAAAAATAAGTTTTCAATGGATAATAATAAGAAAATGACAACGAATAATCCTGTTGGAAATGTAAGGGATAGTTTTGCCAAGAATTATAATAATGGGCAGAAGTCCTATGGAGGCCAACATGATTATTTTAAGGCTATAAGTAATTTTGATCCTAAAAAGGGACCTGTAGGAGGATGCTATAATTGTGGTAAAGACCACTACGTAAACCAATTTCATTTAAAGAAGGATGATCATAATTAGCAGCATAAGATACATGCTGCAGTAGCAGACAAGCAAGCTGAAAGACAAGTGACACCTATAGAAGTTACTAGTAAGTTATTTGGCATACTTGTAACTATTCTTTTTAATACAGGAGCTACTGAATGTTTTATTTCTAGTAAACTCACTTCAAAACTTAAAAGAAAAACTGGAAAAATGGATAAATCATGGACTGTATAGTATGGTAATAACTCTGTTCATACAGTTAGTATGTGTCTTTTTGGGGCAGTCCTTGACTTACCTAACTTTTCCATGGAAGTTGATCTCTATGTTGCACCTTTGGGATCCTATGACGTTGTCATCAACGTTAATTGGTTAGCTGATCATAAAGCAAAAGTGGACTACTTTGAAAAATATATAAGATGTTTAGATGATTTGTAGAAAATAACAGAGATTCAGGGTGTAAAATGGGAAATTTCAGTTAGGAAATTGTCAGCTATGTAACTTAAGAAGGCCAAAAATAAGGGTTGTACCTTATATACAGTAAAACTATCTGAATTTGCAGAAGAAGATAGTGATTTCATGAAATGATACTCGCTGTTATAGAGCTTCAAGGACGTATTTCCAGAAGAATTACCGGGTTTACCACCCAAAAGGGAATTTGACTTCACCATTGAAATCAAACCAGGGACGGAGCCTATTTCTAAAGCACCTTATCGGATGACTACTACAGAGTTAGTCGAGCTTAAGGCTCAATTGCAAGAAATTTTGTCTAAAGGTTTGATTAGACCAAGTGTTTCACCCTGGGGAGTGCCAGTGATATTTGTGAAAAAGAAAGACGGGACACTTAGATTGTGTATTGATTATCAGATGTTAAACAAGGCAACAATCAAGAATAGGTACCCACTTCCTAGAATTGATGATTTATTTGATCAGATGCGTGGAGCATCAGTTTATTCCAAGATAGATCTTCGATCTGGGTATCATCAATTAAGAATTAAAGAAGAATATATTCATAAAACAGCTTTCTGGACAAGGTACAGACATTATGAATTCACGGTTTTACCCTTTGGATTAACTAATGCACCCGCAAATTTTATGAACTTAATGAATAATATCTTTCAAGAATATTTGGACAAGTTTGTGCTTGTATTCTTGGATGATATTCTCATATATTCTAAAAGTGTCAAGGAGCATAATGAGCATTTGAAAGTAGTCTTGGAAATTTTGAGAAAAAGAAGGTTATTCGGTAAGTTATCCAAATGTTCTTTCTTTGATACCGAAGTTCATTATTTAGGTCATGTTATTAGTAAAGAAGGAATTGCTGTAGATCATTCTAAAATAGTGGTAATAACCGAGTGGCCTACACCAAAGACTATACATGAAGTAAGAAGCTTCATGGGCCTTGCTGGTTATTATAGAAAATTTGTTAAAGATTTTTCTAAAGTGGCTGCACCGATAACTTCATTACAGAAAAAGGATAAGAAATTTGCTTGGGATGATAAGTGTGAATCTACTTTTAAAAGTTTAAAAAGTTAGTTGACTTCAGCACCTATTTTAGCTATACCTGACCCTAATGGAGACTTTACTGTTGTAACGGATGCTTCAGGGGAAGGCCTTGGAGGTGTTTTGTTACAAAATGATCATGTCATAGCATATGAAAGTAGAAAACTTAAGTTACATGAGCTGAATTATGCCCCTCATGATTTAGAGCTTGCTGCCATTGTACATGTACTTCAAGTTTGGAGACATTATTTACTTGGGAAACCTTTTGAGTTAGAAAACTGATCATCTAGGGCTGAAATATATTTTCACTAAGCCTAATCTAAATGCAAGACAACGAAGGTGGTTAGAGTTTTTTGTCTCAATATGATTTTGATATTAGTTACATAAAAGGAAAAGAGAATAGAGTAGCAGATGCTCTAAGTCGTAGGAAACACATTTTTGCTCTTATAACATTAAGAACTTAGTTTAAAGATGAGGTGAAAAGTGCATTAGAATCTGATATATACTTTCAGCAAGTAAAAGCAGTGCTTGCTACAGATCCAAAAGATGAAAGGTATAAAGGTTTTCATTTTGATAATGAAGGAATCTTACATTATGAAAACAGAGTATACGTACCTTTGCTTAATTATTTGAGAAAGAAATTGTTAGCTGAATTTCATAATTCTGCCCTTTTCTAGACACTCGGGTATTACTAAAATGCTTTCCGATCTAAAACAGTAATATTTCTAGAGAGGAATGAAGAAGGATGTTATTAATTTTGTGACTCATTGTCTTGAATGTCAACGGGTGAAGGTAGAACACATGCACCCTGCTAGTTTATTATATCCCCATAGCATACCGCAGTGCAAATGGAAAGTAATAAGCATGGAACTTTGTACAAGGGATGCCTATGTCGAGAAATAAACATGATGTTATCTTGGTAGTTGTTGATAAACTAACGAAGGTAGCTCATTTCATCACTGGAAATCTAAAGGATGATTCTCCTTTGTTAGCTAAAAGATTTGTGCATGAAATTTTTAGATTGCATGGAGTACCTGAATTAATAATATCAGACAGGGATCCTAGAATGACATCAAGATTTTGTCAAATGCTTAATGTAGCTCTTGGAACTAAACTGAACCTTCAGTTCTATGCGTATCATCCAGAAACCGATGGAAAAACTGAGAGAGTAAATCAGGTGTTAGAAGATATGTTACGAATGTATTGCATGGATCAACAGTATAAATGGGAAGAGTATCTCCCATTAGTTGAGTTTGCATACAACAACACATATCACTCTTCTCTTAAAATGGCACCTTTCGAGGCACTTTATGGAAGAAAATGCAGAACCCCTATTAGTTGGGATAGCATTGAGGATAGAGAGGTAATTGGGCCTGAAATCCTTATTGAAATGGAACAACAAGTTAAAATGATTTTTGAATGATTGAAGGAAGCAACAGATAGGCAGAAGAGTTATGCTGACTTAAAGCGGGTTGACTGAAAATTTAAACTTTGTGAAAAGGTTTTTCTTCGTGTTAAACTAAGAAAGAGTTCTATAACTTTTGGCAAGGCTACCAAGTTATCACCTCATTTTGTGGGACCTTTCGAAATTATCAAAGTAATCAATCCCATAGCTTACCGATTAGCATTACCACCTGCTTTGTCATGAATGCATGATGTTTTCCATATTTCTTTACTTAAGAAATACATTTCAGATTTGTCACATGTGTTAAATTAGAATTCCTTGCAGGTCCAAGACCCAGGAATAATTGTGGTTAAACCCACTCGAGTGTTGGAAACTCACCAATTGCATTTGAGAAATTGAGAAATACAACAATGTAAGGTCCAGTGGGACCAGTTTAACGAAGAAAGTGCAACTTGGGAAAATCTGGAAGAGATGAAAACTACTTTTCCCTTTCTTTTTGAACAGAACTGAATCTGTTGACTGATAAAAAAATTATTATTATGAATTTATCTTTTACATGTCATTATGTAAGCCAGTTTTGGGGCAAACATTTATTCAGGTTGAATAAATAGTAACATGATACTGATTTATGAAACTATTCAAGTTTGAAATAGTTAATTTGTTCAGTGAGTAAAAGAATTAATTGACCAGAGGATAAATAAAAGGATGTAATCATTGGGACGATGAATATTTTAGGAGGGAAGCATGTAACATCCTGAATTGTTGTTACTTTATCCTAAGCATTCAAGTGTTGATATATGATTTCTCCTATTTAAGGACATGTTCCTTTGGTTTTGGGAAGTCATGCTTGATTTGGATTATGTATTTTCTGCTCTTAAGATCTTTGATTGAATTGGAAAATTGCTTGGAATCTTTTGTTTCTTTCATTCTTCACATTTGAGTACAATCTGATTTCTGGAAGATTGTGGATTTATCCACCTTTATGACTCAACCTTGGATTAGTTGCATTGATCCAAGGAATGTTTTAATTTTATTCAGGATGAAAAATTTGTATTAACATTTTGTGACTTATTAAGTCTGATTGAACTTTGAATGTTCAAGTTCTTTTAAAATCCTCCTTATATATATATATGTATATATATATATGTATATATATATATATATATATATATATATATATATGTATGTATGTATGACCATAGAGGATAGTTTTGTTGGATTCCGGAGGTTAACTCTAGCTAATCATTGTAATCAGAATTTGGTTTTAGTCATCATAGCATCAGAAAGGACCTAGACCTTAAGCCAGGTAAGATGTGAAAGTTTTCTATCTAAAGCTTAATTACTTAATGTAAATAAGAATCTGAACTGGGAATGTTTTATTCTGTTTGAATTCTATTACTAATTAATCCTATCTAGGGGACCTAGACTAGAATTAGTAAGGTTATTAGTTTTAACCTAAACTATAACCTAATGTTGTAAGGTTATTTAATCTAACCTAGTCCTAAACTATGTGCTTGATACTCCTTAGGGTTAACTAAACCTATCACTAAGGAGGGTGACTAATGTTATATCCTATGGCATTAAGACTAAGCCTACCTATGATCTAACCTTAGTCACTAACCTATCCTAAACTAATGCTATGAAGGGGGACCTAAAGAGGGTCACAAGTCTTGGGTGATGGTTTCCATGGAATTTAAGGAAAGGATAAGGATGAATGATAGGGAGTGCTGCCAGGGTTAGTGGAGGTTAAATTTGTTAAAAGGGTCTTACGTGGTAGCATCTCTAAGAATGAGAACTTTTATTTTTTTTTTTTTAACAATCACCAACTTTGGTAGTCACTAGAAATGGAGAATATGGAAGGAGAATGAAATTTAATGCAATTAATTTTCATAGGGTCTTGAGCCCGGATTTCTTGTGAAGGCATACAAGTGGAATTTGTCTTGGTTGTGTTGTTTTTCATGCATTCCATTTTTCACTCTGCATGAGCACTGGTACTTCAAACCAGCCATCTACTCTTCGTTGCATGGCAATTTTGAAAGTTTCAAATTTACTTCTCTATCATGGGGAGTATATAAGGCATGGAGGTAACAATATTTTTTTGTTTAATCTTTCATTGAAGAAGAAGAGAAGGGGCGAGTGCATTTAGAGGTCTTCTTCAACTTTATAGTGACACTATCAGGCATGATAGGCCCTAACTGTTAAAAATATTGCTTTCCTTTAAATGTTTTCATTAGAACAAATCTGTTTGGATAATGTATGCACATTTCGGCTTAGCTGGTAACAATGATTTGGGTTTTATGTTGATTTGGGGATTTTGGGTTGTATTTGGATCTTGGATGAAATCTGCTTCAATATTCTTGTTTCCATGTTGTGAATCAAATATGGAGTTTTTCTATCTTCTTGGAGGTGTTGTAAGTTTTCTTTATATGACTGGGGTATTTGATTAAGAACTAGCTCCATGAAAGGATGCATGCTTAATGATTACATATTTGAAAACACCATGGTAATTATTTGTTGTTTCAAGTAGGATTGGATTAACTGATTGTTTTCTTCATCGTATGAACTTTAACTATTACCGGTCCATGTCTAGGGAAGCAAGTAATTGATTTTATGGTTGGAATGTTAGTTTATTCAGTGGAACTTGACTGTTTTAATTGCGTGAGTTGGAAATGTTGTTTGAAGTCTAATCTTGTACTTTTTATTTCAAAGGGGTTAGAATGTTCTTATGATTATAGGTTCTGTGAGTAAGGAAGTATATGGTTCAAATTTTGTTTTTGTGATTTAACATGGATATTAGGAACACATATATGTTTAAGAGGAAACGTACTTGGATGAACTTCGTTTCCCTGGAAATTTGTGGTTGATCCTAGATCTGCATGAATGAAAGTTATGTTTAATGTTTGGTTAAGATAGGACTGTGTTTGATGTTACCCAGAGGTGATTTTGAAATTTGTTTCTTTTGGCCATGATACACGATGTTAGAAATTCCTTTTGTTTTGTTTAAAATATATATATATAAGACTTCAATGTCGACAAGCTTTATCAACGTTCAGCTAATGCATGTCCTTCTGAAGGTTAAATTAGGGTTGAAATGATTTCAACACAACTAAATGATCCATTTATTTTTAAAAATAGAGCATTATTCACTACTATGGTATGAATAGGATGACTCTGGGGAATTACTGAATTTGTATTTAGAATTTTATTATTAACTTTGTACATGTGTTTGTGGTTTGGTATCTTGGAACGATATAACAACCTAATAGTGCAACGGTTGGAATAATTTAGTTTCGATCCATTGGTAATTAATGGTAATGGGAAATTTACCCTAAATCTTAGACTAAAATGGTTCGAGTAATAGATGAAATGTAGACTATTTACTTTAGAGCAGGATTGTGATATGAGATTAGATCGTTTATAACGTTTTATGCAAAGAAAATTTTATTGGCTTTTGTTTAATGTATAGTTGTAAAACCATAGGGATCCATTGGAAAATTCTTATGGTGGCTCTACCTAACTTGAGCTATTGGTTAAACTTGAGTGTTGAATTACTTGTCTTCTTCTTCCCTGATTTGACTAGAGAATGTATATTACTTCTTGGAAGTTAGTATAGTTATGAACTTGATTAAAATAGAGTTATGATTTTCTCTATTCCTTCCTCTAAGTTATGAAGGAAAGTTGTTATAGGATTTAGAAATACGAAGGTATTTATACTCTCTCTTGGAATAATAGTGAACTCTTCTATAGAATTCTATAAGGAACTCTACAGTATGGTTATGAGATGACAGGATTATTAAAATTAAGTAGAAAGAAATGGTAAGTGGTGAGATCTTAACTTAAAAGACTCCTTTCCTTTATTAGCAGTATTATTATCCTGATTTAGAACTTAGTTTGTTACCTTCTTGTATAAAGGTAGCCTTGTAGTTAATGTTTTGCATACTAGTCAATGATTTAAAATTTGATATAATAGAGTTAAAGGAAATTTGCTAGATGAACTTGCATGAGGCAGTAATCTATTCTTTGCTCAAATTACTTTTATACGAACCTGTTGGATGCATACCATAAAAAGGTTTCATTCTTTTAATAGGAGTGATTGAAACATGAATGACACTATTCTCAGTTTTACGGATGGTTAGTTACTAAAGATAAAGAATGTCATTTATTCTTTTCTTGTATAAAACAAATCATCTGAAATAGACTAAGTTGAAATTATGCCTATGATTTGAGTTACGATATAAAGTCATTGGAAAAATGAAAACTAGTGTGAATCATGATTTTGGATTTGATGGAATTGATGTCATTTAAACAAGATTTTTTAATGAAAACAATTTGTGGAATTAAATTATTTTAACGATTAGTGCTTATCATGCTCAGTTCAATGAACTGACCAGTGCTAGCAATTTTTGTAGATGGTCATCGTAAGTGGTAAAGGAAGACAAAATATGATATGATGCAATGACTGTTTTAATCTGGTTCTTATGAAGAATTTTGACTTTTTTTTCAAATTATATTATGGAGGAAAGTTACTTATTTTGTTGAAGGCTATTGTCTTAAAGTATGCCGAAGTGCATAGATTGTAATTGTATAGATTTGGAAATAAACGAAATAGAGAGATATTACTTATGTGGATTGTGTTACTTATTTTTTGGATTGATCTTCCTATTACCTATATGAGTGAGTGTGCATTCTTATTATTCTATGAAATGGAGTCCAGATGAATTTCCCTAAGTAAGCCTTATTTTATTATGGGGCTGAATACTACATATTTCTGGTTAGTAATTCTTATCTCTTATGATTGTGGTTAAATTGTAAATTAGACCATTGCATTATAAGGGAAAGTTGAGAGTGAACTTTGCCATAAAATGCAGCTATAACTAGAAGAAAATCCTAATACTATCTTAATGTTCTAATTCAAAAGAAATATATTGATGGTTATGAACCACCATGACTTAATGGTGTTAAATTGCATATGTTTCAGTCTTTGAGGTTTTTACATACACTTGTTGGATTAGTTATTTTCCTAATGGGGAAAACTTAAAGGGTTATTGTCCTATTTTGTGGATACAAGGTTGTTAGGTACCAACAGACAACTTAGAAACAATCTTAAATCTAATTAACACCCTTTTTGTGAAACTGAACCTAATTACAAAAGGTAACTCAAGGAGTGTTGGACTCAAGATTAGGGAAGGCTACCTAATAAGGTGGTCCTGTAATCCAAATATAACTTAACATAAGTAAATTCTTGGAGGTATGTATATCTTTCCAAGGTTGTTTCATAGGATGTTGACACATGTCAACTGTAAGGTTGTACCTTCGAGAAGATTAGGATCTTCTCGAGGATAAAACAATGTAGATGACATATGGAAACAGCCTTATGCATTGATCGTTAAGATTTACACATCGAGACTTGATAAAGATTTCCCTCTGGGACTGGTTAGGATCATAGACAGGTTATGAGGTAGTCCTTTGAGACTCTGGGTATCTTGACAGACGGGGTTAACATTGGTTGACCTAGTATGTCAGCTTACCCCTAGTCTTTAAGAGCATCTTTATAATATGAATTATGATATTAACCCGATCTAGAGTGAAAAATTAGGACAAGGGGGGACTGACTTAGGTCAGTATAAGATGTTCTATATAACATTAGAGTGGGGTGAAGGACGTATTCCAGATTGATGAGTATGCCATCAAGGAATAAGTAATATGAACAATATGTTTCAAACCTTTGGCCAAAGTATCGCAAGCTACTGATTACATTGTCCTATGTCACTTAGTCTAAGGATCGTGATGTCAATGAATAATAGTAACAATTATTCAGATAGGTTCCTTGGATAGAGCACTCAGAACCCAGAATAGGGAAGATAACCACGAGAATGAAGTGTTCAGTTGAAAACTTCAATCTCAAAGTTGCGCATGAATAGATCGGTAGTTCACCGAGTCATGGAATGAATAGATTGGTGGTATACAAAGTCATTACAACTGCATATAGTTATCTGTTATAAGAATGATTGTTTTGATATGTGTGTTCTAAATTATGTATTTAGAATAAGAGAACATTGATAAAATAAAAATAAAAAATTGTTCTAATGTATTAAAATGAGGATGTTACATCTTGGTATCAGAGATGAAGGTTGCAGCTCTTGGACATATTATGTCCATAATCTAATGAAAACCTAAATTTTATTGTAACAAAAAATGGTTAGAACAAGGGGAAACTTTGCAAATAATGCTCCACTTGAGGAAGGGGCAGCAACAACCCAAAAACTTGATGAGATCCTTGCTGCCCTATTGGACACAAGAGATCATTTGGATGTACTTAAACATCAAGTGATGGGAAATGGGGAGGATGATGAAGCTGGTAACAACAATCAGCCACCTCCTGAGGACAACCCCAATATGGGTGTTAGTAATAACAATGGAAATGTAGTAGTCCAACTAGAAAACAAAAAGGACAGGTTGGCAGCAAAACTCACTAATGAGTCCACCTAAATTTGATGGCACCACATTAGGAGATGGAGCTGAGAACTAGCTCAATGAAATGGAGAATTAATTTGTAATAAGAAACTTCTCGGAGGAGACCAAAGCTATTTGGGGAGCATATCATCTTTCCCATGAAGCCTCTTCATGGTGGGACAGCTGTAAGGCTGAGCTAAATATTGATGAAACTAACATCACTTGGGATGAATTTAAAGGCTATTTTAGGCAACGTTGGCTGCCACAACTTTTCTATGATCAGAAAATGATAGAATTCCATAACTTAGCTCAAGGGAAGCTAACTATAACTGAGTACTGGGATTGGTTTACGAAACTCCTCAAGTATGTACCACAGTATCAAACTAACGAGAAGTTCAGAATATGAAAATTCATCATGGGACTGAACCCCGTGATTGGAGGAGAGGTTGATGTTCATAGCCCAACCAATATGGAAGGGGTTGTTGAAAAATCCATAAGGCAGGAACAAAAATTAAAGGCTATTTCTACTCATAAAGAGGAAGTGTGGAATAATATTCCAAACCCTTCTTCAGCTTCTCTTGCACCCAAGAAGGGGGCATGGAAAAATTTTGGCAACAAAAATAAGTTTTCAGTGGATAATAATAAGAAAACAACAACGACTAAGCCTGCTGGAAATGTAAGGGATAGTTCTGCCAAGAATTATAATAATGGGCAGAAGTCCTATGGAGGCCAATGTGATAATTTTAAGGCTAGAAGTAATTTTGAGCATAAAAAGGGACCTGTAGGAGGCTGCTATAATTGTGGCAAAGATCACTACACAAACCAATACCCTTTGAAGAAGGACGATCATAATCAACAGCATAAGATACATGCTGTAGTAGCAGACAAGCAAGCTGAAAGGCAAGTGACACCTATAGAAGTTATTTGGCAAATTATTTGGCATACCTGTTATTTGGCATACCTATGAATGCTTTATTTCTAGTAAAATCACTTCGAAACTAAAAAAGAAAAGCTGGAAAATTGGATAAATCATGGACTATACAATATGGTAATAACTCTATTCATACAGTTAGTATGCCTTTTTGGGACAGTCATTGACTTACCTAACTTTTCCATGGAAGTTGATCTCTATGTTGCACCTTTGGGATCCTATGACGTTGTCATCAGTGTTAATTGGTTAGCTGATCATAAAGAAAAAGTGGACTGCTTTGAAAAATATATAAGATGTTTATATGATCTGCAGAAAACAATAGAGATTCAAGGTGTAAAATGGGAAATTTCAGTTAGGAAATTGTCAGCTATGAAACTTAGAAAGGCCAAAAATAAAGGTTGTACCTTATATGTAATAAAAATATCTGAATCTATAGAAGAAGACAGTGATTTCATGAAATGATACCCTCTGTTACAGAGCTTCAAGGACATATTTCTAGAAGAATTACCAGGTTTACCACCCAAATGGGAATTGACTTTATCGTTGAAATCAAACTAGGGATAGAGCCTATTTCTAAAACACCTTATCAGATGACTACTATAGAGTTAGTCGATCTTAAAGCTCAATTGGAAGAAATTTTTTCTAAAGGTTTGATTATACCAAGTGTTTCACCTTGGGGAGCACCAGTGATATTTTTGAAAAGGAAAGACGGGACACTTAGATTGTGTATTGATTATCGGATGTTAAACAAGGAAACAATCAAGAATAGGCACCCACTTCCTATAATTGATGATTTATTTGATCAGATGCACAGAGCATCAGTTTATTCCAAGATAGATCTTCGATCTGGGTATCATCAATTAAGAATTAAAGAAGAAGATATTCATAAAACAACTTTCCGAACAAGGTACAGACATTATGAATTCACGGTTTTACCCTTTGGATTAACTAATGCACCCGTAAATTTTATGAACTTAATGAATAATATCTTTCAAGAATATTTGGACAAGTTTGTGCTTGTATTCTTGGATGATATTCTCATATATTCTAAAAGTGTCAAGGAGTATAATGAGCATTTGAAAGTAGTCTTGGAAATTTTGAGAAAAAGAAGGTTATATCGGTAAGTTATCCAAATGTTCTTTCTTTGATACCAAAGTTCATTATTTAGGTCATGTTATTAGTAAAGAATGGAATTGTTGTAGATCCTTCTAAAATAGTGGCAATAACTGAGTGGCCTGCACCAAAGAATGTACATGAAGTAAGAAGCTTCATGGGCCTTGCTGGTTATTATAGAATTTTTTAAAAATATTTTTCTAAAGTGGCTACACCCATAACTTCATTACAGAAAAAGGATAAGAAATTTGTTTGGAATGATAAATGTGAATCTACTTTTAAAAATTTGAAAATTCAGTTGACTTCAGCACCTATTTTAGCTGTACTTGATCCTAATAGATACTTTACTATTGTAACGAATGCATCCGAGGAATGCCTTGGAGGTGTTTTGTTACAAAATGATCATGTCATAGCATATGAAAGTAGAAAAAATAATTTACATGAGTTGAATTATGCTCCACATGATTTAGAGCTTCCTGACATAGTTCACACACTTCAAGTTTGGAGGCATTATTTATATGGTAAACCATTTGAGTTGAAAACTGATCATCTTGGGCTGAAGTAAATTTTCACTCAGCCAAATCTGAATGCAAGAAAATGAAGGTGGTTAGATTTTTTGTCTCAATATGATTTTGATATAAGTTACATGAAAGGAAAAGAGAATAGAGTAGATGATGCTCTAAGTCATAGGAAGCACATTTCTTCTCTTATAACATTAAGAACTGATAATAATGGTATAGCTCCAATACTAAATGATAGAATGGAATAAGATTGCAATGACCAAAGAGGGACGGAAGCCTCACAAATATCATTGATCATGAAATCAAATTACATAACAATGCAAGAGCTGTAATATTTATAGATATTAGACAGCCTCATATGGATAGACATGACACCCTATCAGGCACCAACTACGAGATGATAAGACCCATCTCACATGCATATGTAATTACTACTAATACCAATATTGAATGTTATCCAACATAACAATATTGAATGCAAGTCACTAGACTAGAGTGCACATGTTACACATTATTAAATAAAAGACAATGCAATAAAATGCAATAAATATGCCTATGCTAAATTATGCTAACATTCCCCCCATTAATTTTGCATAGTTTCGAATTAAGTGGAGAAGAACTCTGCAAACAGTGTGAATTTGTCACATGCAAGTGACTTAGTGAAAACATCTACCTTCTGTTTAGCTGTAGGACAGAACTGGAGCTATATGTTGTGCTTCAAGACATGCTCACATATGAAATGAACCTGTACTTAAATATGCTTGGTTCTCTCATGAAACAATGGATTGCAAACAAGCTTCAGAACTCCTTCATTATCAACATATACTAGAGTAGATTTCTATTGTGGTAGACCAATTCCTTCCAGTATTCAATGTAGCCATATTGCTTCACAAACATCTTCACCTACAGCGCGATACTCTGCTTCTGTAGAATAGTGAGAAAAAAAGTTCTATTTCTTGCTTCCCCATGATATCGGTCCAGATCCCATAAAGAAGACGAAGCCTGATGTTGACTTCCTATCATCCATGTTTCTTGCATGATCTGAATCTAAATATCATGTCAAGAAGAAGTTATCATTCTTCTTGTACTCTAGACCAAGGTCAAATGTACCCTTTAGATATCTCAGTATTCTCTTTTCTAGTTTCCAATGACATATTTTCAGTTCTTGCATGAAGTGTGATAAATAGCTGACTGCAAAGCTGATATCTAGTCTAGTATATGTCAGGTAAATGAGACTCCCGATGAACTGCCAATAGAGAGTTGCATTCACCGGTGGTGATGGATTAGAATGAGATAACTGAAGTATCACTTCCATAGGTGTAGCAATAGGAGTGCAGTCCATCATCCTAAATTTCTCGAGTGTTGTCTTGGTGTATTTCAACTATGACACAAAGATATGATTCTCTTTTTTCCCTACTTCCAACCTAAAACAATAGTGCATGAGCCCGAGATCTGTCATGTCAAACGATTGATTAAAATCCTTCTTTGTTACATTGATAATCTTCACCGAACTACCTATAATTACTAGATCATCAACATAAACAACCACAATGACAATCTCCCCCATTGCTTTTTGAGGTAGAGATTGGGGTCATAAGGATTCCTTTCGAATCCATGACTTATGAGATGCTCATCAATTTTGATGTACCATGCCCAGGGTGCCTGTTTTAGGCCATATAGAGATTTTATGAGTCTGCATACCATCATCTCTTTTCTTGGTAGTACATAACCCTTTGGCTGAGTCATATAGAATTCTTCTTGCAAATATCCATTAAGAAAGGCACTTTTCACATCCATTTTGTGGACTTTCCAACCAAATTGTGCAACTAGAGTAAATATCATCCTGATTGTCTTAATCTTAGCTGTGGGAGTAAATGTCTCCTCATAATCAATGCCTTCTTGTTGTGCATACCTCTTTGCTACAAGACTTTCTTTATACTTGTCAATAGTCCGATTTGATTTGTACTTAGTCTTGAATATCCATTTGCATCCAATGGGTTTCTTCCCTAGTGGAAGGTCGACAAGTTGCCATGTGTTGTTCTTCATCACTAACTGATACTCTGAATCTATGGCATCTTTCCAAGATTTTAATTGTAGGGCTTCCTGAACTGTAGATGGCTCAACTGTTTCAACAACTCTACTCATTAGGGCATAATTGACCTCTTCACGGGCTTGACTGTGAGTTCTAGGTCCAGGATTGGATGATGTGCTAGGTGCTTAATCAAAATTTGCATCTCTTATTAATTGAGTATACCATTTAGGTAACTTATTAGCTGTTCCATTGGCTTATGGTGGATCTAATTTTTCACCATCATCCAATTCATCACTGTCATCTTCAGTGGGACCATCAAATTCTATCTTCACAAGAGGTGTATTTTGCATGTTTGTTGAGTTATTGAGTGGAGCATCTTCTTGTTTCTTCTTAAATAACTCAACATCCCTACTTGTGTATACTTTATTTACTTTCAGATACCATAATCTGTACCCAAGTGCTTCTTCACTATATCCAATGAATATCATTTTCTCATCTTTCATATCCAACTTGTTCCTATTATTCTTGGGTATGTGAATGCTAGCTTTACACCCAAATACTCTTAGGTGTGAAATTGATGGTTTCTGATTTGACCATGCTTCTTGAGGTGTCACTCCTTTAAGAGCTACTATGGGCACTCTGTTCAACAAATAGACTGAATTTCTTGCACCTTCTGCCCAAAATGTCTTTGTTAAACCTGAGTCATCAATCATACATCACACCATTTCCATGATAGTATGATTCCTTCTCTCAACTATACCATTCTACTGTGGTGTGTGAGTTGGAGGCATTTGTCGATGAATCCCATGAGCTTCTAGGTAAGTCTTGAACTCATTGCTTATGAATCTCCCCCCTCGATCTGAGCGGAGAGTTTTGATCTTGTGACCAACTTCATTCTCAACAAGTTCTTTGAACTTCTAAAATGTCTCAAAGGCTTGACTCTTGTTTCTTAGACAATATATCCACATCTTTCTTGAGTAGTCATCAACACAAAGCATGAAGTATTGACATCTAGAATGACTTGGTTTCATGGGCCCACAAAGATCGGTGTGTACCAAATCAAGCTTTCCCTTAGCTCTATATGTGTTCTTCTAGAAGGGTACTCTGTGTTGCTTTCCAGCTAGGAAATTGTGACACTTGTCAGTGTTGTGCTTGAGTGTAGGCAATCCTTTCACCATGTTTCCCTTTTGAAGTGTTTGGAGATAGCCAAAACTGATGTGACCATATCTACGATGCCATAGTTATGTAGATTGTGTGTCTTTGGCCACTAGAGCTTGATCATCCTTGTGGACAAAATCAAGTTGGAACATGCATCCCACATTGGAGGATCTTGCTACAATCTTGGAACCTCTTGACTTATCTCTTATCAAGCACACTTTTTCTCCATTATTATTGTCAAAATATAACTTCAAGTTGTGATCAAGGAGTTGACTAATAGATAGAAAAATCTTGGTCAACCCAGGTACATACAATACATCTGTGATTTTGTAGTCATGCTTTCCAAGAGGTAGTGAAATGTTTCCAATCCCCTTAACATTGTATGATGATTCATCACCTAATGACACATGGTTCTTGTTAGGTGAGTCACGTAGTGTGTAGAACCAATCCTTATGTCTAGTCATGTGTCAAGTTACACCCGAGTCAACATACCAAATATCTTGTGTGGACTTGGTTTCTTCATCAAATTGAGTAGAATACATGTGGTGTCCTTCATCTGAATCATCCTCATGTTCAGAAATTTACCCTTGTTGTTTGGGTTTTCTTTGCCAATTACCATTTTTCTACCCTTGATTGTTGTTGTTAGAATTCCCTTGATTTGAATTGTTGTTACCCTATTGGTTGTTGGGTTTTGAATTGCTTGATGAACCCTTTTTGTAGGAATTTTACCAAGAATCTTTGATGTCATGTCCCCCTCTATTGCAAATGGGACACTTCTTGGTGTTGTCTCGTTGACTTTTTTCCCTTTGTTGACTTTGATTTTGTTGGGACTTCTTGTTATTGGACTAAAATTTCCCCTTTCCTTTATGATTGGAAGACAGTTCTTGCTCATCTTCATGATCTTTGTTGTTCATTGCCTCTTCTTGTTGGAGTAGATTGACCAACTTCTCAAAGGTGACTATGTGTTCACTCATATTAATAGTTTTCACAAAGATTTTGTAGGAAGGAGGAAGTGCTCACAACAAAATTGGTACGAGGTATTCATCACTTATCTCTTTTCCCAATGCCAATAGAGATTCCCTTAAAGTAGAAACTCATCTCAAAAAAACTTCAACCTTCTCATTGTGCTTGAACTTGAGAGTATGCAGTTGTGATAGTAGGTTGAGGATGGAATTCTTGTTCTTTTCCTCATAAACTGTGCTCAGCTTATCCCATGCATCCTTGGCCGATGTGGCATCTCTAATGTGGGGTTGCACATCATCCGTTACGCCAAACAAGATGATCAACTTGGCATTTTTATTGACCTTGTCAAATTGAACTTGTCTTCCATCATCAAGTGATCTTGTTGTTGTTCCATATACAACTGTCCATAGGTCTTCAAAATCAAGTAACATCTTGATCTTCGGTTTCCATGTAGTGTAGTTGTCTCCTCTAAGTAGTTGTGAATCTGGCAAGAAGAAATTTGGTGCTTATGCACCCATTTCTGCAATTTGAATTTCTGAAACTCTGAATTTTTGACAAATGGTAAGGCTCTTATCACTCCAATTTTATGGTCTCCCTCTCAATATACCGTCAGGATGATATATAAAACCTTTCTATATATGCTCCCTTCTGATATACCCGTCAGTACGTGGAAGAAGATCACCTTTTCAATATATATGTTAGTACGGAAAGAGGTGTTAACGCATGTGAAAGAATTTAGTATGTGGTACATAGACAGTACGGAGAGGGGTTTGTACAAGCACAAATAGATGGGAGGGATCAAATGTGTGTGTGTATTGTGTCCTTATTACTCCATGTCAATTTTATAGGGTCGATGCCCAGACGATGTTTAGGCAACTGTGTTAGGCGTTAAGTGTAGTAGTAGTCATGACGACATCTCCCGTAAGTGCTTCCCAGAGCCACCGTATATACTGAACGCTGCTGTGAGATCAAATATCTCGTGTGATAGAACCAAACATAAAATAAAAAAATTACACTTTTTTTTACCTTTATGCACCAAGATTAGTACAAAATGCTCCAAAAATACATCAAAATGATTTTTTTGGTGTTCCCCCTCTTTAGAAAAAAGCGTCTAGAATCACAAAATACACAATTTAGGCCAAGAATTACCTGGAAGCTCATGGGATTTGTTGACAAATGCCTCCTACTTATCTTTCTAGCAAAAAAATGGCACATCAATCTGACATTGTATGAAAAAGTTATGTCCTTTTTTCTAAGAGCTATTTGCTGGAATTTTGTCGACGAGATTGCTTCAACCTTTGCTCTCGAATTCTTCACACCTTCACTTTCAGATATGATTTTTTTTTTTTAGATTTGATCTTTTTTTTAACTCTTTTTTTTTAGATCTACAATTTTTTTTCCAAGATCTTTCTCCTTCTTTTTTAAGATCTCCTTTTTTTAACAAATCTTTTTTTTCTTTTTTTCAAGAGATATATATTGTTTAAAGATCTCCAAATTTGAAATATTCTACCAATATGTTGGATCAATTGACTATGTCAATGACTAATCAAAAAAAAAATTACCTTCCAAATAAGTGGATAGGTCAAATTTTAGTTGAGGGATGCTTGGAAGAAATGGAGGCTATGAGTTGCTTCAATGACTCTCTTTTGATGCAGATCTTCTTCTCTAATGGATCCTCTCCAATAGTGCTCCTCTTCAACCTCGTTTGGATAGAGCCTACTCTAATACCATATGATAATAATGATATAGCTCTAATACTAAATGATAGAATAGAATAAGATTGCAATGACCAAAGAGGGACGGAAGCCTCACAAATATTATTGATCATGAAATCAGATTACATAACAATGCAAGAGCTGTAATATTTATAGATATTAGACAACCTCATATGGATAGACATGACACCTTATTAGGCACCAACTATGAGATGATAAGACCCATATCACATGCACATGTAATTACTACTAATACCAATATTGAATGTTATCTAACATAACAATATTGAATGCAAGTCACTAGACTAGAGTGCACATGTTGTACATTATTAAATAAAAGACAATACAATAAAATGCAATAAATATGCCTATGCTAAATTATGCTAACAAGAACTTAGTTTAAAGATTAAGTAAAAAGTGCAATAGAATCTGATTCGTACTTTCAACAAGTAAAAACAGCGCTTGCTAGAGATGCAAAAGATGAAAGGTATAAATGTTTTCTTTTCGATAATGAAGGAATCTTACGTTATGAAAACAAACTATACATACCTTTGCTTAATGATTTGAGAAATAAATTGTTAGTTGAATTTCACAATTCACCCTTTTCTGGACACCTAGGTATTACTAAAATGCTTGTTGATATAAAATAGCAATATTTCTGGAAGGTAATGAAAAAAGATGTTAATTTTGTGACTCATTGTCTTGAATATCAGTGTGTGAAAGTGAAACATATGCACCCGGCTGGTTTATTATATCCCCATAGCATACCGCAGTACAAATGGAAAGTACTAAGAATGTATTTTTTGTAAGGGCTTCCTATGTCAAGAAATAAACATGATGTTATTTTAGTAGTTGTTGATAAACTACCGAAAGTAGCTCATTTTATTGCTAGAAATTTAAAGGATGATTCTCCTGTTTTAGCTAAAATATTTGTTCACGAAATTTTCATGTTACATGGATTACCTAAATTAATTATATCTGATAGAGACCCTAGAATGATGTCAAGATTTTGGCAATTACTTAATGCAGCTCTTGGAACTAAACTAAACTTCAGTTCTGTATATCATCCAGAAATGGATGGATAGACTGAAAGAGTAAATCAAGTTTCGGAAGATATGTTATGAATGTATTGTATGGATTAGTAGTATAAGTGGGAGGAGTATCTCCCATTAGTTGAATTTGCATACAATAATACATACCATGCTTCTCTTAAGATGGCACCATTTGAGGCACTTTATGGAAGAAAATGTAGAACCCCTGTTAGTTGGGACAACATTGAGGAAAAAGAAGTAATAGGACCTAAAATCCTTACAGAAATGGAACAACAAGTTAAAATGATTCATGAACACCTGAAAGAGGAAAAAGATAGGTAAAAGAGTTACGTTGATTTAAAGTGGGTTGACTAGAAATTTGAACTTGGTGAAAAGGTTTTTCTTCATGTTAAGCTAAGAAAGAGTTCTATAACTTTTGGCAAGGCTTCCAAGTTATCACCTCATTTTGTGGGACCTTTTGAAATCGTTGAAGTAATCAACCCCGTAGCTTATCGATTAGCATTACCCCCTACTTTTTCACGAATGCATGATGTTTTCCATATTTGTTTGCTTAAGAAATACATTTTAGATTTTTCACATGTGTTAAATTGGAATTCCTTGCAGGGCCAAGACCTAGGAATAATCGTGGTTAAACCCACTCAAGTGCTGGAAACTCACCAGTTGCATTTGAGAAATCATGAAATAAGACAATGTAAGGTCCAGTGGGACCAGTTTAATGAAGAAAGTGCAACTTGGGAAAATCTGGAACATATGAAATCTACTTTTCCTTTTTTTTGAACAGAATTGAAGCTGTTGAATGATAAAAAAATCAGTGATTTTATCTTTACATGACATTAAGAAAGCCAGTTTTGGGCAAACATTTATTCAATTTGAGCAGACAATTATATAATACTAATTTCTGGAACTATAAAAGTTGAAATATATGGTTTTGAATAAGTGAATGAATTGATAGTCCTTAATATAATTAAAGGGATGTAATCATCGGGACGATGATTCTTTTAGGAGGGAAGCATATAACACCCTTAACTATTGTTATTTTCCTCATTTGTATTCAAGTGTTGTTATGTGATTTTCCTTATGAGGATATGTCCTTTTGATTATGGGAAATCATGCTTGATATGGTTATGTCTTTTCTACTCTCGAGATCTTTGATTGAACTGGAATATGCCTGGATTCATTTTCTTTCATTTCTCGTGGATGAGTGCAATCTGATTTCAGGAGGATTGTAAGTTTATCTATCTCTATGACTCATCCTTGGATCAATTACAGTGATCTAAGGAATGTTTTAAATATATTCAAGATGAATAACCATGAATTGGCATTCTATGAATTATCAGTTCTGGTCTGAACTTATAATATATATGTTCTTTAATTCTCCTTCATATGAAAATATTTCCGTTCTATGGAAAGTTTCGTTGGATGGAAATTGACCCCAGTATGTCATTACAGTCGCAATTTGGTTTTCATATATTTATGGCATTGGAGAGAACCTAGACCTTAAACCAGGTAAGATATGTGAGTTTTCCTATCTAAGATTTTATACTTAATGTGAATTTAGAATCCATCCTGAAACGTCTTAGTATGATTGATTTGTCGAAATGTGATTTCAATATAACCTAATCTTGATTCAAACAAAATCAAGAAAGGGATTACCAAACATTAATCTAAACTAGAACCTATTACTACAAGGTTATGATCAATCTAACCTAGTTCCTAAACTATGTATTTTTGGATATTACCTAAGGGTTTATCTAACCTATTGCTAAGGTAAGTGACTAGTGTTATATCCTAAGGTGTTAAATTTAAAATTACCTAAGATCTAACCTAAGTCATTAACCTATCATAAAATAATTGCTATGAATGGGAACCTAAGGGTCACAAGTGTTGGGCAGTAGTTTCTATGGCATTTAAGATGGTGATAAAGTTGTAAGGACATTGGGTACTGCCAACTTTGTCAGAGGTTAATTTGGCTAGCAGCGGCCTAGGTGGCAGTACCTCTAGAAATAGAAAAACTTGTTTATTTTGATTTAGAACTTGCCAGATTTGGTGGGTGGTGGAAAGGAAGATTAGGTGGGAGATATGGAATTAATGTAATTAATGTGCATAGTTTCGCAAGCCCAGATTGCTTTGGGAGGCATGAAAGCAGATTTTTGTTGGTTGTTTCATTTTTCATGCACTCTGTTTTTCTCTTTGCATGCACACTTGTCTTTCAAACCAGTAGTTTATACTTCATTGCATGGCTATTTTGAGGGTTTCAAATCTATTTATGTTTCATGGAGAATATATGAGGCATGGTGGAAGTAGTATTTTGTTATTTGACCTTTCGTGGAGAAGAAGAGAAAGAGCAGGCTCAGCCAGAGGTCTTCTTTGATTTTACAACGACACTATCAGGCATGATAGGCCCTAACTACTAAAATCTTTGCTTTAAGTGTTTTATTAAAAGAACTTTGTTCTGATGAGCCCTGTGTATTTATGCTTGTCTGGTAAAAAAATGATTTTATGGGTTTTGTGTAAACTTGTGTTTTTGGGTTGAATCGGGAGTTTGCTTGATTCTTTTGGAACTTGTTTGCATTACTTTTATTTTACAGTGGATTTGTGAACATATGAGCAATACTGGTAACTTTATAGGGCTCTTAGTGGTTTAAATTGTTTATTTATTTCAACTTCTTTAGAAGTCTTTATTGTTGCAATAGATCCACCTGTATTCGTTAAGTTTGGAGTTGCGAACTGTTGTGATTTTTAACCTCTGGAAACACTTAAACTGGGTTGAATCTCATTAGTTAAAACTTGTTTCGGTGGACGGAACAATGTTGTTTTTATGTTTACTTGCTTATGATATTCACATTTTATCTCGTGGTTATTTGGTCTGTGAATAACTTCGTGGATGGTTTGTTTGTTATCACCCTATGAAACTTTGACTATTATAAAGTTATGTATTTTGGAAACATTGTATATGGCTTAGTCTGTAATTATCTTGTGAAAGGGGATTGACTATTTTTTTTAAGTTCACAGGCACTGTGGATAAGTCAGTATATGGTTAGTTGATTTATTCTTGTGTGAAACCTTGAATGTTAGTAAAACTGGTATGCACATGAGGAATAGTATACGGATGAGTTTGTGTTCTACCTGTGAAATCTTGGTTGTTTTTGGAAAAGTATTAAAATAAAATTGTGTCTATTATTTTGGGCAAACAAGATTGTAACTTGTAGTCTTTTTGAAATGGCTTGTGAAATATAGTTCTTTTGACCATGTTAACAGTGGTGGAAACTCTTTTTGAACCTAACTTGAAATTCGACAAGTTTTAATGATGTCCAGTTTAATACATTTTTTTTTTTGAAATTAGAAATAGGGTTGAAATGTTTTGGATGTAAATGGAAGACCTTTTTTTATTCTGGACTGTTAATGTGTAATTCATTACAATGGTTTGAATATTATGGCTTTTGGGTATTTTTGAAATTATGATTCAAATACGGTAAATCAATACTGTATATTCAATTTGGCTTTAGTGTTTCATATTAAAATAAGCAACCGAATGATGTATCGGTTCAACTAATTTAGTCTCTGATTAATTTGTAATTAAGGGAAATGTGAAGTTACCCTAACTTGATTTTTAAACTCGAATGTTTCGAGTATTTGAGGAAATGTAGTCTACTTCATTTGGATCAGGATTATATTCTGAGTCTTAATCGGTTTGTAACAATTTATGTTAAATATTGATCTTGAATTTTATTGGATGCATAGTTTGTAGATCATGTAGGGATGTAATGGTAAACCAATGAGATGGCTCTACCTTACCCAAACTATTGGGTGAACTTAAGTGCTAGAACTACTCATCTTATCATTCCTTGTTGGTCTAATGAATGTTTATTATGTCTTGTAAGCTTGATTTCATTCTAAACTTGATTGTAATAGTGTTTTGATCGTCACAGTTTCTCTCAGAGATAAAAGGGAAAGAAGTAAAAGGGTTTAAAAAGGAATTATGTTATTTTAATACTCTTTTCCTTGAATGGTTATTGTGCTCATTCCTTAGAAATTTGTAATGAACTCAAACTGTATGGTTATGAGAAGAAAAAACTATCTTAATAATTGAAAGAAATAATTGGGATGGGGGATCCTAATCTGGTAAGACTCCTTTTGTTGTATAGCTAGGATAAGGTATTTGTTTTTAAACCTCCTGATTGTTATTCTTATTGTAAAAAGGAAATAAGTGTTTATTTGTCTTGTATACTTTTCATTGATTGAAAATTAAGAAGACTAAGGTAGAAGATAGGTTGGCAGAAGAAATTGAAGGTGGCAGTTAATCCATAACTTCTGTTTGAATTAATTTTATATGATCTTGTTTTCGATTAATACCTTAAATGGTTTATTTTTTAAATAGAAGATATTTTGAGAATCTGTTTAAATCATGATATAAATTGTTTCAACTTTTTGGATGGATATGTACTTGGTAAATGGAATGTTTCTTCCTTCCTTACATAAAAGTGAGATGAATCATCTGAAAAATATTATGTTGAAATTACTTCTGTAACTTAGGTTATGATATGAGTGGTATTATAATTTTTAGGAAGAAAAAAATTAGTGTTATATTATGTTATTGATCGTGAATGTAATTTTTGGAATCAATTATACTTTAAAATTTTAGGGAAAGTAATATAGAATATATCATGTCCACTTTGTTTAAACAGTGTACTATGACTCTTCTTATATTGATATTACTTAAAACTTAGAGAGTATGAAGTAATTGTTGTCATTATAACGGGGTTGTTTTATTGAAATAATTAGTGGAATGCACTTGTTTTAAGGATTAGTGATTATCATGCTCAATTCATTGAACTGACCCATGCTAGAAATTTTTGCAGATGGACTTCATAAGTGGTAAAAGAAGGAAAAAACTTAAATGATGCATTGACTGCTCGAAGTTGATTCTAGTGAAGAATTATGATTTGATTTATGAATTTTACTGTAAAAAGAAAATTTTGTCTCTTTTGAATGAAGGTCTGATGTCTTAAAGCATGCCTAAAAAACACAAGTTGTAATTGTATAAGTTTGGAAATGAATTGAAGAGTGAGAATTTACTTATATAGATTATGTAAATTATCTTGTTGAGGACAATCTTCTTGTTATCTATATGATTGGATGTGTATTCTTAAAGAGTGATTTAAAAAGGGAACTTAGATAAATTCCCTAAGAAAATTGAAATTAAATAGGTGGTTGAATATGACATTCTTATCTAAAATTTTCATTATATCTTGTGATTTGAAATAAAACACTAATAAATATTATTGTAACTTTAAATGACATGGTAGGGTGTGGTAAGCCCTAAAATTGCAACTATGAAGAGGAAGATCCTTCCTCTCTAGTTAGGAACTAAATAAAAAAGAAAGATATGATTGTGAATCATTAAAACTTAATTACAATAAGTCTAATATGTTTCAGCCTAATGGGTTGTCAGACTTCCTTAAATGGTTAAGTTATTTAATTTAAGGGAATATAAGTTGTTGCTATTCTGCTCTTGGGTAATAAGATGATAGGTCAAAATTATCAATTCAGAAAGTAATCCTAAGTTAATTAAGTTCTTAAATTAAATGAATCTCAACTTTAAAAAGGGAACTTAAAGGAATGTTGGGCTCGAGGTTTGGTCGGCTGCTGATGTAGGTAGTATTTAAACCCAAATTTAACTTAACGTAAGTAAAATCTTGGAGGTATGTACATCTTTACAAGGTTTTTCCATAGGATGTTGACACACGTCAAATACAAGGTTGTACCTTCGAGAAGATTAGGATCTTCTCGAGGATACAACAATGCAAATGACATGTGGCAACACCCTTCCGCATTGATCATTGAGATCTACAAACTTTTGAACATGTTCAAGATCCTCTCCAGGACTGGTTAGTACCATAATCAGAATATGAAGTAGCCCTTTAGGACTCAGGGTACCTTGGCACACGAGGTTAACCTAGGTTGACCCAGTATGCCAATTTACCCTAAGTTTTCAAGAGCCTCGTCATATCATGACCTATGTTGTTAACTTGAGCTAGAGTTAAACCTTGGGAAAGGGGAATGAAAAAATTCAGTGTAAGACATTCTAGATAACAATGGAGTGGGGTAATGGATGTATTCTAGATTGACGAGTATGTCGTCAAGGAATAAGTAATATGGACACTATGTTATAAATCTTTGGCTAAAGTATCACAAGCTGCTGATTACATTGTCCTATGTCACCAGTCAAAGGTTCATGATGCCGATGAATATTGGTAACAATTATTCAGTTGGGTTCCTTTGGCAAGTCACTCAGAACCCAGTATAGGGTGAGAGAACCAAGAATATGAAGTATTCAGTAGAATACTCCAAACTCAATGTTACACATGAATGGATCGGTAGTCAACCGAGTTATGAAATGAATAGATCGGTTATACACTGAGTCATTACAGTTGCATATGGTTATCTGTTATAAGAATGATTGTTATGAAATGTGTGTTCTAAATTAAGTATTTTGAACAGAGAACATTACTCATGTATTTTTTTTCCTTGTTTCTAAAGTATTAAAATCGGAATGTTACAACCATACTTACGGTTGGAGGGGTGATTTTAGACTTTTATAATGCATTTTATTAATCATGTTGCTAGATTTTATTGCACTCTTTTACATTTTATTTAAATTACAGTCATTTGGGGGTGTGGGATTTTTGGAGTGTGCAAGTAACTTCTCATATTTTCACCCACCTCTTTATTATGTTTGGGGGAATGAAAATTTTTCTTTTGTGTTAGAGTTGAGGATGTGTGATGTGGCATCCTACATGGATCCACATCATCCTCTTCTCTTCCCTCTTCTATATAATTCAAACTCTTTTCTTGTTTTGGGTTGTTGAATCATTTTGCAAAACTTCTCTGGGGGCACATTTTCTTGTGGTTGGAGCTCTTGATTTTGGAATAAGTTTGTGTAGTGCCCATTTAAACAAACACTTGAGACCCAAGAAATAACCTAGGGTTAGTAGAAAAGTTATGGGATAATTTTTTTTTGCTTTAAAGTGTCTACAACTAGGTTACAAGACATCAGTTATCACTAACAGGTTTTGGAACAAGACAAAACTAATACAACATATGTTTCCCTTCATTAACAATTTCAAGTTCACAAGGTTTAGATTTTAGGGTTATATGTTTTAGTTAGGTTCAAGAAGTAATTTACCCCCATTCCTACTTTCTAACAGGCTCAAATATTCAACAAGATTTTTCTCATACTTAAAGCTTCCAAAATTTCCCTAAACCATTTCCAATGGATATGAAATTTTCTCACCTTTTTGGTGATATAAATAAGTCCCGTTAACTCCTTATAGAACTTAATATATGGCTAGGCAGAGTTCTAGGGTCAAATTTTCCCCCAGAGGGACACATGTAAAGAGATGGGGAAAGATCCTTGAACGGGTCAGTGGGTCAGGGGATGGCTTAGGGAATTTTCCCATAGCACAGGATTAAAATTAAACATTCTTCTATGCCTCCACGGTCCCTAGAGGACACTTGTCAAGTCCTGGCACAAAGAGGAAAAAGGTGAGAGATTGGCAAAGCAACGGGGGAGATTGGTGAATTATGCCGAAAGGAGAAAAAATGGGAAAAGGGGACGTGTGGGTCCGGGTGCCCATGGAAGAAGGAAATTTGAGAGGAAAGCAAAGTTACAGGACGTGGGGAGAATTTTTGAAATTTTCCCAAAGGTCAAAAAAGCCAAAAATAACAAAGGGGTTCTGCCTTACCCACTGCCACCCCCCCCAAAGTGCCACGTGGCACCTTCTCATTGGCTGTGGGCCACGGGGCCAAAATAGAAAATTTTCCCAAGATTTTCAAAAGGGAAAAAGGACAAGGAAAAGCCACACCTCCGCTGCTGCCCCGTGAGGACACATTGAAGCCTCTGATTGGTTGTGGTCCAGCGGAGGAAAAAGGAGAATTGTACAAAAAGAAGAATTAAAATTTAACTTCCAAAATTCTCCCATGCATCCGTTGAGCCACATCTCAGCATGTGATTTGTTGCAGGTTGGCGGGGTTACGGGGAAAAATGGGAAAAATTTCTCAAGGAAATTTTTTCAAAAAGCATAAGTTTAAATTTCAGTCTGCCCCTCCAAGGTGCCACGTGGCAGGTTTTTATTGGTTATGGGATGGTGGGGGCCTCGGAATTTTTACGGAAATTTTTCCAAAGTTAAAATTTAAATTTTTCTAACTGTTAGATTTATTTGCTTTATTTTATTGTTTAATGTCAATTTGAATTAAAAACTTCAAATGGCCATAACTTGAGCTAGAAAGCCCGGTTTTGGGAAAATGAGAAATTTTCAGAAAACTATCAATGCACTATTTGCACAAAAACCATAAAATTTACTTTTTGATGAAATTTAAATGGTAAATTTTTAGAAACCAATCTGAAAGCTTTTAATTTATGAACTGGCAGTTTTCAACTTCTCAATTTGGCTAAATTAGATCTCCTCCTTCACTGAACATGTCAAACAGACATGGAGGGTTGGTCTAGGGAGGAATTAGAGTGTTTTCAGAGAGTGAATTTTTAAAATTTATTTAAAGTTGTATTTTTCCAATAGTAGACAGAAAAATGATTGTGCAAGTTTCAAATTGGATTATATAAAGTTTTGAAGGTTCTTTCTTAAATGTTAGGGTCAGTTTCAATTCCTTAGGACTTACTAAGCCTGAATTTAAGTGTTTCATATCTTATTGCTTGGTGTAAGTTTGAACTACTCATTTTTATAAATAAATAACAAATATAATTTCCAGAGTAAAGTTTATGGCCGTGATCTTTTCTTGTAAGTCTTTATCATGTCAATTTTATAATTTAAATGTGTGAATAGTTTTCTAAACTAGTCTAATACATCTACTGGATGTAATTAACCATTCAATTCCAAGTTAAAATTACAATTCCTGATTTTAGTTGTAATAAAGTTCCAAGTATGCAAAAATAATATACTTCCTTCTTCAAACAACAATTTCAATCTTAACAGCAAATCCAAATCCAATACACAATAAAATTTTGAAACTTAAGGGAATACTTTATTCATTTCCAATACAAATTTGTAATTTTGTCTATTCCATTGATTTCTAAAATACAAAATACAATGCATATAACTTCTTTACCATTTCTTTTCCAAAACAGAGAGTAAAATAAACCTCTTTTACATTTCACATTCCAATCTTCAGTATTACATTACCGAAACAAATGTATTCACATTGCAATTATTTATACAACTCATCCACTTCAAGTGGGAATGGTTATAATTTACTTCACAAAAGAAGGGACTGTCAAACTGTATTCCTCTTGCTCCCAAACAACAACATGCTAGTTTCTCCATCTTTTCATCTTGATCACAACACGAAAGGGGGAAAGGCAATGCTCTCCACCCAACCAAGACATCTAATGAGAAGGAAGAAGTTTTCCTTCCTCATTGGGCCCCCAGCCCCAACCATATTGAAATAGGAGATGGTAATCAACTCATGGAAATAAGGCTTCCACAAAAAATGTGCAGTATTATTTCACATGCATAATATAATAAGAAACACAGTCCAACAAAATAATAGTTCATAACTACATTTTAAGCCATTCAAACAAAAATTAGGCTTGATCAAGCAAGCCAAGAAGAGCAAGGAACTATCATACCACCACAATAACGTGTCATATCCCATAAACCTTATGCCTCCCAACCCCTCGTTATGCCCCCCCAAAGTTTCTCCCTTATGCCCCCCAAGAGTAAGAAATGCAAGCTATTTATTTACCAAGGTGGATCCCAATCCCAAACTCCCTCCACAATAAAACTGATGCCATTGGCATTCCCTTATTCCCCCCCATATGAAATCCCCATAGCCTTATCCTACACCAAATCTTAAGTAGTCTACCCAACCAGCCAACACACACATAACAACATTCACCATTTCATATAAGCATGCAAGAGAAAGAAACATTTTCAAAAGGCACAAGTTCCTACCTCTCCATAATGGAGTTTTTTCCAAGATCCACAAGCTTTCCAAATGCCAAAAGAAGTCCAAAATCAGAAATGCTCAAGCATGCAAAATGACTCCAAACTCCTTCCACAAGAAGCTCCCAAAACAACAAGAAAAAATTCACCCCTAAGAAGAATGAACAAAGTTTCAACAACCACAATATGCAAGAAATTTGAATTTTTAAAGGAGAGGGAAGAGAAGACGATTATGTGGATCCATGTGGGATTCCACATCATTCTTCCTCAACCCAAGAGTAAGTCAACATCACACACCGAAACACAGTAACTCAAATGACAAATTTACTTACACACTCCAAAATGACCCATACTCCAAAAGGACTAGATTTAAAATATGTAAGAGAAGTGCAATAAAAACTTACAAATAGTCATTTCAAAATGCATTAAAAAGGTATAAATTTAACTTCCAAATCATAGGTATGGTTGGTGAATAATTTTAACTTCCAAATATAGCCTTTAAGGACAAATTCGAATTCCTGAGAGGATAAAGTGTCTCACACTCCAAAAATATATCATACATTCTCTTACATATATCTTACACCTTCTAAAAAATTTCTTACAACATTTCTTACACACTCTTACAACATTACATTTAAGATCAACAACTTCATTAATTACATTCTTATGACATATTGATTGATTTATTTTAACACATGATTACTCACAACATTAATACAACATATGTAATAACTAAAGAAAAGGGGCAACACATCACACAATAAACACATGAAACATTAATAAAGAAACCACATTAATCAAAACATAAAACCCCATGGTCACAATTAATGGAAATTCCCCATGGAAATCGCTAAAAACATACAACACACACACACACACACACACAATAGTTACCATGGTGACCTTTGTTGAATTCACCCAGAATTTCAATATGGTTAGTCTCCATTCCCCTGACATTTTTGTGATATTTTAACCTACAAAACACAAATACCTCCTTTGGCCTTGTGGCCATATCATAACATCCAAAATGATATAAACAACATCTCAAGATCATCTAAACACATGAATCACAACAACATCAAGAATTCAACATTATCATTTTTAATTAATTAATCAACTATATCATCATCAATAATCTTCCATACTAGGTCTACTTAAAATATCTAATGTCACATGTCCAAATAAACATCTACAATATGTCCATGTCAAACATTATATCATCATCCAAATATAAAAATGTCTCTAATAACCTTCATGCATAATAACTTAATCTAGATCAATAATAATCAATGATCTAACATCTAACCATCACACTAAAACAAAACATAATAGTGTCCATAATATGATCAACAGTATCAAGATCAATATCTAAAAGTGTCAAAGGGAAGTGGGCACTACATCCCCATCCCCTTACACTCGACTTCCACTTGGAAGTCATTGGAACAAATGTGGAAACTACACTCGTAATACTATGACATCCTCCTAAGTGGCTACAGTCTCATAATATATGTCTCATTGTACCTGTACCTGATCAATATCTCTACCGCGAAGGCCCAACGTCCTACGATCTATGATACAGATGGGTTCCACCATCACCTGCCCCTGATCCTGCACCTGTAATGATGTCCAATATAGTACATGAGACGGATCTGTAATATATCTCCTAAGAACTGAAACATGAAACACATCATATACATGAGACAAGCTGGGTGTTAATTCTAGATTGTAGGCTAAAGGGCCTATACGCTCCAAGATCTCAAAAGAACCAATGAATCTAGGAGCTAACTTAGAACCTTTTCCATAATGGATAGGGATCTTGTGAGGTCTAACATGAAGGAACACCTTCATGCCCACATCAAAGCTATGGTCAATCCTATGATAATCTACATACTTCTTTTTCTTGTCTTGTGCCTCCTGTAACCTCTACCTGATCAACACTACCTGTTGCCCCATGTCCTGTAAAAGAGTTGGTCCAAGAGATACCCTATCCTCTAACCTGTCCCAACTAAGAGGTGTCCTGCACTCTCTATCATACAAATACTGAAAAGGAGCCATTCCTATAGAGCTCTAGAAACTATTGTTGTAGGAAAAATCTACTAAGTACAGGTACTCCTCCCATTTAGACTGCTAATTCATCATGTACATCCTAAGCATATCCTCTAAAATCTCATTCACTTGCTCAGTCTGTCTATCTGTCTTAGGGTGATATGTTGTGCTGAAGTTGATCCTTGTCCTGAGGACATACTACATGGTAGTCCAAAAGTGTGAAGTGTACAACGAATCACAGTCACAAATGATCTTCCATAGAATCCCATGCAACTTGATGATCTCATCCAAATATACTCGTGCCACTTCTCTAGCTATATCAATGGTCTTTACTAGAGAAAAGTGATCCACTTTTGTCAATTTATCAAATGTGACCATGATGGCGTTGTGGTGATATCTTGACATAGGTAGCCCAACAATGAAGTCCATAGAAATGGTGTCTCACTTCCATTCCGATATGGCATGAGGATAAAGAAGGTTTTTTTGATGTTGATTCTCAACATTAATCCTCTAGCACTCTAAACATAATGACACAAACTAAGCTACGTCTCGATGAAGTCATCTCCAATGGTACAACTATCTCAAGGTAGCATGCATCTTCTTCACCCCAGGATGGGCTAAATAGGGTGCACGATGAGCCTCTACCAAGATGTCTTGCCTTAAGCCTCCATCTCTAGGAACGTATATCCTAACTCTATGCCTAAGAAGACCATCTACCTCTAAGGTAAAACCATCAAACTTCCCCTTAAGGGGTCTCTATGACTCAATCTCTACTCGTGCTGTAATGTAGAAGCTATCAAGAGGAAGCTGTTGAAGAATATTGCTTCGTAAATCTATTCTCACTATAGTCGCCATACCCAGATGTCTCCATCTGCTGAGAGCATCTACTACTACATTATCCTTCCCCTTCACATGCTCGATCTCCATGTCATACTCACAAATCAACTCCATCCAATGCCACTAACGAGCGTTGAGATTGGGATGTGTGAAGAGGTGGTGAAGACTTAAATGATTAGTCCTGAGTGTGAATCTCCATCCAAGAAGAAAATGTCTCCATCTAACCAAAGCATGCACAAATTCCATAAGCTCAAGATCATGGGTCAGGTAAATAAACTCGTGATATTTGAGTTTGCAAGACTCAAAAGCCACTACTCTGCCATCCTACATCAACACACCTCCAAGCCCTACAAATGAAGCATCTATGAAAACAAATAATTCTTCCTTTGGATCCAACACTGCAAGAATGGGTGCTATAGTGAGGCACTCCTTCAGAGTCCTAAAGGCTTGCTCACATTTTTCTAACCAAAAAAACTTATTCCCTTTCCTCTGAAGGGAAGTGATGGGGTGTGTAATCCGAGAGAAGTCCTGAACAAACCTCCTATAGTAACCTACCAATCCCATCAAGCTGCGCACCTTGGTCACTGTAGTGGATGATAGACAATCCATAATGGATCTAATCTTGGAAGGATCTACTATGATACCCTCCCCAGAAATGATATGGCCCAAATACTGCACCTCTGTTTGAAAGAAAGCTCACTTCTCCATGTTCCCATAAAGTTTCTGCTCACGAAGACACTGAAGAACCTGGAAAAGGTGCCCCTCATGCTCCTCATGTGTACATGAGTATATCAAAATTTCATTAAGGAAGATGAGCATGAAGCGATCTAAAAAGGCTTTGAATACCCCATTCATCAAACTCATAAACATTGTGGGGGCATTCATTAAACCAAAAGGCACCACTGTGAACTCAGTGCCCATATCTCGTACGGAAGGTGGTCTTATGAATTTCTTCCTATGAAAATCTCAACTGATGGTAGCCTGAATTGAGATCAATTTTAGAGAAAATGGTGGCTCCCTTCATCTAATCAAACATGTCATCAATGCGAGGAAGAGGATAACAATTCTTGATCGTTACCTTGTTCTACTTATGGTAATCAATACACAACCTCAAGGATCCATCCTTATTCTTCACAAACGTCCCTAGTGCACCCCAAGGGGATACACTAGGATGGATAAGGCCCTTCTCCAAAAGGCCCTCAAGCTACAACTTGAGCTCACAGAGCTTTGGGGTGGTCGTTCGATAGGGTGTCCGTGAGATAGGCTCTACTCCAGGAACTAGATTTATATTAAAATCAATCTCACGTGGGGGTGGTATCCCTGGTTGTTCCCTTGGGAATACATCAGAAAAATCTCTTAGAATGGGATGATCCTCCATCGAGGGTGCACTAGACCCATTCTCTGATCTGTCACTGACTGTAACAGCATACATCTAATAACCCCATCACACACACTTTTAAGCTACATAACGGAGATGGTGTGAATAGAAATGGGTATCCTAACCCCCAAAATCACAAATCATCTGAACAAACTATAGTTTTTTGGTAATAATCTATCTTGACACTATGTGCAGATAACCAATCCACACCAAAATGACTCCATACGAGCCCAAAGGAAGAATAGAGAGATCTGAGGTAGTGGTGAAAGGTCCCAAATCCACTACACACTCTTTAACTAAGGATTCCACAAAGATCTTGGCTCCAGAAGCCATCACGAAATCTCGACTAAAACCTTTCCTAATTGCCACCAAACTGAATTACTCTACTAAAGATAGTGCAGTGAAAGAATCAGAAGAACCAAAATCAAACAATCTAGAGGTACGCATACCACCAATGCTACCTGTGGTCTCAATGACTATGCTCTGGTGCTCCACCTAGCAGTTCTCAACCATTACATTAATCCTATGGCTGTATCCTATGTCACCAACTATCAGCTATGAAATTAGTGCCTTACCCTTGTTAGGGTTCTGAGGGAAATCTCTCCAAAAATGTCCAGCAACCATCTGATCCTCTCCAAGGAGTAGCACCTCCAATAGGTGCCCTAGAAGGCTGTGGTGTGGATATTGATGATCCGGTTGCGGTCTTCTTTGACCTCTATTGGCAAGATTCCACTGACTGAGATCTAGGTCCACCCTATGTTCTAATGGGACTCTTAGGAGGAGGCCCCATACTCTGACCTCTATGTGCATCGGCTCTCTGTGGATGTCTATGAGGTGGGTAAGATTGCTACAGCTGTTGTGGCCTAAAGGATGATTGTGCAGTACCCTGACTACCATGAGGAAGAGGTATTAAACCTCTAAATCTATCATCCTCCATCTGCTGAATGGTGCTCCTAACTCAGTCGCTAGCCTTCTTGGTCTCACCCCAAGTCTCCTATACAATATAGGCCTTCTCGATGGCCTCTGCTAATGTTTGAGGACAGTGTTAGTACATAATTGGATGTGGGCTGGCGGGGTTACAGGGAAAAATGGGAAAAATTTTGCAACGCAAAATTTTCAAAAAGGATAAGTTTAAATTTGGTCTACCCCTCCGAGGTGCCACATGGTAGATCCTGATTGGTTGTGGGATGGCAGGGGCCTCAAAATTTTTAGGGAAATTTTTCTAAATTTAAAATTTAAATTTTTCTAACAGTTAGATTTATTCATGTAGTCATTTTTACACCCACCAAGAACAAGGGAACCTCATGTGTGCCAACCTATCACCTAGCGGGCGCTGGGCACTCACCCGAGGTGCACAAGAAGGAGCCGAGTCTCTCTTTTATGTGAGTCTAGTGGAAGGCATAGTTCATGATTTTGACTTAGTGATTTAATAGAAATGAAGAAGCTATAGAGCTCAGGACGACTTCTACAACCCTTCAGTCATGACAGAAACCAAGCACGCAATAGATATAATAGAACCAAGAAGTTGTAAATCCACAAATATACTTAATCATTCAAGTAAGGTCCATGATTATACAATATCAAAATCAGAGAAAAAACATTTAGATAATCCATAAGGAGATCTTAATGTAAACATAGTGGTAACCTTATCATATTCATTCATAGTCTTGCTACAACATATCATAGAGAGGCAGACCATAGCCATGCGCCATATCTGGATCCATACATGTATCCTCACAAAACAAAATTTTCATTCCCCATTTCCCCATTACATCCTTACTAGAATTATCTACCCATTTTTAACCCATAGATCTTGCAGTAATTCTACAGAGCTTCGCTACCTCTCTTGTGCCTCCCCCCGTTCTTTGCCAATGGAACACGTATAAATAGGCCACTGAGCTCTAAAAAAATCTTCTGCAGACTCAGATTTAGCCCCAAGTGTCTAGGTGTGGGTCACCCCAGGTGCATGCCTCTCCATGTCATGATTGTATTTTTGGATCTTCCTATCACAAGGTATATTCCTTGAAGGACACCCTTTCGCCATGCTGGAACCTTATCCAAACGGAACACGTTCTTCATGTGTTTTGTCCAAAAGGCCAAAAATGGCTAAGTCCAAAATTTTTCTTCATGTGGAACACACCCTTAGTTCTCCAAGAACCCTTTTTGAATCTTGCCTTGCACGCCTTCACTTGCACGCTTCCTCCAGTCATACATGCCTACGCGCCTTTAAGATTTGGAATTTACATCAGGGGCCTAACATTACCCCACACTTCACCTGTTCTCCGCCCTTGGGAACCCCCTTAAAGAATGTAGTACAAAAAGAATGCAAGGCCTTGCCTTGGAAAAGAATGGGGGGAAAGAATAAAGAATGGGGGAAGATAAAATTAAAAGAATAGAAGGAGAAATATTTCCTAAAGAAGGAAAAGGGGAAAATTCTACCATAGGTCAGACTCTAGTGTATCCCACGCACTGACCTCATCATGTGCCCTTTAGAAAAGGTTATCGACCAATGTACTCACTTCATCAAAGGTTAACCCTTCCCCCTTTGTGGTGATGGTCTCCACCAGAGTCTCCAGCTCCTTGGTGTAATCCTCCAAGGCATCCATCTTCCTCATGATGGTCTTATAGAGCTCTTATAGCTGAGTTTTGATTGAGACTCACCATTTCTTAATAGCTTCAGATTTATTTTCCACTTTAGTTATGACCCTATCTCACTTAGATTTATTACCCTTATTCTTCTCCCTAAATTCTTTTAGCTTGGCCTTGTCACTGGCAAGCAGCATGCCTGTCACCTTGTCTTAGTCTACGTAATGGTCATAGGTGACCCCAGCGGTTTGTGCAGCTATTTTCACCTCAGCAAGCACTTTGTTGTGTTTGGCTATGAGTGCGACGACCTTTAGTTTGTCCTCTCTTACGAAGCACATAGCTACCTCCGCTACGGACTCCAAGGCCAATGGCTACCTTTCCATAGTGAGGATCCGAGTCAAGTCCTCAAGACATTCCAAAGAGGAACCATATTTTTTACGTGGGAGGGTTAAGGTCTGGGTTCTTTGTGATAATGTCCTGGGAGATGAGCTCCACCTTCTTGGAGACTTCGCACAGTTTAGCCTTCTCCTCCTGTAACTCCCATTGTGGTTGAGTGTTGATCAGCTTCTCAAGGCTGAGTTCCTTTGTCAGCTTAACTACCTCTTCCTTCCTCTTTTCTAACAGGTCCTCCAAGGCTTTATTCTTGTCATTTCTTCAGAAGATCCTTGCCTCTACCTCCACAAAGACCTTGTTGAGTGCATTACTCACTTGCTCATCTAACAATTGTTGTGCGTTTATGAGGGGGTTGACCCCCTTTGTATTGGAGATCTCCAGTATGGCCTCTTAGTTAACTTTGAATTCAGGCTCATCAATGTGGGATTCGAACGCCCACAATAAAATTTTCCTCGTGCATGGGTATGCACCCTCAGGATCGAAGGAATCAATAGCGGTGAGCTCCTTAGTGGGCATGATACTCTGGAGGCACATGCGCAAAACTTTATTAGGGTCATTAACATACCCCATCACCGATCTTCCTTCCTCCGCGTGTTTACTTCCCATGTGCACGCTCTTTAGAACAGTCACTAAAAGAGTTGGGCCTTTTGTGCTACTTCCACTCCTCTATTTGTTCTTTCTTGAATTTTTTGAGCATGAGCTCCACGCTGTGCCCCAAATCCTCATCAACCAAGGCATCAATCATCTTTTCCACCTCCCTTGTCACTTTTTCATCTATCTCCTCCTAGGTGAGCTTGGGCATTTTTTGGTCTTTGGTGCTTACCCCTTCACTCCTTTCTTCACTCTGCGGGTCCTCCTCTTCCCCCAAGGTGCTCTTCCTACATGACAAGATGAATGCATCAATTTCCTCCTCTCCTCCTTCCTCTGAGTCATCTACATTTATCCTTCCTTGGGTTACCTCCATCTCTTCTCCTTTGCCAACATTCTTCTTGCCTAAAAAGGTGCTTGTGCCTTCGGTCTCCTCTACCTTCTCTTCTTCTCTTTCTACCGAATACTCTAGCTTAGGAGATGCAGTCTTCTCTTCATCTGAGGGCTCCTCAGGAGATGGAGGCTTCACCAGTTCCTGGGTTTTCTCCCTAACTACCATCCTCTTCTTCTTCTAGACGTAGGTGCTTGGTCCCGCAACACCTACATCTTGCTCCTCCATTGCCCTTTGTTCCTCTTTCTCTTTTCTTTCCTTACACTTTTGCGTGGGATTATTTCTCCCCATGGGGTCATCTGGGATAGATATTTCATTCTCCACATACGTTTCCTTCTCAAAATTCAACCTTATGCGTAAGTAATTCTTGAAAACATCACTCTCAGCAATGGGTAAGGTCATGGGCCTTACAATGTGTACATCCTGCGATACGTATCTTTCAATGTATGTGTGCTTCCCTAGGTAGACCAAATTATTTCTCATTTCCCTGTGTTCACTATCAAGGGTGGACAAGTCAAGTCTTAATTTCTTTGACTCCTTGTACTTGTTCACTCCCACCTAGAAAAATTGGGTAGTAACTGAGAAGGGTAGTTTGCACCAGGGACTCTAGCTGCCATCCACCAAGATGAATCTACCAATGCAGAAGTGTTGGTATACCATGAACTCTGCTTCTCCTTCAGTTGCCATGGGGAGTTGTTTTGGGATCTTCCATTCTTCCCTAAATGTGTTCTTGAGGTGCGTATACCATTTATCTAAGCGCGCCTTTTGCACCCCTATCATTGACTCAAAAGTATACTTATAGAACCTATCTGCGGGTGAAGGGTCTTCATCAGGGTACTCCCATACAAAATTATTAGATTCATCTAGCACCCCGATCTATGAGAACACAATGGTTAACATAATGTCCCCAAATAATATCTTTCCTCTATTCTCCACACTTCGTATGATCTCATCTACTATGTATTAGGAGATATTATATATGGTGCCCTTTGCAACCTTCTTACAGACATTCAACCAGGGCTTCCTCACCTGGGTCCATCTATCTTGTCCATTTAGCTTGGAAACAAGGTGTGTGACCATTTTCATCACCGGATCACTGATATTCATGACATCGTGGTACCTTGATCCCTTCTTATATTCCTGGGATGCAATGGTTTCTTTAATTACCTCCTCATCCTGGAGGTCATCTATGAGCACGTCCCCTTTACAACTCAGGCATATAAAGTGTGAAATTAACTAGGGAGTTATGAGCATTTTGTGCCCTGCGAAGTAGAAGAAGTCCTCATACACACGCATCATCATCCACTGGTACAAGCACTCAGGATTCCCGATATATGGTAACTCGTAAAGCTAGAGAAGCCTTGCCTTCTCCATTTTCACCTTGACTATGTCATTATAGATTGGCATCCCGTCAGGTGTTCATTTTTTTGTAGGATGCACCATCTCCAACGCCATTTCCTTCATGATTATGCTTGATCAATGATTGTAGTCAATCACGGGCATCTGTCTAATGTGGGACTCCCACTCTTGCCCCAGTAAAACCACATCCGGGTATTACATTTCCAAGTACCATTCTTTGTTGGTATCCAAGGGGATTTATCCTTCTTTCTTCTTCCCTTTTCCCTTTCTCTTTCCCTTCTTGGATTGTACTGCAGGTTTATCAACTAGTTTTGTGGCCATCATTTTGCCCCTTGCTTTCATTCCTAGGTTACCTTGTGATTTTTTCAAAAGTTTCCCCCCACGCACACCATAATACACAAACCCTGATCTCAAACTTTTCTCCTTCGATCACGGTGCTTCTTCACAATGTTCCTCACACCCGTGAATCACTTTTTCTCTAGGTTTTAGATCTAACAAACCGGTTGTGCTTAAGATTTTGGGATTTTCCTTCGCAAGAGTTAGTCTTTGAAACCCTAGTTCTTGAAATAAAATCTCTCTTTTTCACAAAGTAAAATAATGAAATGACCACTCTTTTATTTATAGCTTTTACCACTTTTACGCATTTAATGCTAGGATACCTACCATTGTATGACCATGTTTAATGTGGAATTTCCAAAAAAAACTTCAGTAATTCTTCTCACGCGCCCAATATTTGTGCGAAACATTTTTCACCCGCACCCAATCCTTATGCAAAAATGCTTCCACCCACACCCAATCCTTGCACGAAAATGTTTTCCAACCTTCTGCATGCCAATAACCCATCTCGATAGAAGAGTCTTGGATGCATGTTACTAGCACCAAAGGCACCTCTTCCATCCTTATGATGCTTGCTTTCACCTACCTCATGTTTTTGTGCTCTCTCCTTTGTACGTGGATTTCTAATGTAACCTTATTTTTCCACCCATCTACCTTCTTTTCTCCTAATACATCTTTTCAATAGGGCCAATTCCAACAGTTTACCAACCCAATCCTCCTGGTAGAATAACTTCATGTCTCTCTTTACCACCTTACCCCACACTAAAACAATGCACAGTCTTCTACACATTCATAAGTCAAAAATTAATAAGGTTACCAGTGCCTAAGGCAAAAAACAAAACAACAACACAAAAGTTAAATACAAGAAAGGAAATGCATGAAAGGAAATTCTAAACTAATTGGAAAAACTACCTTATTTACAAACACCAAGAAGAATTATTTATAGTAGGGCTTCAACCTACTCCCATTGAAGTGTCCATGTAATTTTATTCCATCCAGCACTTGTAACTGGCATGCACCCGAATCAAGGATGTATGAAATTACATAAGGACCCAACCAATGCACCTTCTACTTTCCAGGATGGCATAAAAATTTAGAATCATATAGAAATACCATCTAGCCAACCTCAAACTATTTGTTTTTAATATGGTAGTCATGCCATGCCTTTTGCCTAGCTTTCTCAGTTGTTTGGCTCCATCTTGCTAGTGAGCACCTTTCATACAACTTTATCAAATCATCTATTCTTTCTTCCAGCACTTTCTCATCATCCAATCCTCTTGTGCATGCTATACGCAGAGATGGTAACATGAATTCTACTGGTAAAAATGATTCCATGCTAAACACCAATTGAAATGGTGTGGCCTTGTTCAACCTTTATATGTTGTTCTGTATGCCCAAAGGACCGCTGACACCTTGTCATCCCAATCCTGCCTACCCACGTCACATATCTTAGTCAATGTGTGACTAAGGATTTTGTTGAATGCTTCTGTAGTCCCATTTTCTTGAGGGTGGTAAGGGGTAGTCTTGTGATGGGATACCATGAACTTTGCTAATAGAATCCAATTGGTTTCATTTAAAAAGTGAGTTCCCCTATCACTTTTTAAACTTAAAGGTCACCCATACCTACTGATAATGTTCTCCCACAAAAATCTAGCAGTAATGGCTGTGGTGCAATCCCTAGTGGGTGCGGCCTCTACCCACCTTGTCAGATAATCAGTACAGGTGATAATATACCATGAGTTAGTCCTTTGTGTAGCTTGTGAGATTGGTCTGACAAAATCTATTTCCCATTTCTCAAAATTTTCCACACTAGCGATGGTAAACAAGGGCATCTCATCCCTTCTTCTAGGTTTGCCAAGGCACTTGTAGTGGTCACAGGCCTTGCAAAACTCAATGCAATCCTAGTGAATCATTTCCCACCAGAGTCTGGTGATTAGGATCTTGCATGTGGTTACATTCCCTGCATAGTGTCCTTCAGCAATCCCACCATGGGCTTCTTCTATTATATCTATGTGTTCATGTTCTAATACACATGGCACAAAACCTCATCATGACCCATTTTATACAAATCCCCATTGATCAACATGAAAGGTGCAACACGTATGCCTAACTTTTTCTTTTCTACTGCATTCATCCCTTTGGGCACCACACCTTCCTTGAGAAAAAAAAAATGTTCTCCAACTCCGAGGGAACATGCCACAACCGGAATAGTTGCACATCCGGCATGGTTTCCTCAATACTTTGCACATCCTCTACCGAATCAATCCTTGATAAATGATCCAGCCCACAATTATTCTTACCCAATGACATATGCACCCTTGCAACACTGCTTTGTTTATTAGATACTTCAAGGCCATATGGTCAGTGTAGAATATGAAGGGAGTTGTCAGTAGATATTTTCTAAATTTGTGGAGTACGTAAATCATTGACAATGCCTCATGCTTGGTCGTTGTATAATTCTACTCTGCTGGTGTCAACTTTCTACTTACAAAACACAAGGGATGATCAACAATCCCCTCTCCTGGTTGAGAAAGAATGGCCCCCATTGCTATGCCAGAGGCATCCATGTAGACAAGGAAAGGTTTATCCCATGATGGGAATCATAGAATAGGTGTGGTGATAAGCCTTTCTTTTAGAGTGTCAAATTCCCTCTACTGCGCTTCTCCCCACTGAAAGGTGCTCTTATGTCTGAGAAATATTTCCAAAGGCATGGTGATTTTGGTGTATCCATTAATGAAATTTCTATAGTACCTAGTGTGTCCAAGAAATCCTCACATGACGCTTTGGCTGGTAGGCTCCCCTATTCCCATAATAACTACAACTTTCACGGGTTCCACCAGTAAGCCCTCTTTGCATATGATATTCCCGAACAATGTTCAAAAAGGGGTTGTAAACACACATTTCTTGATGTTGAGGGAAATCCTCAACTACCGACATCTTTTAAACATCAATCTCAAGTTATCGCAATGGTCCCTAACCAATCCATACGCTGTCTAATCATCCAAATATACTTGAAGGAACTTATGGATGAAGTCCTTAAATGCTTATACCACCATGTGTGAAAATACAGTGGGCGTATTCCTCAATCCAAATGGCATGACCATATATGTAAAGCTTCCCCACTCGGTGGTGAAATTTGTTTTTTCTTGGTCTTCCTTAGCAAACCTTACTTGGTGATATCCCGAGAATCCATCCGTAAAGGAATAGACCTCGCCCCCAATAACTCCTTCCAAAATTTCTTCAGTGAAGGGGGTGGGAAAAGGATCTATGATACAAAAAATGTTTAATTCCCTATAATCCACGCATATCCTAATCCACCCATCCTTATTTATGTTGATCACCATTGGACTTATCCATTCTGATTCCTCCATAGCCTCAATGATACTAGACGCTATCATTTTGTCTAGCTCTTCTTTAACCCTTACACGCATGTTGGGATTCATCTTGTAAGGCCTCTTCCTGATCAGGTGCGCACCATCTTTCAACTTTATCCTCATTTCCCCCAATGAATTTTGGATTCCTTTCAACTCATGGTATCCACGCAAGAATAAATCCTCAAATTCATGCAAGAGATCGACGATCTTTGATACTTCCTTGTCTGACCAATAGTCCCTAATGATAGCTTGCTTGGGCTCCTTCTCCAAGCCGATGTTAACTTTCTTAGTTTTGAGTGGTTCATGATACACGCATGCACATGCACCCACACTATCAACCACTTCACGCGTCCCAAATGAATGGTCAACATACGGGTTCTCCATCTCCTCTCCATCAACAATGTATACCATATTTCCTTTCTCCTTTTTGGCACACGAGTGCTCGAATTATATGTCTTCTGGTTCCTCCTCTTCAAACCATGCTTCTAAGATAGGTCCACCAAGTAAGTTTACTAATCTATATTCTGCCATGGTGCAATCCCCTAGGGTGAGGAGTTTGATAGTCTGCAACACCTCATCAACCGGTTACATGGTACTTCATTACTCGAATGTGTGAACCAAGTCAGCCGCTAATTCCTGCCAACTTCCCATTTGGCGGTGGGTTTTAGAATGGATGTACCAAGCACGTACATAACCTTGTAGTGTCGAATACAACTTGTGTACCTAAAGGGAGGGTGGTAAAGCTTCTGTGCCTTCTCTCCAGACCCTCTCACATGCCCAGATGTGGGAAGAGGTGGGACTATCACCATTGTAATCCTTGATAGCGGTGGGTATGTTATTTTTTGAGAATCAGATAGTGAGCACAACTCTAATTTCATGCCATTCCGACAATTTTTCACTATGCGTGGCCCACCACCTCGCTGTTGTTCCTATAAAAACATAATCTAGCATCCCTCGTCGTGTGTCATCCCTCCATTGAGCTTCCATTTCTCTTAAAAATACCATAGGGTATGCATCCCCAGAATACTTGGTTATTACCTTTCTTCCCAAGTGCCGAACTATATGTGCCATGGTTACCTTGGTCACTGATCCTTTCAGATATCACCCAATCAATTCATAAGTCCCATGCACCCAATTATTGCATGTTATACTAGTAGTATCACTGATAGATTGAGCATCATCTAACTAGATGACTCCTTCTATAGGGTGGATGGTCTCTGGATCCCTTATGGAGTGCACATATATTCTATCCAGGACCTCTTCCCTAAGGGGTTCAGTATAGGGTGTGGACTTCCCATCAGCAAGCGGTATAATCACCCTCTCTTCCTTGCTTTAAAAGCTTATGTACCCCTTGTTAAACTAGAGATCTGTATTATTCTTATAACACCACGGGTGCCCAAGTAATGCTAGGAAATTATCTACCTCGGCAAGCGCCAAGACTTCAAAATCCCTAGTAAATTAGTCCCCTAAATGGTAATGGTCGCATCCTTCAAGATACCTATGGGCATTGCCTTTGTTTTATTTTCCATATACATCACATTTGAAGATGGCTATAATGCAGGTCTACCCATTTGATGCTAGGTATCCAGAGTGAGAACATTAACCTCCGCACCTATGTCAATGAGGATGTTGCTAAGCAGCCACCCATCCACTACTTCATTCAAGGTGATCTCCTTGTCATAATCAAGACTATGAGGGTAGGAGGTTTTCATGCAGGATCTGCCTTTTGTGCTCTTCCCTGGAGCACTCTACCTTTCCTCTCAACCATGCTCCTAGAAGGGGAATGATATTCTCCTACCTTAGTAGTTCACACACCTCATTAACCTCATCCAATTCATCTTTTGGTGCTTCTACTAGTCTTCTTTTCTCATTTTCCTAGTTTACTCTCTTAAACATTGGATCTCCCCTTGTAATCTTCAAAGTACATCCATGGTTTCTTGGTAACTTATTTCTGGTGAGCCAGGTTTGGATACATCCCATGTACCACTTCCTCCCTTGAAACCAGATGTTTCTACCTAGGTGTTTCCCTTACACGGGTGGACTCCACCCTTGTTACCATAACAGGTTCTAGTTCTGATTCACGTATTACTCACGGAAGCCATTACACGTCAGCTTTCTGATTCACGTATTACCCTTATCCTTCTGGTACCGCTGACTCATATGTTCATATAACTCTGGGTATTCTTCATACTTATGTTTTTTTCCACACCATGAGCATTGTAGAAGATATGGACATTTGCACTCATAATGGTCTGTGGCCCCAAAATTAAAGCATGTTCTATGCGGAAACTCACTTCTTCCTCCATGGTTACCATAACCACAAAATCCTCCGTGAAACCCTCTTCCACATGCATCTCCATCTCTGTGCTCTTCATACTGACGTTCATCTCCTTTGAAACTACTAGCAATGCCAGTCTAGTGCACACCAAGGTCAATTGCCTCATGAATCTGGTCAATCAATCTATAATCCTCAGTGTCATGTGAGGTTGAGGTACATATCTTGTAATAACAAGACATATTTTTACGGATCGCACACTACAAAAGGGGGAACCTACTTGCATCATGGTCCCTGTGACATATTTTAAAATTTACCACTACGGTGCGCACCGTCTTCTAAGTACATATCCCACCATTATCCTTTGTGTGCCCTTCTATGTTACAATCTATGTACCACATCCCACCGTGAGTCTTTGGAACTATGTTGGTAGATAACTTCTCCAACTGTTTAGCCATGATAGTGATATGAGCCTCCAAAAATGGGCTAACACTGGTGTCAACACTACCAACTACCTCAACATGCAAATTAGCTTCCAACACTTTGTGTTGGTCCATGAATGTTTTATGAGACAAAGCCCTTTTAAAGGATGTGATCAACCCTCTAAAAAACCACTGGGAATTTTGTGAAGGGTGGCTATCATAAGATAGTTTAGACAATAGAGTTTTAAATCACGCATCATATTCCCTCACGCTATCTGTCATTCCTTGCTAGATTTTCTTGAGAGAGCTGATGCTCTTCTGTTCAAACTCAGGTATGTGGAATTCCACCAAGAATGAATTTCTCAGTGCAGTATAATCCACAACAGTCTAACGAGGGTCATACTTTCTATACCAACTATGCACGCATCCTTGCAAGGTTGTCACAAATTGACTGGCATTTCAATCCTGGGTTGTGATCTCTTTCACATGCCATAGCATCTTGCACTTATGCACATGCTCTGTGGCATCTTCTATTCCACTGTAATATTGTAAGTGTAGAGAAATCTCAAAAAATACTTTAGGAGGTGGCTGAGGTCCTTGTCCTCTTGATCCAATCCCTTGGTTTCCTCCGATGTTTACTCCCCCACCGGACCCACTAGATCATGAGCCACCAACTCCACCACTTCCACCTCCATATCCTTCTGTGTTAGGTATAGGGCCTGTTTTTTCCATGCCAAAGGCTCCCGTCATTCCACTGAATTACGCGCCGACAGTTTGTGAACTAGTGCCACTCCCAATCATATTTCCTCCACCACTTCCTAGCATGCTTCCAAAACCAGCTGTGTATATGTCTTGTCTAAACATTCCACCAAATACTGGAATAGCGTGTGAAGCCATAGAAGTCCCAAATGAAAAGTTATATCTCCTAGGTGCCGATCGGTTGCTTCCACTGATATCAAAAGATCAACTATACTCTTTCCTCATTCAAACAAACCAAGCACCAAGCTTTGGTCACTAGGTGGGGTTAGATGCATGCCAACAAATCTTCTTTCTCTACGTGACAGACTCTCATCAGAAGCCGCAAGGTATTCTCTTCCGTGCTTACCAAGATGGGGTATCACAGACTGTTCAGGTTCCACATCCTCCACGTAAACCTCAACTCCTTTCCACTAAGCCTAGCTCCATAACCCACTTGTAATCCTACGTTGTCTATCAATCTCCCTTTCACGTGCTTCATTATACTTGAGCCGTCTCTCATCCCTTTCCTTTCCATTCATTATATCAACCATCCTTCCCCAACCTGACTTCCTCACCAAGTGCTCAGAGTGGTTTAGTCAGCCATAGGAAATGCCTCTAAACCCATGGTTACTATCAAGATTTTGATTGCCAGGGGGATAACACGTAGAAATGATCCTCTAGGCTCCCACAAAAATTCAAACTCAGCAACCTTTGGATAGGAATACATGGAAATGGCATATTCTAGAGTGTATCTAGTCAATACTCCCCTCCACCAATGATCTACAACATGGGTCCATGTTAGATCAACATCTTGTAAGTTCTAATACACTTCTTGTGTCCAAGGGTGTGACTTATAGTACCGCCTCGATCTAGATGTATAAGTTGAGAGCCATTCAAATAACTCTACTGGGAAACATTAGAAGAAGGTTTCATAAAACTCATGATAAAGAGTGTCTTCCACCCATCTTCGCGTGTCAAACCTAGGTCCAGTAATGAATCTCTGAGCCAATTCATCCTCCATGCTTTTAAACCAATTTTCAACACCTTCAAGTGTTAAGCACTCTGTTATCACTTTCTTCACAGATCATCATGTAATGTATGTTCAACTATAACTTTGAAAAGAGGTCCTGAAAACGGAGCCAAGTTGTAGTCATTTTTGCACCCACCAAGAACAAGGGAACCTCATGTGTGTCGTCCTATCACCTAGCTGGTGCTGGGCACTCACTCGAGGTGCACGAGAGGGAGCCGAGTCTCTCTTTTATGTGAGTCTAGTGGAAGGCACATTTCATGATTCTGACTTAGTGATTTAATAGAAATAAAGAAGCTATAGAGCTCAGGATGGCTTCTACACCCCTTTAGTCATGACAAAAACCAAGCGCGCAATAGAAATAACAGAACCAAGAAGTTGTAAATCCGCAAATATACTTAATCATTCAAGTAAGGTTCATGATTATACAAGATCAAAAGTAGAGTAAAAACATGTAGATAATATAGAAGGAGATCTTAATGTAAACATAGTGGTAACATTATCATATTCATTCATAGTCTTGCTACAACGTATCACAGAGAGGCAGACCATAGTCATGTGCCATATCTGGATCCATACATGTATCCTCAAAAAAAAAAATCCATTCCCCATTTACCCATTACATCCTTACTAGAATCATCTACCCATAGATCTCACAGTAATTCTGTAGATCTCTGCTACCTCTCTTATGCCTCCCCTCATTCCTTGCCAAGGGCACACGTATAAATAGGCCTCCGATCTCTAATAAACTCCTCTATAGCCTCATATCTGGCCCCAAGTGTCAAGGTATGGGTCGCCCCAGGTGCATGCCTCTCCATGTCAAGATTGGCTTTTTGGATCTTCCTATCACAAGGTATATTCCTTCCAGGACACTTTGTCGCCAGGCTGGAACCTTATCCAAATGGAACATGTTCTTCATGTGTTCTATCCAAAAGTATGAAAATGGCTAAGTCCCAAATTTTTCTTTACGTGGTGCACTCCCTTGGTTCTCTAAGACCCCTTTTTGAATTCTGCCTTGCGCACCTTCACTTGCGTGCTTCCTTCGGTTGTGCGCAAATACGCGCCTTTAAGATTTGGAAGTTACATCAGGGGCCCAACAATTTGTTTTATTTTTTTGAATACCAATTTGAAGTAAAAAACTTCAAATGGCCATAACTTGAGTTAGAAAGCTCAGTTTTTGGGAAAACGAGGACTTTTCAGAAATCTCTTGATGCCCTCTTTGTATAGGAACCATAAAATTTATTTTTTGATGAAATTTAAATGGTCAATTTTGAGAAACCAATCTGTAGGCTTTTAATTTGTGAACTGACAGTTTTCAATTTCTCAATTTGGTTAAATTAGATCTCCTCCTTCACTCAACATGTAAAATAGACATGGAGGGTTGGTCTACGGAGGAATTAGAGTGTTTTCGGAGAGTGAATTTGTTCAATTTATTTAAAGTTGTATTTTTCTAACAATAGACAAAAAAATGACTGTGCAAGTTTCAAATTGGATTATATAAACTTTTGAAAGTTCTTTCTTAGATTTTAGGGTCAATTTGAATTCCTTAGGACTTACTAAGCCTGAATTTCAATGTTTCATATCTTATTTCTTGGTATACGTTTGAACTACTCATTTTTATAAAAAAAAGAATTTCCAGAGTAAAGTTTATAACCGTGATCTTTTCTTTTAAGTTTACAATTCAGCTTTATAATTTAAATGTGTGAATAGTTTTCTAAACTAGTCTAATACATCTACTGGATTTAATTAACCAGTCAATTCCAAGTTAAAATTACAATTCTTGATTTCAATTTTAATAAAGTTCCAAGTATGCAAAAATAATATACTTCCTTCCTACACATTCTTCCTTTTTCAAATAGCAATTTCAATCTTAACAGCAAATCCAAATCCAATACACAATACAATTTTGAAAGTTAAGGTAATCCTTTATTCATTTCCAATACAACTTTACAATCTTCTCTATTCCATTGATTTCTAAAATAAAAAATACAATGCATATAACATCTTTTATATTTCTTTTCCAAAATAGAGAGTAAAATAAATCTCCTTTACATTTCACATTCCAATATTTAGTATTACATTACCAAAACAAATGTCTTCACATTGCAATTATTTATACAACTCATCCACTTCAAGTGGGAAGGCTTACAATGCACTTGCACAAAAGAAGAGACTGTCAAACTGTATTCCTTGTTAGAAATAATCTAACACTTAATTCACCATATGTGGATTAATGTGTAATTATAATAAAGTAATTATTTAATTACTTTAGTTAGCTTAGTTGTTAGTGTGTTGTTATCATCCCTTAGATTGTGGAGGATGTTCTTTAGTTAGAATATTATTCTCGGATGATTTCCTGTAGAAGTTTTTTTTTAGGGGCAATATGCTATTTCTGCATATTTGCTTTGTTTAGAAGATTTGTTCCTTGTATTGAGGAAGAGATAGAAGCTGTCCAATATCTATAAATATTGTAGCTCTCTCTTTTGGTTGTAATGCTTGATTTTAAGATTAATAAAATATACAAGCTCTGTCTTGTTTCTGTGTAAATGCTTCTGAGTTGTTCTGTGTAATTTCTTATCATCAAAGTATTCAATTACAACATCTGGTATCAGAGCACGTTCAGATCCTGAACTGTGAGGGAGTGTAGGAAGTATTGAGAAAGGAGGATAGGAAGCTTGAGCAAGAAGGAGCCAAAGTTGCCCCAGGCCTCTTCACTACCCCTCTCCAACTCCACACATCCTGGCAGCAGATTCTGGAATCTTCAGAAGCAGCAGAAGCCACAATTGATGACAATCACGGCAATTGGGAAAATTGAAAACCTGTGTTGAAAGATACACGGTTTTTTCCTGAGCATAATCCAACGAGTAAGGGGAGAAGATTTTGTGGAGTACAAGCCAACACTCTGCAGATCCGAGCCAGACGTGAGGATATTGCATGCCGTGACCGAGCTCCATTGTTCCTGCACCAAGCACTGGCAACCCCTACTCTTTCCAGCCTGCATTGTATCTACCACCACGAGCAGATCCATCCTGATTAAAGGTGAGGAGAACTGAGCGAGCAAGCTTGAAACGGCTTTGAGGAGGAGGCTGAGATCGTTCCAAAGACTGTAACGTCCCTGCAATAACAAAGTATACAGAGGCGTCTGTGGATAAACAGAGGCGACGGAGGAAACAAGAAAATACGTCTGCCAGGTAAGCCCTATATTCGGGTTTGATATAAATATATATATTTTTTAAAGTTTTAACAGTTTAAAACGTCACATCTGGTATGTGCGTTAAAAATCGTCTATAAAAAAAATTTTCCTTTTTTGGACGATGTGAAAAAAATCAAGAAGCATAAAAGGAAAAAAAAATCCATTTTTGGAAAGGGGCCCGGAAAAGTAATTTTAAAACGGTCATAACTTTCAACTGGTACCTCGAATTGAGGTGCCGTTTTTTTTGAAAGTGTGTGTTTTTTCGAGCTCTACGCTTTGGTCTAGTCAAAGAGGCCAAAGAGCCCAAAATTAAATTTGTATGGGAAAAGAGGCCAAAGTGCCCAAAAATTTAAAAAATTGCGAAAATATTAATTTTTCGTAAACAAGAAGGGGGGTGCAATTTTCTTTTTCTATTTACAAGATGTTTGTAAAAATGGCCAATAGTGCCGAAAAATCATTGTAAAAGGCCAAAAAGGAGCCCACACTCAATAAAAATCAATTTTGGGTGGGTGTGTACTGATTTGAGGGGGGGGACTTGTTTCGTGTTTGATTCTCTATCTCTCTTTTCTTTCCTACACAAATGGATAACAATGCACCCAATTCTTTTTTCCTGATTCACAACTCCTACGAGGAGATAATTATGCTGCATGGAAAATGAAAATTAAAACTCAACTTGAATTTGAGGACATAATTGGTGTAGTTGATGGCTCGTTAACAAGACCAGAAAATGATATTGCTCAACAACGTGTGTTTGATCGTGCTAATCAAAAGGAAAAACTTATAATTTTTTTTAGTGTAACTGATGATGTACAACCTCATATTCGTCAAGCGACAACTGCAAAAGAAGCATGGGATAAACTAGCAACTGTATATGAAGCTAAGAACAAAAATGCTATTTTGCAATTATAAACACAACTCCATTGTCTCAAAATGAATTCTAATGAGTCTATTGAAGGTTTTCTAAAGCGTGTTGCTATATTGAGATCATCTCTCCAAGCTTTGGAAGTAGGGGTCACTAATGACTCTCTTGTCCCTATTGTATTGAGAGCTTTACCAGCCTCATACAAAATATTTGTCACAACTCTCAACATTATGGGTCCAACTACAAGTTTTGAAGAGTTAGTGAACATGTTACAACAGGAAGAGTCCATGAACAAACCTGTAGAAGATGAGGAACAAGCCCTCTCTTCATTCCATAAGGGAAAGAAACATATTCATACAACTGGTAAGCAACACAAGCAACATTCTCAACAGAATAATCAAGGGAACACTCAGCAAAAGCAGCGTCAGATTTTTGGCAGAAAAGGACATGACTTAAAAGATTGTTGGTATAACACATTTCAGAAGGGTTCATCTAGTGGAAAGAAGCCAAATTTTCAACAATCTAGTCAAGGTTATCAAAACAAACAACAAGGACAAAGGAAAAGTAACTGGAAAAAGAAAACACCGCAGCACGACAACATTGCTGAAGAAGAAGATAACTCACCAGATGAGGACTTCCTATTTGCTGCACAATCAACTCAAGAAATCAATTCACCACAGGCAATTTGGTATGTTGACTCAGGAGCAACAAGACATATGACCGGGAGAAATGATTGGTTCTTAGAGTTAAAGAATACACCTAACAAAGACTTTGTTTCGTTGGGTGATGATTCATCGTACAAAGTACAAGGAATTGGAAACATCTCCTTACCTCTTGGATCAAGAAAGTGTACAATAAAGGATGTTCTATATGTTCCTGGATTGACAAAGAATCTACTTTCAGTAAGTCAGCTTTTGGAGCACAACTTAAAAGTGGATTTTGATTGTACAGATGGAAAGAAGATGTGTTTAATCAAAGATAAGTCTAAAAAATCCAACATTGTTGCACAAGCTTCTGGTGTAGGTCGTATGTTTCAGTTGGATTTTGTTCACACCAAAAATCAGGCCCTTGTAGCTAAGGATACATCATCGGCACAATTGTGGCATCGACGATTTGGCCATGTAAGTTTTGGCTATCTTGAAACACTTCGAAAAAATAATATGGTAAGAGGACTGCCAAATTTCAAGAAAAATACAAACAAGTGCACAAATTGTTTGGCAGGAAAACAACATAGAGCTTCTTTTCAGAAAAGCAGTACATTCAGGGCCCATGGTAAACTTGATCTGGTGCATACCGATCTATGCGGACCTATGAGACCTAGTCATTCAGGGTTTCAATATTTTATGCTCTTTGTTGATGATTACTCACGAAAAATGTGGGTATACTGCATTCACACCAAAGACCAAGCCTTTGAAACTTTCAAGAAATTCAAAGTAGCTTGTGAAAATGCAACTGGTAAGAAAATTAAAACACTCCGCTCAGATCGAGGGGGTGAATACACCAGTAATGAGTTCAAAGATTTTTTGGAAACACATGGAATTCGTCGGCAAATGGCACCTCCATATACACCACAACAAAATGGTGTAGTTGAGAGAAGAAATAGAACTATAATGGATATGGTAAGGTGTATGATCGATGATTCAGGCTTGAGTAAAACATATTGGGCAGAAGCAGTAAAAACAGCAGTTTATCTACTGAATAGAGTTCCCACTTCCGCACTTGATGGAATAACACCACAGGAAGCTTGGTCAGGGAACAAACCATCTATAAAACACCTTAGAGTTTTTGGATGCAAGGCAAGTATGCACATTCCTAAGAAAAAGAGAACTAAACTTGATATGAAATCAGAACAACTTATATTCTTGGGATATAGTGATGAAGCCTTGGGATACAGGTTAATGGATCCAAAAACAAGAAAAATTTTCACAAGTAGAGATGTTGAGTTTTTTGAAAATAAAGAAGTAGATGCTCCTTCCATAAACTCACAAAACAATCCTACTAAGAAAATAGAAGATGTTCTTGATGAAGATAACGATGATGAGGATAATTCAACTCCTCCATCTACAGGAACAGCTAAACGTATGCCTAAGTGGTATACTAATCTAATTCGAGATGCTAAGTTGGATAGTGTTCCTAACACATCCACTTCAGGACCTAGAACTCGTAGTATGACTCAAAATGAGGTAAACTTAGCCTTAATGAGTACAGTAATTGAATCAAGTGAGCCCACTACAGTTCAAGATGCCCAGCAGTCAAAACCTTGGTCAAATGCTATGAATTCAGAATTCAACTCTTTGATTAAGAATAACACATGGAAACTTACAGATCTTCCACCAGGGAAGAAGGCAATAGGTTGCAAATGGATATTTAAAACAAAGTACAAATCAAATGGAAGCATTGATAAATACAAGGCAAGATTGGTAGCTAAGGGTTATGCACAAAAAGAAGGCATTGATTATGAAGAAACATTCGCACCAACAGCTAAGATAAAAACAATCAGGATGATATTTGCTCTAGCTGCACAATTTGGTTGGAAAGTTCATCAAATGGATGTAAAAAGTGCATTTCTCAATGGGGATTTATAGGAAGAAGTCTACATGACTCAACCAGAAGGTTTTGTCATACCAGGTAAAGAAGGAAAGGTATGTAGACTCATAAAGTCACTGTACGGTCTCAAACAGGCTCCCAAGGCATGGTACATAAAGATTAATGAGCATCTCATCAAACATGGATTCAAAAGAAGTCCATATGATCCTAATCTCTATCTCAAAAAGCAAGGGGGGGATATAGTGATCATAGTAGTATATGTCGATGATCTAGTCATCACTGGAAGTTCAGTGAAGATGATTGAAACAACTAAGGAAGATCTAAATCGATCATTCGACATGACAGATCTCAGGATTCTTCATTATTGTCTTGGACTTGAAGTATGGCAAAAGGAAAATCACATCTTTGTTACTCAACTAAAATATGCCAAGACAATTCTTGAGAAATTTAGAATGATGGATAGTATACCAATGGCTACACCTATGGAGACAAGGCTTCAATTGTCTCGCACAGATCCATCAGAACAAGTAAATGTTACTCATTATCAACAGTTGATTGGGAGTCTCATTTACTTAACTTATTCTAGGCCAGATATCAGCTATGCAGTTAGTTATCTTTCTCGATTTATGCAAGAACCAAGGGTTTGTCACTGGAAAGCAGCAAAGAGGGTACTGAGATACATCAGAGGAACCATGGACTTTGGCCTAGAATACAAGAAGAATGATAACTTCTTCTTGACAGGATATACAGATTCAGATCATGCAGGTAATGTTGATGATAGGAAGTCCACTTCAGGATTTGTGTTCTTTTTGGGATCTGGACCTATTTCATGGGGGAGCAAGAAACAAAATTGTGTTTCAAGGTCTTCCACAGAAGCAGAATATCACGCAGCAGAAGGAGCTGTCTATGAAGCGATTTGGCTCAGACGGATACTTGAAGGATTGGGAATTCCACAGGATCATCCAACAATCCTACATGTAGACAATGAAGGAGTAATAAAACTTGTTCGGAATCCAATTTTTCATGAACGCACCAAACACATTGAGGTGCAGGTACATTTTATTCGTGAACAAGTTCAGAACAACAACATTCAGCTTCAGCATTGCCCGACAGAACATCAGCGTGTAGATATCTTCACAAAATCTCTTGCACGTCCTAAATTTGAGGCATTCAGAGTATTTCTCTCCTGTTCACTTCAGAATATGATGAATTAAGGGGGGGGAATGTTAGAAATAATCTAACACTTAATTCACCATATGTGGATTAATGTGTAATTATAATAAAGTAATTATTTAATTACTTTAGTTAGCTTAGTTGTTAGTGTGTTGTTATCATCCCTTAGATTGTGGAGGATGTTCTTTAGTTAGAATATTATTCTCGGATGATTTCCTGTAGAAGTTTTTTTTTTAGGGGCAATATGCTATTTCTGCATATTTGCTTTGTTTAGAAGATTTGTTCCTTGTATTGAGGAAGAGATAGAAGCTGTCCAATATCTATAAATATTGCAGCTCTCTCTTTTGGTTGTAATGCTTGATTTTAAGATTAATAAAATATACAAGCTCTGTCTTGTTTCTGTGTAAATGCTTCTGAGTTGTTCTGTGTAATTTCTTATCATCAAAGTATTCAATTACAACATTCCTCTTGCTCTAAAACAACAAAATGCTAGTTTCTCCATCTTTTCATCTTGATCACAACAAGGAAGGGGGAAAGGCAACGCTCTCCACCCAACCAAGACATCCAATGAGAAGGGAGAAGCCATCCTTCCTCATTGGCCCCCAAGCCCCAACCATATTGAAATAGGAGATGATAATCAGCTCATTGAAAAAAGGCTTCCACAAAAAACATGTAGTATTCTATCACATGCATAATACAATAATAAGCACAGTCCAAAAAACCAGCAACTCACAACTACATTTGAAAACATTTAAGTAAAACTTAGGATTGATCAAACAAACCAACAAGAGGAAGGAACTATGGGGAAACTACTTATGCCTCCATATTTGGAAATTGGGCATCTACTAATAATAATACCACAAAAATAACATATCATATCCCATAAACTTTATGCCTCCCAACCCCTCCTTATGCCCCCCCAAAGTTTCTCCCTTATGCCCCCCCAAGAGTAAGAAATGAAAGCTATTTCTTTTCCAAGGTGGATCCCAATCCCAAAGTCCCTCCACAATAAAACTGATGCCATTGGCATTCCCTTATGCCCCCCCATATGAAATTCCCATATCCTTCTCCTACACCAAATCCTAAGAAGTCTACCCAACCAACCAGCACACACATAACAACATTCACCATTTCATACAAGCATGCAAGAGAAAGAAACATTTTCAAAAAGGCACAAGTTCCTACCTCTCCATAATGGATTTTTTTCCAAGATCCACAAGATTTCCAAATTCCAAATGCAGTCCAAAATCAGCAACGCTCAAGCATGAAAAATGAATCCAAACTCCTTCCACAAAAATCTCCCAAAACAACAAGCAAAAATTCACCCCCAAGAATAATGAACAAAGTTTCAACAACCACAATAAACAAGAAATTCAAATTTTTAAAGGAGAGGGAAGAGAAGACATTTATGTGGATCTATGTGGGATGCCACATCATTCTTCCTCAACCCCAAGAAAAAATCAACGTCATACACCTAAACATAATAAATAAAAATTACAAATTTACTTACACACTCAGAAATAACCCATACTCCAAAAGGACTGAATTTAAAACATGTAAGAGAAGTGCAATTAAAACTTAAAAATAGTCATTTCAAAATGCATTAAAAAGGTCTAAATTTTACCTCCAAACCATATGTATAGTTGGTGAATAATTTTAAGAGGTGTGGGACAAGTTTAACTTGTACCACAAGCCTCCAAATATAGCCTCTAAGGACAAATTCAAATTTCCCAAAAGAATGAAGTGTTTCACACTCCAAAAATCTATCTCACATTCTCTTACATATCTCTTACACCTTCTTACACATTTCTTACAACATTACATTCAAGATCAATAACTTCATTAATTATCTTCTTATGACATATTAATTTATTTATTTCAACACATGATTATTCACAACATTAATAAAACATATATAATAACTAATGAAAAGGGGTAAAACATCACAAAATAAACACATGCAACATTAATAAAGAAACCAAATTAATCAAACAATAAAACCCCATGGTCACAAATAATGGAAATTCCCCCATGGAAATACCTAACAACATACAACACACACACACAACAATTTCCATGGTGACCTTGTTGAATTCACCCAAAATTTCAATATGGTTAGTCTCTAGTCCCCCGACATTGTTGTGATATTTTAACCTACAAAACGAAAGTACCTCCTTCGACCTCGTGGCAATATAAAAACATCCAAATTGATATAAAAAACAACTCAAGATCATTGAAACACATGAATCATAACAACATCAAGAATATAACTATATCATCATCAATAATCTTCCATATTAGGTCTACTCAAAATATCCAATGTCACATGTCCAAATCAACATCTATAATATGTCCATGTCAAACATTATATCATCATCCACATATAAAAATGTCTCTAATAACCATCATGCATAATAACTGAATTTAGATAAATAATAATCCACGATCTAACATCTAACCATCATAGTAAAGAAAAACATAATTGTGTCCATAATATGATCAACAATATCAAGATCAGTATCTAAAAAGTGTCAAAGGGAAGTGGGCACTACATCCCCCTCCCCTTAAACTCAACTTCCTCCTAGAAGTCACTAGAAAAAATGTGGAAATTACACTCGTAATACTATGGTATCCTCCCAAGTGGCTCTAGTCTTGTCATATCTATCCCATTGCACCCGTACCTAATCAATCTCTCTACCTTGAAGGTCTAGGGTCCTACGATCTATGATACGTACAGGCTCCACCATTACCTACCCCTGATCCTACACCTACAATGATGTCTAATCCAGTACATGAGATGGATATGTAATATATCTCCTAAGAACTGAAACATGAAACACATCATGTACGTGAGACAAGATGGGTGGCAATGCTAGTTGATAGGCCAAAGGGCTGATACACTCTAAGATATCAAAAGTTCCAAGTAATCTAGGAGATAACTTAAAACCTTTTCCATAATGGATAGGGCGCTTGTGAGGTCTGACATGAAGGAACAACTTCATGCCCACATCAAATCTGTAGTCAATCCTATGCTGATCTGCATACTTCTTCTACCTGTCATGTGCCTCTTGTAACCTCTGCCTGATCAACACTACTTGCTACTCCATGTCCTACAAAAGAGCTGGTATAAGAGATACGCTGTCCTCTAATTGTCCCAGCTAAGAGGTGTCCTGCACTTTCTCCCATACAAATCCTGAAAAGGAGTCATGCCTATAGAGCTCTGGAAACTATTATTGTAGGCAAAATCTAATAAGTACAAGTACTCCTCCCACTTAGTATGTTGATCCATCACATACATCCTGAGAATATCCTCTAAAATATGATTTAATCACTCAGTCTGTCCATATGTCTTAGGGTGATATGCTATGTTGAATTTGATCCTCATCCCGAGAACATACTACATGGTAGTCCAAAAGTGTGAAGTGTACAATGGATCATGGTCACAAATGATCTTTCGAGGAATCCCGTGCAACCTGAAAATCTCATCCAAATATACTTGTGCCACTACTCTAAATGTATAAGTGGTCTTCATAGGAGAAAAGTGAGATATGTTTGTCAATTTATCAACCATGACCATAATGGCGTCATAGTGATATCTCGACATCAGTAGCCAAACAATGAAATCCATGGAAATGGTGTCCCACTTCCATTCTGGTATGACATGAGGATAAAGAAGGCATGCTGGATGATGATGCTCAGACTTAACCCTCTGGCACTCCAAACACCATGACACAAACTAAGCCATGTCCTGAAAAAGTCCCCTCCAATGGTACAAGTGTTACAAGGTGGCGTGCATCTTCTTCACCTTGGGATGGGATGAATAGGGTGCACGATGTGCCTCTACCAAGATGTCCTGCCTCAAGCCTTTATCTCTAGGAACATATATTTTTCCTTTGTTCCTGAGAAGTCCATCTACCTCTAAGGGAAAACCATCAAACTTCCCCTCAAGGGGTCTCTGTGACTCAATCTCTGCTCGTGTTACAATGTAGAAGATGTCAAGAGGAAGCTACTGAAGAATCCTTCTCCACAAATCTATGCTCACTATAGTGTCCATAGCCACATGTCTCCATCTGTTGAGAGCATCTGCTACCACATTCTCCTTCCCCTTCACATGCTCAATCTCCATGTCATACTCACAAAGCAAATCCATCCAACGCCACTGACCAACATTGAGATTGGGCTATGTGAAGAGGTGGAAAAGACTCAAATGATCAGTCTTGAGTGTGAATATCCATCCAAGAATAAAATTTCTCAATCTAACAAAAGCATGCACAACTGCCACAAGCTCAAGATCATGAGTTGGGTAATTAAACTCATGATCTTTGAGTTTGTAAGACTCGAAAGCCACTACTCTACCATCCTACATTAACACACCTCCAAGCCCTACTAATGAAGTATCTTTGAAAACAAAGAATTCATCCTGTGGATCCAGAACTGCAAGAATGGGTTTTGTAGTGAGGCACTCCTTCAATTTCCTGAAGGCCTACTCACATCTATCTAACTAAACAAACTTCTTCCCTTTCCTCTGAAGGGAAGTGATGGGGTGTGCAATCCGAGAGAAGTCTTGAACAAGCCTCCTATAGTAACCTACCAATCCCATGAAGCTACGCACCTAGGTCCTTGTAGTTGGTGCTGGTCAATCCATAATGGCTCTAATCTTAGAAGGATCAACTACGATACCCTCCCTAGAAATGATATGGCCCAATTACTACACCTCTATTTGAAAGAAAGCACACTTCTCCAAGTTCCTGTAAAGCTACTGCTCATGAGGACACTGAAGAACCTGGTGAAGGTGACCCTCATGCTCCTCATGTGTACATGAGTATATCAAAATTTCATCAAGGAATATGAGTATGACGTGATCTAAAAAGGTCCTAAATAACCCATTCATCAAACTCATAAATGATGCGGGGGCATTCATCAAACCAAAAGGCACCACTGTGAACTCATAGTGCCCATATCTCCTATGGAAGGCGGTCTTATGAATGCCCACCTGTGAAATCCTCAACTAATGGTAGCCTAAATTAAGATTGATTTTAGAGAAAATGGTGGCTCCCTTCATTTGATCAAACAGGTCATCAATGCGAGGAAGAGGATAACAATTCTTGATCGTTACCTTGTTCAATTGACAGTAATCAATACACAACCACAAGGATCCATCCTTCTTCTTCACAAAGATCATCGGTGCACCCCAAGGGGATACACTAGGACGTATAAGGCCCTTCTCCAAAAGGCCGTCAAGCTGTAACTTGAGCTCATAGAGCTTTGGGGTGGTCATCTGATAGGGTTCCCGTGAGATAGGATCTACTCTAGGAACTAGATCTATATGAAAATAAATCTCATGTAGGGGTGGTAACCCTGGTAGATCCCCTAGGAAGATATTAGAAAAATCTCTTAGAAAGGGATTATCCTCTATCGATGGTCCACTAGACCCATCCTCTGATTTGTCACTGACTGTAACAACATACATCTGACAACCCCATCACACACACACCTCTTAAGCTACATAGCGGAGGTGGTGTGAATAGAAATGGGTCTCCTGAGTCCCAAAATCACCGAATCAACTCCTAAATCATCTACACAAGCTATAGTATTGTGGTATCAATCCATCCTGGCCATGTGTACAGATAGCCAATCCATACCCAATATGACTCCATACGATCCCAAAGGAAGAATACAGAAATCTGAGGTAGTGGTGAAAGGTCCCAAATCCACTACACACTCTTTAACTAAGGAGTCCACAGAGATCTTGGCTCCAAAATCCATCTCGACATCCCAACTAAGGCCTTACCTAATTTCCACCAACCTGCATTACTATACTAAAGATGGTGCAATGAAAAAATCAAAAGAACCAGAATCAAACAATATAGAGGTAGGAATACCACCAATGCTACCTATGGTCTCAATGACTATGCTCTGGTGCTCTACCTGGTAGTTTTCAACTACTACATAAATCTTGTGGCCACATCCCATATCACCAACTATCAGCTCTAAAATTTGTGCCTTACCCTTGTTAGGGTTCTGAGGGTAATCTCTCCAAAAATTTCTAGCAACTCCACATCCAAAGTGACCACCTGACCCTCTCCAAGGATTATCACCTCCAGTAGTGCCTTAGAAGCCTGTGGTATCGATCCTGATGATCTGGCTGCGGTCTAATGTGGCCTCTGCTGGTGTACTCCCACCGACTAAGCTCTAGGTCCACCCTATGTCCTGATGGGACCCCTAGGAGGAGGCCCCATACTTTGACCTATCTGTGCATCAACTCTTTGTGGAGGTCAATGAGGTGGGTGAAACTGCTGATACTACTGCTACTACTACTACTGTGGCCTAAAGGATGAATGTGTCATACCCTGGCCACCACGAGGAAGAGGTACTGAACCTATCAATCTACTATCCTGCATCTACTGAAGACAGATCCTGAATCGGTCTCCAGCCTGCTGGGTCTTACCTCGAGTCTCCTCTATAATATAGGACTTCTCAATGGCCTCTTCTAATGTCTGAGGATAGTGGATCCACACTGTACCTCTGATATCCAAATTCAGGCCCTAGATGAACCTGTGAATATGCACCTACTCATCCTAAATATACTCTACATACTAGAGTAGATCTATAAATCTGCTCTCATACTCTTCTACTGAAAGAGAAACTTTTTGGAGATCATGGAACTCATCAATCCTCTACTGCATGAACCTATAGATAAATACCTTCTCCTGAATCTCTCCTCAAACAGCTCCTAGGTCACTGTCTCTGAATCTACATGGAGCTTCTACTCCTCTGTCCTCCACCGTACTCCAGCTCCATCCCTTAGTAGATGGATTGTAACATGAGCTTTCGTGTTGTTAGAACAAGGAAAAATCTTGAATTAACCACTCAAGCTCACTAGCCAGGCCTCTACCTGAAATCCATCGATGTCACCTGAGTAATGTGAGGGTCAAAGCTTTAGGATCTCCCTGATGTGATCTACTGTTGTGGTATGTGGCCTTTAGGTCTCTCAGCATGCTCATCCCTAAGCCTAGGGCTTTGAGACCTCTCTCTATGCTCTGAAACTCTGTCACCCTGTCTCCTAGGTGGTGAATCTACTTTGACTGACTCCACATGGGAGTTCTCTCCTCTATTCTCCTTACTGAGTTGAGGAGATACCTAACCCTCAAAAGAAGGGGCTCTATCATGACTAGCTACATGTCCTCCTCCTAAGCCTCCCCATAGAGTAGCATTGACATCCTAACGGGTCTGTAGAACTTGAGGTAGAATGGTTGGTACACCCTGATCTAGTGGTGGTGGTGGTGGTTGTGAGTCTGAGTCTCTGTGAAGGTTCCTCTCACTCTGTCTGAGCCTCCTGCACATACCAAAGCGAGAGTTATTTCATTTTTCTAAGTTTATACAACTTCCATGTTTACTAAAATATACAAATTCTTGCTAATTTGTTTGCTAGATTTAAAGTGTGCTAGGTTTAAGTTTTCATTTCTCAAGTTTTCTAGTGTGCCCAATGGTCCAAGCCTTTGAACCACTGCTCTGATACCAATATGTAGTGCCCATTTAAACAACCACTTAAGAACCAAGAAACAACCTAGGGTTAGCTAGAAAAATTATGGGATAATTATTATTTTTTCTTTAAAGTGTATACAACTAGGTTGCAAGACATTTGTCTTCACTAACAGGTTCCGGAACAAGACCAAACTACTACAACCTATGTTTTCCTTCATTAACAATTTCAAGTTCACAAGATTCAAATTTTAGAGTTATATGTTTTAGCTAGGTTTAGGGAGAATTTACCCCATGCCTGCTCTCTAACAGGATCATAGATTAAAAAGTATTTTTCTCATACTTAGTGCTTCCAAAATTTCCCTAAACCATTCCCAATGGATAGGAAATTTTCTCACTTTTTCGGTGATATAAATAAGTCCTCCTAACTCCTTATAGAACTCAATACATGGCTGGGCGGAGTTCTAGGGTCAAATTTTCCCTTAGGGGGACATGTGTCAAGAGATGGGGAAAACACCTGAACGGGTCAGCGGGTCGCGAGGCAGCTTAGGTAATTTTCCCATTGCACGGGCTCAAAAGAAAACATTCTTCCAAACCTCCATGGGTCCTTGGAGGACACGTGTCAAGTCTTGGCGCAAGGTGGAAAAAGGTAAGAGATTGGGGAAGCGGCGGGGGAGATTGGTGAATTATGCCGAAAGGAGTAAAAATGGGAAAACGGGACACACAGGTACATGTGCCAATGGAAGAAGGAAATCCAAGAGGAAATCAGAGTTGCAGGCTATGGGGAGAATTTTCAAAATTTTCCCAAAGGCCAAAAACCAAAATAACAAAGGGGTTCCGCCCTAACCACTGTCACCCCAAAGTGCAACGTCACACCTTCTCATTGGCTGCAGGCCGTGGGGACAAAATATAAATTTTTCCCAAGAGTTTCAAAAGGTAGAAAGGACAAGGAAAAGACATGCCTCCACTGCTGCCCCCTGAGGACATGTGGCAGCCTCTGATTGGCTACGGGTCGATGGTGGAAAAAGGAGAATTGTGCCCAAAGAAGAATTAAAAGTTAACTTCCAAAATTCTCCTGCGCATCTGTCGGGCCACGTGTCATCACGTGATTGGTCGCGAGTTAGTGGGAATGCGGGAAAATTTGGGAATTTTTTTTTTAAGTTCAAAACTTAAAAATTTTAAGTTCAAAAAGTGTCTGCCCTTCCACCATGCCACGTGTCAGCATGTGATTGGCTGCGGGTTGGCAGGGTTTCGGGGAAAAATGGGAAAATTTTCCCAAGGTAAAATTTTCAAAAAGGATAAATTTAAAATCAGTCTGCCCCTTCGAGGTGCCACATGGTAGGTCCTGATTGGTTATGGGATGAAAAGGGCCACAAAATTTTTAGGGAAAATTTTCCAAAGTTAAAATTTAAATTTTTCTAATAGTTATATTTATTTGTTTTATTTTTTGTATGCCAATTTGAAGTAAAAACTTCAAATGGCCATAGCTTGAGCTAGAAAGTTCAGTTTTGCACAAATAAGGACTTTTCAGAAATTTCTCGATGCCCTCTTTGTAAAAAAACCATAAAATTTACTTTTTGATGAAATTTAAAGGGTAAATTTTGAGAAACCAATCTGCAAGATTTTAATTTGTGAATTGGTAGTTTTCAACTTCTCAATTTTGTTAAATTAGATCTCCTCCTTCACTCAACATGTCAAAAAGAAATGGAGGGTTGGTCTAGGGAGGAATTAGAGTGTTTTCAAAGAGTGAATTTGTTCAATTTATTCAAATTTGTATTTTTCCAACAATAGATAGAAAAATGACTGTGTAAGTTTCAAATTGGATTATATAAAGTTTTGAAGGTTCTTTCTTAAATTTTAAGGTCAATTTGAATTCATTAGGACTTACTAAGCCTGAATTTCAATGTTTCATATCTTATTGCTTGGTGTAAGTTTGAACTGATCATTTTTATAAAAAAAAATAGAATTTCCAGAGTAAAGTTTATAACTGTGATCTTCTCTTTTAAGTCTGCATGTCAATTTTATAGTTTAAATGTGTGAATAATTTTCTAAACTAGTCTAATACATCTACTGGATTTAATTAACCATTCAGTTCTAAGTTAAAATTACAATTCCTGATTTAAATTTTAATAAAGTCCCAAGTATGCAAAAATAATATACTTCCTTCCTACATTTTCTTCCTTCTTCAAACAACAATTTCAATCTTAACGACAAATCCAAATCCAATACACAATACAATTTTGAAATTTAAGGTAATCCTTTATTCATTTCCAATACAACTTTACAATCTTCTCTATTCCATTGATTTCTAAAATACAAAATACAATGCATATAACATATTTTACATTTATTTTCCAAAACAAAGAGTAAAATAAATATCCTTTACATTTCACATTTCAATCTTCAGTATTACATTACCAAAACAAATATCTTCACATTACAGTTATTTATACAACTCATCCACTTCAAGTGGGAAGGGTTATAATGCACTTGCACAAAAGAAGGCACTGTCAAACTATATTCATCTTGCTCCAAAACAACAACATGCTAGTTTCTCCATCTTTTCGTCTTGATCAAAACAAGATAGGGGGAAAGGAAATGCTCTCCACCTAACCAAGACATCCAATGAGAAGGGAGAAGCCATCCTTCCTCATTGGCCCCTGAGCCCCAACCATATTGAAATCAGAGATGAAAATCAACTCATGGCAACAAAGCTTCCACAACAAACATGCAGTACTCTATCACATGCATAATATAATAAGAAACATAGTCCAGAAAATAGCATTTCACAACTGCATTTGAAAACATTTAAACAAAACTTAGGCTTGATCAAACAAGCCAAGAAGAGCAAGGAACTATGGGGAAACTACTTATGCCTCCCAATTTAGATATTGGGTATCCACCAATAATCATACCACCAAAAGAACATATCATATCCCATAAACCTTATGCTTCCCAACCCCTCCTTATGACCCCCCAAAGTTTCTCCCTTATGCCCCCCCCCCCCCCAAGAGTAAGAAATGCAAGCTATTTCTTTTCCAAGGTGGATCCCAATCCCAAACTCCCTCCACAATAAAATTGATGCCATTGGACATTCCCTTATGCCCCTCCATATGAAATCCCCATAGCCTTCTCCTACACCAAATCCTAAGCAGTCTACCCAACCTGCCAACACACACATAACAACATTCACCATTTCATACAAGCATGTAAGAGAAAGAAACATTTTCAAAAGGAACAAGTTCTTACCTCTCCATAATGGAGTTTGTTCCAAGTTCCAAAAGATTTCCAAATGCCAAATGTAGTCCAAAATCAGCAGTTCTAAGGCATGTAAAATGACTCCAAACTTCTAACACAACAAGCTCCCAAAACAACAAGAAAAAATTCGCCCCCAAGAAGAATGAACAAATATTCAACAACCACAATAAGCAAGAAATTTGAATTTTAAAGGAGAGGGAAGAGAAGAGCATGATGTGGATCCATGTGGGATGCCACATCATTCTTCCTCAACCCAAGAGTAAGTCAACATCATGCACCTAAACACAATAAATAAAAATGATAATTTTACTTACACACTCAAAAATAACCCATACTCCAAAAGGACTGAATTTAAAATATGTAAGAGAAGTGCAATAAAAACTTACAAATATTCAATTCAAAATGCATTAAAAGGCCTAAATTTAACCTCCAAAACATAGGTATGGTTGGTGAATAATTTTAAGAGGTATGGGACAAGTTTAACTTGTCCCACAAGCCTCCATATATAGCCTCTACGGAAAAAATTGAATTCCTAAGAGGATGAAGTGTCTCACACTCCAAAAATCTATCTTGCATTTTCTTACATATCTCTTACACCTTCTCACACATTTCTTACAACATTTCTTACACACTCTTACAACATTACATTTAAGATCAACAACTTCATTAATTACATTCTTATGACATATTGATTTATTTATTTTAACACATGATTATTCACAACATTAATACAACATATATAATAACTAATGAGAAGGGGCAACTCATCACAAAATAAACATATGAAACATTAATAAGGAAACCACATTAATCAAAACATAAAACCCCATGGTCATAATTAATGGAAATTCCCCCATGGAAATCCCTAACAACATAAAACACACATACGCACAACAGTTGCCATGGTGACCTTGTTGAATTCACCCAGAATTTCAATATGGTTAGTCTCCAGTCCCCTGACATTGTGGTGATATTTTAACTTACAAAATGTAAATACATCCTTCAGCCTCATGGCCATATCAGAACATCCAAAATGATATAAACAAAATCTCAAGATCATCTAAACACATGAATCACAACAACATCAAGAATTCAACCTTATCATTTTCAATTAATTAATCAACTATATCATCATCAATAATCTTCCATACTAGGTCTACTCAAAATATCCGATGTCACATGTCCAAATCAACATCTATAATATGTCCATGTCAAACAGTATATCATCATCCACATATAAAAAAATGTCTCTAATAACCATCATGCATAATAACCAAATCTAGATCAATAATAATCCATGATCTAACATCTAACCATCATACTAAAACAAAACATAATAGTTTCCATAATATGATCAACGACATCAAGATCAGTATCTAAAAGTGTTAAAGGGAAGTGGGAACTATAGTTTGGAGAAAATTTGCATGCTTGGAGATTGTTGTTTTGGGACTATATTTTGGGCATTGAGGCTTGCTATTTAGAAACAAAATCTACCATTGAGAGGTAGGAGTTTAATCCTTCTTCTATGTTGTTACTTTCTTGTTGTGTTATGTGAATGGTTCATTTTTTTGATTTATTTGTTAGCTGGTTGGGTAGACTACCATAGGAATGGTGTAAGAGAAGGCTATGTGGAATCCATGTGGGGGGGCATAAGGGAATACCATTGGCATCAGAATTTTGTGGAGGGAGTTTGGGTTTGGGATCCACCATGGAAAATAAATAGCTGGCATTTATTACTTTGTGGGGGGCATAAGGAAATGTGTGGTAAAAGTGGTTTGTAACAAGTGGATGCCCAATTCCCATTGGGAGGAATAAGTAGCTTCCCCCATAGTCCTTGCTCCTTTGGCTTGCATGATCAAGCTTGAGTTTTGTTTGAATGGTTTTCAAATGCAGTTGTAAAATGCTATTTTTGTTTGGACTGTGTTTTATATTGAATTATGCATGTTGAAAGAATGTTGTGTGTTTAGTGGAAGCTAGTTGTTGCCATGGGTTGAATCACACCTATTAAATTTTTTTGGTTGGGGCTTGAGGGCCAATGATGAAGGAAAACTTCTCATTTCATTGGATTTATTGTTTGGGTGGAGAGAGTTTTCTTTCCCCCACTTTTGTTGTGATCAATTAGAAGAAAAAGAAAACTTGCATGTTGATGTTCTAGAGTAGAGGAAGAGATTTGGCCAACCCCTTGTGAAAAAAATTCATTTGTAACCTTCCCCACTTGAAGTGGATGAAATTTTAATATATATATTTTTGAAGAAAATATGTTGTAATTTGTTATGAAAGTTACTTATTTGAATTGTGAAAGACATTTATATTTTGTTTTGTTTATTGGAAAGAAATAGATTTTTTTTAATTGCATTCAAGGAATGTAAGAATGTATAGAAGAAGTTCTTTATGAAGTCAATAAAGGATTGCAAGATCTTCTCTCATTTACATTGTTGATTCAAATTGGAATATCAGATTGTGATTAAAATCTTTGTTTAGGAAAAGGAAAATGAAGAAATGTACATGGAAATAATGTTGTATTTTGTATCTTTGGAAATGTGTAAAAATTAAATTCATTATTGCTTTTTGATTTAGAATGGGTTGTGTAAAACAACTGAATGTATTAGATTAGATTAAAAATGAAATACCGCACTTGAAGGATGAAATTGATATACAAATTTCAAAAAAAGGGATCTCTATTGTAAATTTAAAACTGGCAAATAAATTTAATCAAATTGTATAGTTCAGGCCTGCACATGATAATTGACCTGGAAATTATATAATTTATCATGTTATAACATCAATGAACTCAAATTGACAAAGAAGACTTGAGAAAACAATTTAAACATTGCAAAATTGAGCCCAATCCCTTCCACGGTCATTTTCTGTTAATTGTTGGAAAAATGTAAATTGAAAATCAAATAAGAAAATTTACCTTCCTAAAATACTCTAAATCCTTCCTAGAATAATCATCCATGTTTGTTTGGAATGTTAAGTGAAGGAGGAGATTAAATTGAACAAAGATCTATAAGTCAAAATTACTAGTTTGCTATTTAAAAGCCTACAGATCATTTTCATAAAATTTACCCCTTCAAATTTACCAAAAAGTAAAATTTATGAATTATGTACAAAGAGGGCATCGAGAGCTATCCAAATTGTCCTTGTTTTCTTGAAAATAATATTTATAGCAAAATTTATGGCCCTCTGAAATTTTCGTACCTTCATGGGAAAATTTGGGAAAATTTTCCCTAGCAAGCCTGCGGCTTGAAAATTTCTAGTACAAATATCCTTAGAAAAAAAATTTCAAAAAATTTTCTTGAGGAATTTTTTTTTTAATTTTCTATGCTAGCCCACAGCCAATCAGAGGCTACCATGTGTCCTCACGGGGCAACGGCGAAGGTGTGACATCATTTTAGTCCTTGGGCCTTTCAAATTTTTTGGGAAAATTTTACCTTTTTCCCCACTAGCCCACGGCCTATCACAGGCTGCCACGTGGTAGCATGACATGTTAATGGAGGGGGTGGAACCCACATGACCTAGTTTTCTTTTGGGAAATTTTTCATATTTCTTCTACAGCCCTGCACTCCTGCCCTCACCCTGGTGTGACCCTTGCACAAACGCGTGGACCCATACTTGCCATTTCCCCCTTTTCTCCCCCTCGAAGAAATCTCTTGAACTTCTCTGTCACCCCGCCCCTCCCTCTTTCCTTTCCCTCATTGTTTGTTGAGTGCCACATCTCCCTAGTGGACCCGTGGGTGCATATGCATCAATGGGATTTTTGCCTCCCTTTGGTGAAATTTTCCAACCTTCGCCGCATGAGCTCAGAGCCCGACATGTGTCCTTGGTGGCACAGTGGAGGTCCAAGCGCAAATGGGAATTTTCTCCCACATAAGAAAAATTCCAAACACCACCTTACAACCTGCCAACCCGACAAAGGGTATTCATCCCCACTCGACACATGTCCCCTTGGGGGAAAATTTGACCCCTGAAGTCTATCGGTCCATATCTGAAGTTCTACAAGGAGTTAGGAGGAATTATTTATATCATTGGAAAGGTGAAAAAAATTACTATCCAATGGGCATAATTTAGGGAAATTTTGAATGGGTTAAGTGTAAGAAAAATCAAGTTAAAACTTTGTTCCTGTAAGAGAATGGGTATGGTGATATTTTACCCCCTGAACCTAACTGAAACTTCTAACCCTAAAATTTGAACCTTGTGACCTATGATAATTGTTAATAGATGATAAGTATGTTTTAGTAATTTTAGACTTGTTATGGAACCTTATAGTGTCAATTTTTGTCTTGCAACCTAGTTTTAGACACTTCTAATCAAAAAAATTTATTCCATAATTTTTCCTAACTAACCCTAGGTTATTTCTTGGGTCTCAAGTGGGTTGTTTTTACATGCATCACACGACCCCATCTTGGCAAGTGCATGAGAGAGACTCCTTTAGCTTCTAATGAGATTTCATCTCATGGAGAAAGAAGAATAGTTGGTGCGCATTTGAGCCCCCTAGTAACCGGACCCTGGCGCTTGGTTTTTCAGATCAGGGGGAAAATACTATCAGTCCAGTTGGTTATATTAGAGGTGATCGGTCTACACCCAGGAGGTATAATTTCTTGTTTGGTACTTCTATGGTTTCAAACACCAGCCCAGTGTTACGACCTTTTTAGGAAAGGTATAGGCACACAAGAATTTGGTGTCACATCTAGGAATGGCGTGGGGTATACTATTAGCAGTGGGGCATTGTCGCAGACCGTAGGCACATAGCTCAGTGGAACTATGTGGACCCTTGGCATGACCACGTTAGGATCTAGTGGGCCTAGTGGATCTAGTGGTTAAGGAGGTGTAGGAGTTGGTGGATCTAGTGGTTCAAGACCTAGTGGACATGATGGGTTAGGCGGTAAAGGAAAAACAGGAAGAAACCAAGGATCTGACATAGGAGGATTTGGGCCCCAACCACCCCCATAAGTTTTCTTTGAAATGTCTCTACATTTACCTGATTATAGAGGTATTGAGGATGCCACAAAACATGTTCACAAATGTGAACTGCTATGGCATGTGAAGGGTGTCACAACCACAAAATAGAAGGCTAGTCAGTTTGAAACCACGTTGTAAGGGAACACACATAGTTGGTATAGGAAGTATGACCCTTATCAGATGGTAGTGGACTATACTACTTTAAAAAATGCATTCTTGGTAGAATTCCACATTCCTGATTTTGAGTAGAAGAGCATCAGTGCTTTAAAGGAGATTCAACAAGGAATGGCAGAGAGTGTGTAGGAGTATGATGCACACTTTAAAACTCTCTTGTCTAAATTATCATATGATATTCACCCTTCACAGCATGCTCAATGGTTTTTTTGAGGGGTTAATCACTCCATTTAGAAGGGAATTATCTCATAAAAATTTTACATACCTGCGCGAGGCATTAGAATCTACCCTATGCACCGAGGCTATTGGTAGTGTTGATACTGGCGTTAGCCTATTCCTGGATGCTTAGATTGCTGTTATGGCCAAGCTGTTGGAAAAACTGTTTGCGAACTCAGCCCATGAGGCTCGCAGTGGTTTGTGGTGCATAGATTGTGAAATTGAGAGGCATGTTAAGGATAATATCCCCTAGAGGATAGTACACGCTGTGGCAGTAGATTATGAAATTTGTCATGGGGACCATAATGTGAGTAGGTGTCCCTTGTTGTAGTGTGAAATTTGGAAGAATGTATCTTGTTATTGAAAAATTTAAACTTCTACAATCCATGATACTAAGGAATATAGGATCATCGATAGGATCTATGATGCCATTGATCATGGGGTGTGCTAGACTAGCATTGCCAGCAGTTCTAAGGGTGATGATTGCCATTATGAGGAACGTGCATATGGAGGAACGCATGGAAGAGGTTTTCGAGGAGGATTTCGTGCTCATAGAAACTACAGAGGAGGAAGGACTGAGTTCTCACGTGGAACCTATTTAACCTATAGATCTATAGATCATTACAAACGTGAATGCCCATATCTGTTGTAGTTCTCATGATGCAGAAAGAAGAATAAGTATGAGGAGTTCCCAGAATTGTTTGAACACATGAATCAACAACGCCGGAAAGACAAGGGCACTAGAATGGTTAGTATTAAGAAGGTAGAAACTCAGTAGATGCCTCAGGTAACACGGGATGTAGGTTTGGATCCTATCTTGGTAACAAGAAGGGTAGAAGTCATGTGTGCAAGAAAGATACCAAGACAGAAGAACCTAGTTTCAAGGGAGGAGGTCATTCATGGAAAGTATCTAGACCCCGCAGATTAAAAGGAGGTATATTATGACACCATGGATGTCATTTAGAGATTATAAGGGGAAATCCAGTGTCTAAAGGAGTAGTCCAGGAGGGAGGAACAAGGAAGTAGAATTGAGGCACCAAAGGATGACCTGGATGAGGTCAAAGAGGTGTGTAAAATGCTAAGGCAAGAGAATATCATTCCCTTGCTAGGATCATGTCTGAGAGAGAAGGTACCACATGCCAGAGGAGAGTGTGAGAGGTAGGTCTTACACGTGAACCTTCCCCCTCACAGCCTCGACTATGATAAGGATATCACATTGAATGTAGTTGTAGATGGATGGCTCATGAGAAATATCCTCATTGACACTGGCATGGAGGTTAACATTCTAACTTTGGATGCGTGGAATCAGATGGGAAGACCTGTGTTACAGCCATCTTTGAATGTGTTGTATATGGAAAACAAGACAAAGGTGATGCCCCTTGGCATCTTAAAGGATGTAACTATTACTATCAAGGGAGCTAAGTTTACTGGGGACTTTGAAGTCTTGGCACTCATTGAGGTAGACAATTTCCCAGCGCTACTTCGGCACCCTTGGTGTTACAAGAACAATGCAGACCTTCGGTTCAATAAAGGGTCCATCGGCTTCGAAAACAAGGAGGAAAGGGTCATTATACCTGTGGATGATGGGAAGTCGACACCCTATATTGAACCGTTGGGGGAAGAAGTTCTGGATAGGATATATGTGTGCTCAATCAAAGACCCAGAGATGATACACCCTACTGATGGGGTTATCCAGTTTGAAGATGCTCAGTCAGTGAGTGATACCACCAATATGGCATGTGACAATTGGGTGCATGGAACTTATGAATTGATGGGATGGTAGTTGAGAGGGTCAGTGACCAAGGTAATAAAGGTGAGCATAGTTTGGCACCTTAGGGGAAAAGAACTACCCAAGTATTCAAAAGGAGCCTTCCCTGAGATCTTTCTAAAGGAAGTGGAAGGTCAGTGGAAGGATGAGAAGGAATGGAGAGGGATGTTAAGTTATTTCTTTCTCAACACAGTGGCATGGTGGTGGGATACACATCAGGAGATCCTTTTGGAGTGGCACGAGGTAATATTGTCTCTCTCTGTTAGATTCTCTAGGAGAAATGTGTCCACCATTATCAAGGACTACCACGGGAAGGAACCCACCTCATTCCACATCAAGGAGTGTGAATGGGTCTAGAGAGAAGGTGAAAAATCTTTTCCACCATCCCTCTGGGTGCACAAGTTGTATTCTACACTTTAGGGTTATGCGCGCACATGATACATTCATTCAAAGACATGCCGCCAGACAAGGAATTGGAAAGAGCTTGCGGCTGACCTTATTTAAACCTTTGAGTATCATAGTACTAAACCATCAGTTGATAAGGCCTTATAGGGTATCAAGTGCCTTACCATGGGGGATAGTGCCATGACAGAGGATAGGTTTTTGGAATTACTAGATGAACTAGGATTGGGGGGGCGCTTTGAAGAAGAAGTACTGGAAAAAAAAGAGTTACATCTTGAACGTGCGTGTTTGAAAAAGGAGAAAGGAAAGTTGGTGTATGTGATTAATGGAGAGGAATCAAAAAGCTTGGATGTTAGCCACTTAGTAGATATGTGCAAGGTAGTGGAAAATGTTGATACTCAAACACACACCTACCATGAACCCTTAAAGATAAATAAGGTTAACATCAGTTCAGGAGAAGAACCTAAGGAAGCTATTATTGGAGACTACTGGTCGGAGAAGGAAGTATCTAAGATCATTGATTTGATGCATGAGTTTGAGGATTTATTCCCACGTGGGTACTATGAGCTCAAAGGTGTTCACCATTTGTTGGAGGAGATGATGATAAAACTGAAGGATGGTGCACACCTGGTTAGGAAAAGTCCCTACCAAATGAATCCCAATTTACATGTGAAGGTTAATAGGGAGATAGAAAAAATGATAGCTTCTAGGATCATTGAGGTAGTGGAAGAATCAGAATGGATAATTATGATGGTAATCAACATCAAGAAGAATGGGTGGATTAGGATCTGTGTGGATTATAGGGAATTGAATGCAGTTTGTGTCATCGATCCTTTTCCAAACCTCTTCACTAAAGAAATTTCAGGAGTCACTGGGCGCAAAATCTATTCCTTTATGGATGGATTTTTAGGGTACCACCAAGTCCAGATTGCAAAGGAGGACTAGGAGAAGATGATTTTTGCCACTAAGTGGGGAAGTTTTACATACACATTCATGCCCTTTGGGTTGAAAAATGTGCCTGCTATTTTCTCGTGCATAGTGGTGCAAGTGTTCCAGGATTTCATCCATAAGTTTCTTCAGGTCTATTTGGATGATTGGACAGTGTATGGTCTAGTTAAGGACCATTGTGACAACTTAAGGTTAATGTTGGAGAGGTGTAGGTAGTTGAGGATATCCCTCAACATTAAGAAGTGTGTATTTGCTACACCCTTTGGGAATTTATTGGGGCATATCATATGTAAGGAGGGCTTGCTGGTAGATCCCGCTAAAGTTGCAGTTATTGTGGGGTTAGGGGAGCATACTAGGCAGAGCATAGTGTGTGGATTCCTTGGACATATGGGTTATTACAGGAAATTCATTAAGGGGTATACCAAGATCACCGTACCTTTAAAGGAACTGCTTAGACATAAAAGTGCCTTCCATTGGGGAGAGGCGCAATAGAGGGCATTTGATACATTAAAAGATAGGCTTGTCACTACACCTATATTACATTTTCCCTCTTGGGAAAATCCCTTTCATGTCCATGTAGATACCTCAGGGACCGCTATTAGAGTAGTGCTTACAAAACCAGGTGAAGGGATTGTTGATCATCCTTTGTGTTTTGCAAGCAAGAAGATGACACTAGTAGAGCTGAATTAAACCACAAATGAGTGCAAGGCATCATCAATGATCTCCATGATTTTCTAATTTAGATATTATTTTCTTGTAACTCCCTTTGTGTTTTACTCTAACCACATGGCATTAAAGTATTTGGTGAACAAACCTATTCTACAAGGGTGCATATGTCAGTGGGTGTTGTTGTTTCAAGAGTTTGAATTCACCGTTGTAGTGAAGCCTGGGAAAATTAATTGTGGACTTGATCATCTATCGAGAATTGATTCAAGGGAGGACATGCAGAGTATTGAGGAGACAATGCTAAACATGCAACTGTTTAGGTTGCAGCCCGTGCCCTCGGATTTGGAAGAGATTACAATATTTTTAAAGGAAGGTGTGGCTCTAGAAGGAATGAATACATTGGAGAAAAAGTAGTTGGCCATATACACCACGCCTTACATGTTAATCAGTGGAGAGTTATACAAGTTGGGATGTGATGAAGTTCTACGCAGGTGTGTATTAGAGCATGAGAACCTGGCCATCATGGAGGAAGCACACAAAGGAAGTGTGTGTAGGCATCACGAAGGTGATGCCACCGTGTATAAAATATTAATGGCATGTTTGTGGTGGGAAACCCTATACAAGGATTATAACAACTATTGTAAAGTATGTGACCATTGTCAACACATTGGCAAACCTGAAAGGAGAGGTGAAATGCCTTTGCACCCTATCCCTACAACAGAGAATTTTGAAAAATGGGAAATAGACTTTCTAGGCCCTATTGCACTACTGGCACATAGGACTGGGTCACGCTATGTCATCACTTGCACAGATTATCTAACAAGGTGGGCAGAGGCATCCCTCACTAAAGATTACACAGCAGCCACAATGACAAGGTTCTTATGGGAGAACATTATCACAAGGTATGGATTCCCATTGAGTTTGACCAGCGATAGGAGTATGCATTTCTTGAATGGGACCATGAGGATCTTGTTATCATATTTCATGGTGGCTCATCACAAGACCACGCCTTATCACCCATAAGAAAATGGAACCATGAAAGCATTCAAAAAAATACTGAGGTATACCCTGACTAGAATTTGTGATGTCGGAAGACAAGATTGGGATGACAAAGTATCGGTAGTATTGTGGAATTATAGGACAACATATAAAATGATGAACAAAGCCACACATTTTAGTTAATGTTTGGCATGGAAGTTGTTCTACCAATTGAATTCATGTTACCTTCTCTATGAATATCGTACGTAGGAGGGTTGACCAATGAGCAAGCATTGGAAGAAATGATTGATGAGTTAATGAAATTGGATGAAAGACAATCACTCACCAGGTGGAGCCAAACAATAGAGAAAGCAAAGAAGAAAGTTTGGCATATCACCACATTAGAAATAAGAAGTTTGAGGTTGGGCAGATGGTTTTACTATATGATTCTAAGTTTTTTTTGCCATACTGGGAAGTTGAAAGTCCATTGGTTGGGTCCTTATACAATCTCCTACATCCTTGATTTGGGTGCATGCCAGTTACAAGCACTAGATAGGATGAAGTTACCTGGACACTTCAATGGGAGTAGGCTAAAGCACTACTATAAATAAGTCTTCTTGGTGTTTGTAAATAAGGTATTTTTCCCAGTTTTTTTTAGAAATTTCCTTTATGCATTTATTTCTGTGTTTCCCTTTTGCCTTGTTGTTTTGTTGTATGCCTTTCGCATCGGTAACCTTATTACTACTTTTGAGAATCTGTGAATGTGTAGAGGACCATGCATTATTTTAAGTGTGGGGTGGAGTAATGTGAAGGAGTGCATGGTTAGAGTGCCAAGGAAGTTGTGTCAAAATATCCCAGTTAAATGGCCCGGTTGAAAGAGGTGTATGGAGAGAAAAGAGAGAAAAAGGATGGTTGGTGCAAGGATAAAGCTACTTGCAGATCCCACGTACAAGGAGAAGAAAGAAATTTAAGCAACATGAGGTAGGCGCGAGAAAAAATTAGGACAGAAGAAGTGCCTTCGACACTAGTTACACATGCGCAAGAGTCTCTTGTCATGTTGGATTGGTTACACACTAGAAGGTTGGGGGGATGTCCATGTAGGTGGGGCACGTGAGTGAAAGCACTGAATTCGGGATTTGTTTGAAAAAGCCACATTAAATGAAAAAAGTACGGTGGTAGATGAAGTAGCATTTATTTATCAGAAAGGAAAAAATATAAATAAGGGGGTCGGGACACTTCATTTTTCACTTCGAGCATAAGGAAAATGAAGTGCGTTTTGCACCTTTGAAAACTAGGGCTTCCAAGAAACTAATCTGTGTGAAGGAGAATTTGAAAGGATTGAAGCGTGAGTAAATAGTTGGGATTTGCAAACCTCGAGGAAGGGATTTCACGGGCATGGGAAGAAGTGTAAGAAGATGTCATCTTGTGAAGGGAGTATTCCAGTTAGGGTTTGAAGAACTAGGGAACAAGGTTAAGTAAATTTCTTCACAAGATCGAGATCTAGGGTTAGAGAGAGCGAAAGGAAAAATTAGCAGAAGTAATTTTAAGTGGGTAGAAGAGCTAGACAATGACACCCAAGAAACTAGCTAGTACACCCAAAAAGGGTATGGAAAAGGGAAAGAGAAAACAAAAAGAAATTGAGGCAAGCATAAACGAGGAATGGTATGTAGAAATGTAGTACCTAGATGGAGTGTTGTTAGAGGAGTGGGAGTACCATCTTAGGGATATGTATGTAAATGATTATAATCATCAGACAAGTACAATTGAAAAGGAGTTAGTGCTGGAGTTAGTGCACCTAAAAAACAAGAGGACGCTATAAGGTTTTCCTATATATAATGAAGACGTAAAGGTCAAATTAGAGAAGGCAAGGTTACTACAACTTTTAGAGTTTCCCTACTTTAGGAAACCTACGCGGTTGTACCAGTGGCTGATGTCACGCGTGCAAGAGAACTATTTCCATTTCATGGGGCACAAGATGTGCCTAACTCCTCAGCTCATCTCACATTTCACATGCCTCATCTATGAAGGAGACAGTCTAGAGGATGATTTAACAAAAAAGGAAGCAATCAAGGAAACTATCGCCACATTTTCTTACAAAAAGAGGTCAAGATATTATGATGTTGCAGACATCAAATATCCAGTAATGAAGATGGCCGCACACCTAGTGTCGAAGCTAAATGGTCAGGAGACGTGGAATCAAGTCAATAATCCCTATTTGAATGTATGTAGGAAGATTTTAGAGGGCACCATCTATAATTTATCCACTTTCATCACATATTAAATTATCAACTGCGTAAAGGAGGGAGACAGGATCCTTTTTGGAAATGTGTTGCTAACCATTGTGTTTTAAGAAATCGAGGTACCAGACGCATTAGATAAATTCATATGGGCATACCCTATTGAATACCCCTCACCCACCAAAAGGTTTGAGAAATATGCTTGTGACACTATGAAAACAGTGCACAAGGCACGCTTGGAGAAGTGGTATACACATTTGAGGAATGCTTTCAGGGAAAAATGGAGAATTCATGAACAACTACCAACAACCACTATGGGATAAGTATAATTTGTTGTGTACCAGCATTTCTACATAGGCAGATTTAAACCAATGGATGAAACATGGTGACCATGGTGTAAGATCCCCTTTACCTTCATAGCTTAATACTTCCAAGAAGGAGTAAACATGTTCAAGGATTCCAAGAAGTTTAAGTTAGATCTTGGCAGTCTAGACAAAGACCACAGGGAAATGTGTAAAGGGTTAGTCTACCCTGGTAAGTGCATGTACATAGAATAGTACGTATCACAGGAAGTGAAAATTTCAAGGCCAGTGACTCTTCCCATTGCAGAAGGATCCACCGTGCGTGTCTACATTCACATACGACCCAAATAAAAAAAGGGTATGTACCTAGAAAATGAGGTGTCCATACCTCAGGACCCAACTGGTAGGAAGAGACCCATGCCCAAATGGGAGGAAAAGGGACCATAAAAGAATATTGCAAGAGTGGTGGAGACACATACCATAGGTTCCCCTGGAATGAGCACTAGGACCATCACATACACATGTAAGAATAGGCCCTTAGTGAAGGAGAAGACTCCAGAACTAACAAAACCATCAAGACAAGGAGTCATCTGAGGAAGAAATAGATTCACTTATACCAGAGTCTCCGGTTAGGAAGAAGCAAAGGCTAGAAGAGGAGACCACCTCGGGAGAAGATGGGAGTTTAAGAAAAGGAGCGAAGGAAGATAATGAAGAATAAGTAATTGGGGAACAAGACCCTGGGAAAGATCAAGGGCCGCCTATTCTTGATATACATGATTCGGAGGAGGAAGAAGGAGAAGAAGATCAGGGGTTCCTTTTTGTGTGGCACAAGGATAACCAATTAAGAGGGGGCACCTAGAACATGGGAGAATATGAGAAGGATATCATGTAAAAATAAGAAGTTCCAAGCTCTGCATAGGATCAAACAACCAAGATGCCAAAAGGAGACACAAGGAACATTAAGACATTGGGAAAGGACAAGGTGGAGCATAACGCTAAACCAAAATTGAACAAGGAGGAGGAGAAGAGCACAGAAGAGGAACGTGGCAGCACTAAAGGCTCCATTTTAATCATAAGTATACCCAAGGGTACATACATGGGAGGAAGGAGCGCAAAAGGGGGGAGGCCAGAGATGGGTTATGTTGACGACCCCAAGAAAGTGTTTTGCATGTGGTTCTAGAGTACCATTCTGACAAAGGAGCTTGTATGCATGTCATATTTTGACAAGGAGGCTGCCTACCCATGGACAAGGAAGATGATCTCTTGGGTAATTGAGTCCCACCTTGATGAACCGAAGTTTGAGGTAAGCTAGGTGGTAATGGTAACATTTCTAGGACTAGTAGAAGATAACCATGTGGTAGATACCCAATAGCTCTCGGATGAACAACTATACAACTTGCTGAAAAAAGTCTCCGTTGAGTTAGAGGTTAGGATCTTTAGGTGAAATGATATAATTAGGGATTTGGAAGGGGAGATGAAGGAGAAAGAGGAAGAGATAGCTGCCCTAACCAAGGAGTTGAGCCAAGAAAAATTAATCAGTGCCCAGTGGCAGTGGGAATTAAAGGATGAAAAGGCCAAGGTGAGCGTTGTGTACAAGAAAGTTGAATCTATCAACGAAGCCATAATTTTAAAGCATCCAGACTTGGCATCACCCGCATAGAAGTATGGATCTGCCTTGGGATGCTTGGAGGATTTAACAAGAGTCCTCACTATGGAAAGACATCCGCTAGCCTTGGAGTCTTCAGAGGAAGTGGCTGAATGCCTGGAGAAGGAAGACAAATTGAAAATTATAGCGCTCTTCATGGAATACAAAAAAATTCTTGTTGATGTAAGGGATGCTTCCCAGACTGCTGAAGCCACATACGAAAATTATGCAGATAGAGACAGAGTGGCAGGCACCCTAGTCGCCCCTCATGAAGTGGAACTCATGGAGTTCAAGATAAAAACAAGGGGAATAGGGTGGAAAGAGACAAAATCCTTTCCAAGGTTGAGAACAAATCGGAGGCCATTGAAACCTTAAGAGTTTCAATCAAGAACTAGTTGAAGTAGCTATATCCACGTATTACATGAAGAATGGACGCATTAAACGATATATGCAAGGAGATAGAAAAGATCACTGACACCATGAGCACAAAAGGATATGGATTAAAGTTTGATGAAGTGAGTGCTCTGGTTTGTGACCTCTGTCAGAGGGTACAGGACGAAGTCGATGCTTGGAATAAATTAGAGGCCGACTTGCAAAAGGATTTTCCTAGTCTATTATAGTGATTCTTTCTTTCCCCCATTATTTCTTCTTTCCCCATTCTTTAATCCCCTTATTCTTTCTTTCTTTCTTTTTCTTAGATGTAATATTATTGTACCCTTTCTCCCACTAAGAGAAGTGTTCCTACAGATGGAGAAGAGGCATAGTGTAGGGTGATGTTATGCCCCTAAAATATTGACCAAGTATGAAGACACATAGGCATGTAAGGTCCCAATCATGGAATGGCATGTAAGGAAAAAGTGCACAAAGGAGGGTTTAAGAGAAGGGTTTAAGGAATCTTGTAGCATGTGAAATGTGTGAGGACAAAGTCAAGGGTTTAGTACTTAGTCAATTTAGACCTCCGAAGCAGAACATGTGAAAATCATGACCCATTTGCACGTGGATAAGGTACCAGCCTGGTGATAGCTTGGCCCAAGAAGGAGAATTCTAGAAGCTTCTAGAAGCACATCATGGGATAAAGTGGAAAGCTCAGGCCTAGAGAAGCATGCTCGTATGGAGGACCACATTTGGAATTTTGGCATCAAATTTTAGGGCACTGGAGGGTAAGTTGGCAGTCCAGGAAGGATATAAATACAAGTGCCTACAGAGTAAAAAAAAAGAAAAAAAGGAGAGTATGGGTGGAGCTCTACAAAAATTCTACAAGGACTCTATTAGTGGGTAATTGTATCAAGGAAGTAATGTATGAGGTAAGGGGATTATAATTCTCCTTTTTGGTAGCTTAGTTACATAAGTCCAGTGCAATGCATGACTGTGGTCTTCTTCTCTTTGACACTTTATAATGGCTCAATGGATGTAATGAGGTCACCTGTTATATGTATACATGAATATCAATGATTCTAATGCATAATTCTCTCTCATGAGTTCTCTTTCCTTTCATGCTAAGTATGGATGCTTATATGTTTCTTTTTGAAATGATGCACATTATAGATTCTTTTAAATACTCTTCCTGAAATGACTGCAAGGATCTAGAGGCTATTCTGAACCCTTTTGAAGGTCATTTAAACACAAATCATAGATGATGTTTCCCATGAAACTCACATAAAAGAGAGACTCGGCACCTGCGCGTTCCTCAGGTGAATGCCTAGCTTTCGCTGAGTGATAGGCCATCACACATGGGATTCCTTTCTGTATGTTAAGGGTAAAAATGACTACATTACCTATCCCATTCATTTGGAGGATGATGAAACCACTATCAATAACATTTCACCTACACAATTTCCCACATTTAGAGGAATGTCATCTTAGGATCCTAACCAATTTCTGTTTGAATTTAAAATATTGTGTCACACCTATGATTACAAGATAGATAATCAAATGGTCAAGTTGTTTCCATATACCTTGAAGGATGCAAAAATGAGGTGGTTTATGGGATTAACATCTAATTCTATTACCAATTGGGAAAAAATGGAAAATTGCCTCCCTAGACAAATATCAAGATTACTGTAGAGGAAAAAATAGGAAGGAAGAATTTTTCAAAATCAAACAGGAAGAGGATGAAAATATGGAAGATTATTTGGACAAATTCCTCTTTGTGAGTAAAATATGTGGATTTGTACTTCAAGAAGAGTTAAAAAAACCATCTCTCTCAAAGTTTTGTAAGATGAATATAATGAAGCTCTTAACTTAATAGGAGGTGGAAACATTGATCAATTAAGGATGAATGAAATTAAAGACATTTTGTAGAAGCTATTCTAGAACAAAGAGTATACCTAGGAAGGGAAAATCAGTGAAAAGTTTTAATCCAAATATTAACAAACTAATAGATGAATTGAATTAACCTTTACTATGGATGGATTACAAGCTAAAGCAAATGCTAAGACTGAACCATTAGCCATGTATTGTCCTAGATGTAGGAAAAATCATGCATTAAGAGATTGTCCTCAGGATAAAAGGGAAATGTGCCTTATCTATGAATCTAGGGACCACGAGATTAATTTTTGTTCTCTTCTTCCATTTATAAAGAATCAGCTCAAACCAACTAGCACATCAGAAGAATTAATTTTTTTCCAGAGACAACCTACCTAAGAACAACTCAAGCCAAGGTCATCTCCTAATCCTTGGATGATTCCATGGGCTGCTCAAACAGTACCACAAAGTTTGAGAAAAATACCTTGGGCCCCTCAGCGAACTTGGAATCCTTAGCTTTGGGTAGGAAAATCTTGGTATGCACAAGGACATCAATAACCATGGACTAGTCAAAATAACTAGTATGCTTGGTCATAACCTAGATAGAGCCCTAGTAATTATACTTAAGGGAAAACATATCCTAATCTTAATCAACAAGCCATAATGGGTTCCCCAGCACAAAATTCACAAACTGAGAATGTAGTCCCAATGAAAATGCCAACACATCTAGTAGCAAACCCAAGAAACAAACAAATAACTCCTATCTACGGAACAGAATCAGAAAAATTAGTTGATCTTAATGTCATGGATTGTAAGGATATTCACACTAGATCTAGAAATATAGTTGGCAGTCCACCTGTTATCATCAATGAAATGACAAAAGAAACTAAAACCCTTGGTCTAGTTACCCCCAACAAAGATGAAAAAGAAAGAAATAAGGAATCAGAAAAAACTCTATTGAAACTCCATATCCAGAGAGGTTCAAATAAGCTATAAAAATCAAGGAATTTGAATTGGTGCAGGAACTTAGGAAAATAAATATTTAAATACAACTGCTACAAGAAATTAAGGACATTCAAGAATCAAACAAATTAATCAAAATGCTATATTTGAAAAAAATTGGAAGGAAGAAGGAGTACCCCAGGACAATAAAAGTAGATGGCAAACTCGTTGATTTATTAGCAGGTAATCTCATACTTCCCAAATATGGATATTCTAGAATCCCTATTATTTCTATCTCTATAGGGAATAAAGATATATATAAAGTTTTGGTTGATTTAGGAGCAGCTATAAATGTAATGATAGTGGACACTCTGAAAACATTTACATTTACAGGTATAAAACCTACTAACACCATATTATAGATGGTAGATCAGTCTGTAGCAAAACTAGGAGTTATTGAAGATTTGGAAATTATGGTGGAGTAATGGGAGTATCCAACTAACTTCCTTATATTGTGGCCAAAAGGTAAAACATTGGGTTATCCCATTAATTTAGGTAGACTATGGTTAGCTACAGTTGCTTCCTTAATCAATTGTAGGTTAGGTGATATGACTATTTCAAATGGTAAGAGTTCTAAACAAATTTAATTATATCCCTCTACACAACCTTTTAATCATAATCAAGAGCAATTATGTGTTGATAATCCTAATATTAATGAGCAATTTCTTTTTTCATTGGCCATGATCACATTGCAGGATCATGTATGAGAAATATAAGATATGATTAACCCACCATTGAATGTACACCAATAATTCTTGAAGCAGTCGGGAATAGCTCCGAAACCTATGAAATTAGTTACAAAACCTGCAAAAACTTTTCTAGAACCATAACAGTTACTTCTGGAACTACACCAATAGCAATTCCCTACGAATGAAGATAATTTCACTCCAAAGGAATGAGATTTCTCTTGGGGAGAGGAAGAATCTGTAGCTTCATCTTCACATATATCAAGAAATGATGAAGGGTTTTTGGAAGGCATCAGTGATGAAGAATTTGACCTACAATAAGGCAAGTATCATAATTCTTCTTATTGTCTGTTGTCCAACATTTTTTCCCAGGGAACTTTTGGAGATGTTGCTACATATCATATGTTTTTTACACATGCATGTTCACTAAATAATTTAATGGAACCCTTTCAAAAAATTAGTTCATCATACATTGGAACCAAACATGTTGAAATTCAACCGAGTAAAACATTGAATATTAATAGCTAGTTAAAGAACAATGAAGAAGATAAACTGTTTGATGTTATGAAAGATCATACTAAGGATTTTTCTTAGGATTATAAAGATATGAAAGGAATCCACCTAAGTATTTGCACTCATCACATCTATACTGAAAAACATTAAACCAGTTAGGAAACCTCAGAGAAGGATTAATCCAGCCTTAAGGGATATAGTCAAAGAAGACATTGAAAAACTATTACAAGTAGGTTTTATCTACTCTATCTCAGACATCCAGTGAGTGTCTCCTCTTGTAATTATCCCTTAACAAAATGAAAAATGGAGAATTTATGTTGACTATAGGGAAACAAATAAATCCACACTGAGATATTATATTCCCTTACCATTCATAGATCAAGTCTTAGACAACCTTTCAGGTAAACAGTACTTTTCCTTCTTGGATGGATTTATTGGACATAATCAAATCATATTTTATGCTGAAGATCAGGATAAAACTACATTTACATGTCCATGGGGTACCTTTTTTACAGGATATTACCATTTGGATTATACAATGCTCTAGCAACCTTCCAAAGAGTTGTGTTAGCAATTTTTGTAGACCTAACAAATGACTATGTAGAGGTATATATGGATAAATTCACTGTGCATGGAGATACATTTGATGATGCCTTGAAAATTTTAAACAAATTATTGACAAGATGTGATAAACACAACTTGTCTCTTAGCCATGAAAAATGTTTGATGATGGTTGATGAAGGGATTTTATTAGGACACCATATTTCAAAAAGAGGAATTCAGGTTGATCAAAACAAAATCAGAATTATTTCAGAATTACCTATTCCTCAAACACGCACAGATATCAAATCATTTTTAGGACATGTTGGGTACTATAGATACTTTATCAAGGATTTTATTAAAATTTCTACTCCCATGTTTAATTTGGTTACCAAGGAATGTGAATTTCTTTGGGATGAAAAGTGTAAATATGTTTTTGAAGAAATTAAAGAGAAATTAATAATTTCCTTAATATTGAGAGGACCTAATTGGAAGAAACCTTTTCATATCCAAACAGATGCCTTAAATAATTCCATTGGTGTAGTTTTGGGACAAAAAGATGAAGAAGGGAAAATGTATGCTATCTATTACCTTAGCAAAAATCTTACTCCCACTGAAAGAAATTACACCACCATTGAAAAAAATTTCTAGCAGTGATCTATGCAATTAATAAATTTAGACATTACATTACATGGTATAAAATATTTCTACATACAGATCACTCAATAATTAAATATTTAATGAACAAACCAGTGGTTAGAGGTAGAATAATTAGATGGTTATTGATTTTACAAGAATTTTATATTACCATTGTGGAAAATCCAAGTAAATCTAATATGGCAGCTGATTTCTTTTCAAGACTAACCACTACAGGGAAGCAAGATTGAATCAAGGAAAAATTTCCAGATGAACAATTGTTTGTTATTTCAATTGTTATACCTTGGTTTGCTGATATGGAAAATTATCTTACAACAGGGAAGTTTCCTCCTTCTTTCACCAAGAAACAAATAAAGGAGTTAATCAAAGCCAGTGCACAATTCAAATGGTTAAATGGAATGCTATTTAAGTGTGGTCCTGATTTGGTTTTACACAGGTGTGTAAGAGAAGATGAAATATTTGACATCCCCCAGGAATCTCATGATGAACCAAGTGGAGGACACTATTCTATGAAAAGAACAACTCACAAGATACTTGGCACTAGTTATTATTGGCCATATCTATACAAAGATGTGAAGAGATATATCAGGTGGTGTGATCCTTGTCAAAGGATGGGACAACCAACCTTTACCAATGAAATGCCTCTTCAACCTCAAGTGGTAATTGAACCATTTGAGATATGGGGGTTGGATTTTATTGGTCCCTTTAGTCCTTCTTCAGAAGAAAATGAACATATTCTTGTGTGTACTAATTATGTGAAAAAGTGGAGAAAATTGCAGGCTTTAACAAATGCCACTAAAGAAATAGTTGTTGATTTCCTTTGGCACAAAATTATGGTAAAGTTTGGAGCACCAAGGAGCATAGTTTTAGGCCAGGGACCATAATTTATGTCTAATATGATCTAGGATTTCACAATGTATTATCAGATCAATCATAGTAATTCATCTCCCTATCACCCATAATCAAATGGACAAGATGAAGTAATGAATAGAGAATTAGAAAACATCCTTATAGAAATAGTTGAAGCAGGAAGTAAATATTGGGTAAAGAGACTACCTCAAGCTGTGCGGGCTTCCAATACAACTTGGAAAACTATGACATGGTTTTCACAATATGAGTTAGTCTATAGGAAAAATCCCTTGTTGCATATTGAGTTTGAACTATAGACATTGAGGACAACAGTCAAGGTGGGTATTGAGTTGGATGCATCTCAAAAGGAGATAATCCTTCAACTCAATGAGTCAGATGAATTGAGGATGGAAGCACTTCAGCAAACAAAGATAATCCAAGATCAAAGGAAACAATGACATGATACACATATCAAGAAAAGGCAATTCAAGGTAGGGGACTAGGCATTACTGTTTGATTCCAAGTACCAGCAATTCAAAGGTAAGCTGAGAACCAGATGGTTAGGACCATATCAGATTGATCAGATATTTGATAATGGTTCCTTTTAGCTACTTCCCATTGATGGTAGGAGAAGAACACTCTTGGTCAATGGACATAGGGTAAATCTTTATAGGAAGCCTCCTACTGAGGATGAATTATTGAATAAGATTGAAGTAGATAGAGAATTTTGATCATATGGAAGAACTTAGTTCTTCCAAAATGATCAAATAATCAGATGAATAAATCCATAATAAAGGGAAGAGAATGAAAAATAGTAAATGGCGTTCTCTTCCCTAAAAAAAAAAGTTTCTCTTAGAGATCAATTGAAAACCAACAATGGCGATTGATCTTCCCAAATAAATGGCTAATTCAAAATAAAAATCTTTGGAATTCCAGCTGTTTTTCTAACCATTTTCCTTTTGTTTCACTTTTTAGGAATGATGAGTCATCCTGACAAAGGGATTACATCATCAAGGATGGTAATTATATTTTTAACTAATTAAATGTTAGATTAAAATATTACATGTGTGATTAGATTTCATTTAAAAGTTGATATGATGAGTCATCTATTATACATCATGGTTAAAAGTGAGTAATCATGAGAAATATATTAATGGAATAAATTAGCAGCATATTTATAATGAGTTATCATTAGTGTGGAACCAAAAAAGTGACAAATAAGTTGTAGAGAAGCTTCAAGGAAGAAGCACCGAATTAGGGTTGCATTTTGTAGCTACAACATATAAGTTCTACAGCTAAGTATAGTAATTCTAGAGCTAAGTACAATAATTCCATAGCAAAATTCACTAGTTCCATAGCTAAGCAAAGAGTTCTTTATCCAACCTACACAAGATTAAAGAAGAACAAATTTGAATCACCTTTGTATCATGGGGATTAAGAAGAATTCAAAACCAGAGGATGATACCCAGCTCATTGCAGATGAAGAAGTGGTGGCTATCTTCCATCAAGAAGGATGGCTAGAATTTCTATGAAATTTTCCTTAGTATAATGACGAATTGGTAAGATAATTCATTATAAATTTAGAGTAGTCTAGGAAAAATATTAGAAATTTTTTTATTCCTTTTTATGTGAATACAATAAGTAATGTATCTAGAGTGCTAATTGTGCATGTCCCAAAGCATGTCAGAGTGACATTAAAATACCTGGTTGAAACCTTGCTGAAAAAGGGGGAAGCTAAACCCAAATATATTTACAATATGAAGAAAATCATAAAAGGGGTCAGAAGGGCTAGCTCTCCCAAACCCTTTAATAGAGTGACATTTTGGGTAGTCAAGTATTTAACATGTGATCATCAATTTGGGTTGGTAGGAAGAGAAGTTCTAAATATCCTCATATATCTTAGATATGGAGCTACAAAACCAAAATATATAGTAAACCTTCCAGGGTTTCTTTTTAAATCCATCCATACAATGGCCCATAGGTATTCCTGGGGTGTTGGAACAATCAGACATCATGGGTTAGTGCATTTAGTGTGCCAACACCATTTCCTTTCAAAGAAAAATGGAGAGGAAATGTGGGAGAAATTTATTAGCAAGTTTAAGCAGAGCCTTGATATTCTCAGGAGAGTAATAATAACTCCTACTCCTATGATTAATTTGGAAATGGATGCCACTGCATAGAAAAATAAATAACTAGGTGGAGAGGAAATACCAAAAAGAAGAATATCTGAAAGAAGAACTAAAACTATAGAACCTACTGTACCTCTTGAAGAAATTCCTTCCTCTGTAGTAGCTACAAAAGAGACAATATCTATCTCTGATAGTGACAGTTAACCGTGGCAAGAGAAAGAGGTGAAAATTAGAAGAATCTCTAGGAGGAGACCCATTTCTGTACTTTTTGAGGTTCCTTAAAGAAGGAAAATTCATAAAAAGTCTAGAGAAATTCTGAAGGAAATGAAAGATCAAGAAGGGTTGGAAAATTAAGCTATCGATATTTTGGGAAGCATGGCCATGACTCCTCCTGGACCAAGCCAAACAAAGATAGAAAAATAAGATGAGAGATTTGAAGAACAAGTTCTTCAAGAATTGGGTGAACCAGCAACATTGTCACATGAAGAAGAAGTGTTGGAATCTTGGAGATGAAAAGGGTATTTTCCTTTAGTATAAAAATAATGCTCAAATACCTAAGAAATTATAGAGAAAGAATAAAAACAACAGGTTAAACAAGCTCTATTTTTGTCCAGATAAGAACTCATTATTAAAGAAAAGGATGAGGAGTTGAATTTTCTCAAACTTAAATTAGAACAGAGAGAAATGGTTCTTGAGGAATTAACAACTCAGCTCACTAACAAGATTGAGGAATTAACAAGAGTTAAATAATAGATAATGGAGAAAGAGGAGGAATGTCAAAATTCTAGAAAACAAACTGCTTTGTCAACAGTCTCTGCATAAATTGAATTAACTTCTTGGCCACTTAGAAAGCTATGGGATGACACTTGTAGAGAACTCAGTGAATCCAAGACATCCAATGAGGACTTGTAAAGTAAGATAAAAGAAGAGAAGAAAGTAGAAAAGGATGGGAAGAAAAGTTTTACAAAGAAGAAAATGACAAATTTAAATATCTTGTAAAAATACAAATGGTTTGCATGATGAGTGAGAAATTACTTGCATGCAGGAGACCTTATTCTACATGTAGTGTTTTTTTAGAGGAACAATTCATTTGTTGGCAGTTGTCAAGGATAGCATGTGGTCTTCCACATGATATAAAATATGAAACTAATTTCACAGCAGCATATTCCTTAGCCAATGTAGACCAGAAAATCCTTCCCTGTGAATTCTATCTCTGTAATTTCATGCTGGAAAAGAACTCAGGTTTTATGATCAATTTGTATATAGGGGAGAGCCATCTTAATGCATTTTTTTCCATTCTCCAAAATCAAATTTCATGGAAGGAAAGGGAGTCAGAGAATCTATTAAATGCTAGTTCATCTTGTCTCTGTATGAGAATTCATTATGGTAAACCATCTACCTTTGCTACAAATTTTAGATCCCATGCATTTGAAAAAAGGTTCAACAAACCTTATCTTGCCAATTTGTAGAGAAGTATTACCACATTCACCTCTTATGAAGAGGAAAATTTTGAACATATTTATGAGGCATGTTTGAAAATATGGGAATTTCTCATGGTGGCGTTGAGAAGAAGGGAAGTAATATCTCCCACAAACTTAATTTGGAGTTAGCATAGAGAAAAAGCCTCATGCACGCTAATTCCTCATATCAATGAAAAGTAAAAAAGCATATGGATAGGAATGAGAACAATCCCTCCACTCCTCATCCCCATGTCACCATGGCAGAACAGAGAACCACATTATCCCACTAAATTTGATGCATGGCAGAGGAAAGTAGAAGAAGGAGCAGGGTATAGTACATCTGAATTAAAGAATTGGGATATTTAGTATCAACCATTTGACCTAACCAATCAAATGGAATGTAGAATATATAACCCTAAATTTTAAGAGTAAAGTTTGTAAAGGGACTTACAAACAATTAAGTATGGGGGAAATGATGAGGCCAGAATATGCCTGTTAAATGTACAATAAATGATCTCATATTACTCTCCTTTTGATTAAGTCTGACTACATTTTGTGACTTTTTTTTTATCTGATATGATTTAGGATGTACTTGTCCATATTTTTTTATTATGATTCTAATGTGTAAAAGCTCTATAATTCCTAAAAACATTTTTTAGAAAAATCAGTTTTGTAATAAATTAGGTTGCAGTCAGGCGAAGAATGAAGTATGAAGTAGTCAACATGTTTTTGAGAGCATCTGTTTCACTACAAAAAAGTTACAGAAATTCTAAGCTAGTTCTAGAACTCCATTACAAAGTCACAGGCTTTATCACCTAGTTTTGGAACTTCCAGAATTAGTTTCAAAACTCTGGTACTTAGTTCTGGAACTCCTACATATAGCTCCAAAACTCTCTCTGTTAAACCTGGAATGATTTCCTTTAGTTCCGAAACTCTTCTAGAGTTTCAGAACTGATAAGAATCTATTCCAAACAACTAGAAATTTGTCAAATCAATGATCTTATCAATCAGGATTAGATTAGAATAATTTTGACTCTCCATACTTATAGATCCAGGATAATTATCACACATTTGTATGTCCATCCATGTTCCAATTCAGTATCTATTCTAGGTCCGAATCAGTTCCATCATGTCAGTAGAACAATTACACTCATAAATGCACCCCTGGAAGAATTATATTCATATAGACCTACAGATAGATTAATAAGGGGGGATATAGAAAAGATAGAGGAATATAGAGATATAGGATGAGATCGAGATAGATTGATACCTAGATCCATCAAGTTTTTGTAATGTAGAAAATTTTATCAATAAAATAGCCATTCCTGTTTTGAGAGAAAATTAAGTTGTTCAATCATGTTTCAAGGCATAGCAAGGGCCCACTCCTCCAAGAACTAGGATCCTCATTTTTATTGGTATTTATATTTTTAGCAAATAGTTTAGATCTGTTAATTCTATATCACTTTCAATTCCTTAAGTTAAAATTTGTTGTATACTTGTCCCTGCAGGTGTTTTGGATTAAGTTCTTATTTCTTTGCAATCATTTTCCAAGCATCCTAAATTATGTGTTTATTTATGTAGTATTTATTCCCAGCAATTCATTTATGCAAAGTTTGTTTATTTCCAGCAATTCATTTCTACAAAGTGTGTTTACTTTCAAAGTAAAGTGTGTTTATTTCTAGCAATTTATGTATGTAAAGTGTGTTTACTTACAACATGTTTCAATAGTTTGATTCCAATAAGGTTTTTAACTATAAATTCCTTAAGACATTGAAAAGACCCCTCATAAAATAGAAAAATACCTACAATCAATTACTAGATTGCCAAGATTCCTCTTGTTGCATATAGCTTTAGACACACCTTGGTTTGAATATGACATCAACATAGAGTTGATTAAATGAAGGAAATAACAAAACCCATCACTCATCACAAGACTACCCCTTACCATCCAAAAGTAAATGGAACCACATAGGCATTTACCAAAATACTAAATCATACCCTTACAAAAATTCTTGACGTTGGTAGATGAGATTGGGATGACAAAGTATCAGTCATTCTTTGGGAATATAGGAAAACCTACAAGAGTATAAATAAGGCCACACCATTTCAATTAGTGTTTGGCATGGAGGCTATCCTACTAGTTGAATTCATGTTACCTTCCCTCCATATAGTGTGCACAAGAGGATTGGCCGATAAATAAACACTGGAGGAAAGAATTGATAAGTTAATGTAGTTAGAAGAAATACGATCACTTACTAGGTGGTGTTAGAAGACTAAAAAAGAAAAACAAAAGGAATGGCATGATCATCACATTAAGAACAAAAAGTTTGAGGTTGGGAAGATGGTGTTACTATATGATTCCAAGTTTATGTGCCATCCTGAGAAGTTAAAATTCCATTGGTTGGGTCCCTACATCATCTTGTACATCCTTGATTCAAGAAAATGCTAGTTACAAGTGCTAGATGGGATGATATTTCTAGGAAACTCAATGGGACTAGGTTTAATCCCCACTGTAAATAAGTCTTTTTGGTGTTTGTAATAAGGCATTATTGCCAGATAGTTTAGGATTTCGTTTAGTTCATTTTCTTTTTCTTATGTTTCCCTTTCTCGGTTCTGTTTTTTGTTGTGCCTTGGGTGCAGGTAACCTCATTACTTTTTAAAAGTTATGAATGCATAGAGGACCATGCATTTTTTTAGTGTGGGCTGGGAATAATGTGAAAGAAAGTGCAAAATTTGAAGTGCTAGGAAGGATTGCATTGGAAAACCTAGTTGAATGGCCCTATGGAAGAAAGCACATGAAAAAAATAATACTACATCTCAGTTCCATGTACAAAGGAGGAAGAAGTACCTTCAGCACTGGTAACGTGCACATAAGATTATTTTGTCAAATAGATTGTTTGTGCACCAGAAGGTTGTAGGATTATTTGCACAAGGTTGGGCGCATGAGTGGGGGCATTAGAGCTCAAATTAGTGGAAAACTCTATAATAAGTGTTGAATTACAGTGGTAGGTGAAGTAGAATTTAATGCTAAAAAGAATGGAAAACTATAAATAGGAGGTTGGTCTCTTCATTATTGACATTATGAATATAAAGAAAAAAAGAGCTCTTATGAACTAGGGTTTCCATACTTGATTTATGTGAAGAAATGTTTGAGGAATAAAGGCATGAGTGGCTAGATTTGATCTATAAAATAGAAGGAAAGAAGTTCACATGTGTAGAAAAAAATTGTGGAGAAGTGCCATCTTGTGAAAGAGGTTATTCCAGTTAGGGTTTTATAGCTAGGGCACGAGATGAAAAGGGTTTCTTCAAAATTTTGAGGTTTGAGCTTGGAGTGGGTAGAAAAGTAGAGAAAGTAAGATAAGTTGAATTTCTAAGATAACCTAAACCATGACATCTAAGAAACAAACTATATCACCTAAGAAGTTGAAGGGAAAAGGAAAGGGTAAGGGAAAACAACCAGAAACCCCCGTAAGCATGAATGAAGAATGGTATGCAGAGATGCAGTACCTGGATGGGGTTTTTCTCGAGAAGGAATGGAATTATCACTTCAGAAAAATGATGGTGAGAGATCACAACCATCACACAAACATGATAGAAAAGAAAATTGTGCTGGAGTTAGTGCACTCGATAAACAAGAGGATGTTATATGGTTTACCTATCTATAACGACGAGGTAAAAGTAAAGTTAGAGAAAGTGGGATTGTTGCAACTCTATGAGTTGCCTTATTTTAGAAAAAATGAGTGCCTTTATTAATGGTTAATGTTGTTTGTACACAAGGACCACTTTTACTTCACGGGGCACAAGATGTGCATAACTCCTTAGATGATTTCAAAATTCACAGGCCTCATCTGTGAAGGAGAGAGTATAGATGATGACCTGAGTAATGAGGAAGCCATCAAAGTAATCATCACTGCATATGATTATAAGAATGGGTCATGGTACTTTGATATCATGGAGATCTTAGATGTTTTCATGAGAATGAACACATGCCTGGTCACAAAGCTAAATGACCAAGAAAGGTGGATGCAGGTAAATAAGGCTTGGTTTAATGTGTATAAGAAAATATTAGAAGGCACCATCTACAACTTGTCTACCTTCATCAGAGATGAAATTATCAGCAACGTGTAAGAAGGAGATAAGATACTCTTTGGAAATGTCCTCTTAACAAATTTTTTTTCAGAAATAAGAGTACCAGATGCAGAAGACAAGTTCATTTAGGAATATCTAGAGGAATACCCCTCACTCGTGAAAATATTCATGAAGTACACTTCTGACAACATGATAGCTGATCACAAGGCACACCTAGAGAAATGGTATAAGTGCTTAAGGGATGCATTCAGGGTGGAGTGGAGGATCCCAGAGCAGCTACCAGTGCTTGTTGATGGAGAAGCCAAATTTGTAGTGTACCAACACTTTTGTATTGGTAGATTCAAGTTGGTAGATGAAACTATGAGCCCCTGGTGCAAACTCCCCTTTTCTTCACAACATTATATTTCCAAGTAGGGTTAAACCGGTTTACAAAGTCCAAAATACTAAGGTTTGACCTTAGTGAGGTGGATCAAGACCACATGGAGTTGTAAAAATAGCTCATTTACCCCAAGAAGCATGCATACGTGGAGAGGTATGTCTCCCATGAAGTTTAAATGATGAAAAACCTAACTTTGCTAATAGTAGGAAGAATTACGGTGAGGGTATATCTTAGCATAAGACCAAATTTTGAGAAGGGTGCATACCTGGAATGTGATGTCTCCATTACTTAAGACCCCATGGGAAGAAGGAATCCCACGCCAACAAAGACAAGAAGAGAAGAGGTGTAAGGGAAAAAGACACCAAGTGTCTAAGATAAACCAACGGTGGGATCCCATGGAAAAGTGCTAGGACTAGTACTTACACGTACAGGAAGAGGTCCCTAGTTAGAGAGGAGGTGCCAGAAAAAGAAAATGCTATCACAAAAGAGAGGTCACTAGAGAAGGAAGAATAAAGAGAAGAATCTCCTATACTGGAATCCCCAGTTAGGAAGAAATAGAAGGTGATGGAGGAGGCCGATTCGAAGGACACAGAGAGATTGGAGGCCTACATAGGTGAAAGGGATGATGAAAAATAAGATGAACCTAAAGGAGCCCAGGGAGGACCAATGTTTGAGGTGCATGATTCGGAGGAAGAAGGAAAGGAAGAGAAAAATGACTATCTCTTTGTGTGGAGGAAGGGAAGCCAAGAGGGAGAAGGTGACCAAGGTAAGGGAGAAAGTGAAGAAGTGATTATGAAAAATTAGACTCGAAGCCTCATGCAGGAGAAAATAAACAAGGTGAGAAAAAAAGAAGTGGCAAAAATTATTGAAGGCTTGGTAGTAAAGAGTTGGAGCACAACACTGAATTAATAATGAATGAAGATAAAGAAGAAAGTGTGGGAAAAGATCATGAAAACACAAGAGTATGCCCCAATTTGACGGTATGTATTCCTAAGGGCACGCATATAGGAGGAAGACACACAGAAATCTAGAGACCAAGAATGGACTATATTGATGATCTAAACAAGGTGTTGTGTGCGCGTTTCCAAAGCACTATTCTAATAGAACAAATCTTGGCCATGGCATCGTTTGATGTAGAAGGTGCCTACCCATGGACATGGAAGATGCTTTCATGGGAATTTGAGTCCCACCTCAAAAATTCTAAACACAAAGTAATCCAAGGGGCATTGATGAAAGTTCCGAGGTCTAAAGAAGCCAACCCCTTGGTGAACACTCAACAACTATTTGACGAGAAAATCTACAATGCGCTGAAAAAAGTTTTGGTCGAGATTAAAGCCAAATTCTTCGGGGGGAACAAAATAATGAAGGTTCTAGAGGGAGAGCTAGGGAATAAGGATGAAGAGCTCCTAGAAGTAACTAAGGAGTTAAAAAATGCAGGATTAGTTAGTGCTCAACTAAGGCAGGAGTTAAAGGAAGAAAAGGAAAGGGTACGTGAAGTATCCAAGAAGGTGGAAATGATCACAAACGCTATTATCTTGAAGCATCTAGACTTAACTCCGATTTCCCAGAAATATGAATTAAGAATGTAGTGCCTAGAATATATAACTCACGTCCTCACCATGGAGAGGCAACCTTTAGCCCTAGAATATACAGAAGAGGCGTTGGCACACCAGAAAAAGGAGGATTGAATGAAGGTGGTGGAAATTGTTGCTTAATATAACAAGATCCTCGCAAATGTAAGGGCTACCACACTAGTAGTAGAAGCTACCTATGAAAATTATGTAGATAGAGATAGAGTGGCAAGTATCCTAGTTGCCACTTATGTGGCAGAGCTCAAAGAATTTTAGGAAAAGAAAAAGGGTAATGGGACTGAGAGGGATAAAATTCTGGATGAATTAGAGAAGAAATTAGAGGCTATTAAGACCTTCCAAAGCTCAATTAAAAACCATCTTAAATATTTATATCCACAGATCACTCATCGGATGGACACACTTGAGGATATGGGCAAATAGTTAGATGAGGATTTCAAACTATGAGTACCAAGGGAGAGGAGCTGGGTTTTGATGAAGTGAGCACCCTGGATGGCATCCTTTATCAACAAGTATAGAACAAAGTAGATACTTAGGATAAATTAGAAGTAGAATTAAGTAAGGACTTCCCTCTCCTCTTACAACAGTAGTCGAAGTTTCCCCTATTCTTTCATTCTTCCCATATTCTTCATTTCCATCATTCTTTCCACTCTTTATTTATTATTTGAGGACATGTTCCCATGGAAGGAGAACAAATGTAGTATGGGTTGATGTTGGGACCCTAATTTATTGGCTAAGTACAAGAAGGTGCATGGGTGCACAAGGCCTAGTTAAGGAAGGGTATGCAAGGATAAAGAGCACATGACAAGGTTTTAGGAGGGTTTAATAGAACAAGTGGCATGCGCAAAAGGAAGACAAAAGGTTTCAAGACTTAGCCATATTTGAAACATCAGGCAGAACATGAGAAAATCATGACCTGACTATGCATGCAGAATGGATAAGGTGTAAGCTTGGTGACAGGTTGGCTTAAGAAGGAATATACCCTATTATGGAAGTTTCCAGAAGACCATCATTGCAAGGAGTGGAGATCTTGGGCTTGAAGGAGCATGCCCCCATGGAGGACCACATTTGACACTTGTTGATGGATTTGAAGCCATAGAAAGACAAGTTAGTGATTCAAGAATCCTATATATAACAAGCACCTACCAAGGAGAAAAAAGAGAGATAAATAGATAGATGGATATAGATTAGTAGAGAGCGGAGCTCTACAGATATATTGCAAGGAATTCTATAGGGTTGGGTAGAGATCTATAGGAAAAGGATGTAATAAGGGGTTGGGATTGTAAATTTTCTCTTGAGAACTGAGGGGTATAAATCTAGATATGATGTATGACTTCGGTTTACACAGATGCGGTAGTCTGTAATGCATCTTTTTGGAACATAATGATTAAGTGGTCTGGCCAACCCTTAATGTATATGGTTCCATCACTAATATATCGGTTGATATTTCATAATATGAAATATTCATATTTATATTATTAAATATGCTAACGTAGGTATATAATTTAGGTTAATATTTGATATCATGAGATGATTATATTTCTAATATTAAATATTATAAACCTAGGTGTATGTGTTAACCATTTTAGGTTGAAAAGGTGGGTCAGGAGACATACCTGATCACCTTATATAAAAAAGGACTTTAGGTGCTCATTTGATATATTTGGGAAATATATCAAAGGTGTGTTGATCAAGTGATTTGGTTTTACCCTTGGTAAATAGTGTTTCAAAGGATGAGGTGATCTTACTGGATGTAAAATAAGTTCTCTGAAGTAAAAGTGGTTTTTACCCTATTGGGCTTTTCCACTATAAATATTGTGTCACTTGTGTTATTTATTTCATATAAGTATTTCTTTATTTACTTATGTTATGATGTAATATTTATTTACATATTTATTGTAACATTATGTAATATGTAAGTTGATTAAATCCATATTTATTAGAATCCTTAAATTCCAACAGATCCAATGGATGTAATGAGGTTACCAAACTTGATTAAATATGATATTAATGATTTTGGTCCATGTTTATAGGTTACAGTTACGATTCATGAATGTTTATGGAATAAATATAAATCCTTATGCATTTCCTTTCTATTTTGGTTCATATCTATAATCTATTAAGTGTCATTCATTCTGGGATGACTACATTTGTCTATAAGTCATTCTGAGTTATATGATAAATGTATGTCTTGTTTCCACTCACTCTTTTTTAGTTCCTATAATAGATGATGTTTCCCCACTTAACTCACATATAAGAGATACTCGGTGCCCATTCGTGCCTCGGGTGAGCACCCAATGCCTGTTGGGTGATAGGCCAGTGTGCATGGGATTCCCTTATTCTTTGGTGGGTGTAAAAATGACTACAATATTTTTCTCCCTATAAATGTGCATTCTCATACTGTTTAAATCAAATTCATCATAATCAATTTCCAATTGTCTTATAATATCCTCCTAGGAAAACCGTAGACCCATTACATGCATGCAGTTGTGTCATTCACCTACCAATGCATCATTTTCACACACCTAGGATCTATCTATAAAGTATAAGGTGTACCACCCATTTGAATTTTTACCTAAAATTAACTTGTACCTTAAAAATTTAGGAAAAATAGTAAGATTCTAACACCTAAAAATTTATCAAAAATAAATTTTAAAATATGAAATATTCATGAATTAATGAAGACTCGCCATTAATTTTTTCCTTGATTCCTTATGCCATCAACCATGCTAGAATGAAATTATCCATAGTGGAAATTCCCCCTCAACTAGATACCATTAACCATGTTACAATTGGTCATTCTAGCATGGCCAATCCATTTCATTTAAGGGTCCCACAAATACTTTTACATTAATTACAAAAATCAAACCTATTGACATCTAAATTCAACATGCTCCTAAACCCACATATACATCAAACCAAAATTTCCCAATCCGGGTTGCTCTAATTCCTTGATGTATGAATCAAACTAGAGTGTGGTTCCCCATTCATAAAGAAAGATATTAAGGATATCCTCAACATGAGTAGTGGCCTCATGGTCTTCCTAGTGGTCGTGCAAAGTGAAGGTCATATTGATGGTATTTTGGGTATAGGGCTCAACTTGATCTTTACAGATTGGTTCAGCTCTTATGGTTACCTTATTTATGTACCTTTTCATAAGGAGTATGTGTGATCATACAAAAGATAAATAACCACCAATTTTATCCGTAAAATACCTTGAAATGCATATGGATAAGAAAGGAGGGAGATTAATGATAGAAATATAATGGGTGATTGAAAGTCTTGGACATGATTGAATGGTAAGATTCAAGTTCTTTATCAACCCAATAGTATGGAAAAAATAACTATCTAATTGGACCATTACCCTAGACACCGACATGTATTGAATACCCAATACATAAAAAAAAATCTTGGGCATCATAGAGATATTAGTAACATAATCGATCATACATTTGTGAATAATATTCTTACTGATGATTAGAGAGATGTAGAAAGGAGGTCGTTTACTTATTATAGATAAATTATTCTCTTCTGGTTGACACAAGTTAGTAGAAGTAGATGGCTCAAATTTCTTTGTTTTTATTGGTGCAATAAAACCTTTTAAAGCCTTTTGTAATAGGTTCCTTTGTGAAGGAATATAAAAAAACTCCCACATAGTAATGTCGAGGTTTGTTTTCTTCATTTGTTCCATTATGTTGAACGGAATAATACATACCTTTGATTGAGACTTCACCATTATTACACCCTCCTTCTGAGGTTGGGTGCTTGACGTTGACATGTTGGGATGATTATCCTTCTTTATAGCTTGATTAGCCTAGGATTTGAATGGTTTACTTATTGTACCTTCATTCCCAACTGCTTGCAGATGAGGCTCATAATTAGATGCTTATTAACTTTGGATGGCTCAATTTCTTTTACTATATTATTAGATATCATATTAGATGCCACCACTATTGAGTGGATAGTAGATTATTTTTCTATCTTGATACCAAAAAAATATTCTTCTTGCCAGTTTTGTGAGGTTGACTCTTCTTGTGCTTATGGTTGAGTTATGTATCCTTGCAGGGGCACTTCCACTTGTTTCTCCATGGGTGTAGATATACTCTAAACCATGAATGTTTGGATAAACACTCCATTAGGTAACATTTTTTGATTATGTGATTGTGTGAAAGGGTAACACCATTCATAATCTTGGACAATATTATTTTGGACCAAAATAATAGCTCTAGAAGATCTATTAGTAAGGGGATTTTTGATACTCAAAAGTTTTGCATTAGCAATTTGGCCTTGGATCTGAGAATTAATTTAGAAAGGTTGTTGGCTAGGACTTTAGTAAGGATGATTATATTGTGACTATTACCTCTTGAGCAAAATCAATTCATTTTGAAAACTCTGAAGTAAGGATTTCACCTCATAGAGATCATTTGAATGAGGGGTTGGTTGAGATGATTGATTGAAAACTAAAGAGAGAGGATCCATATTAGGATGATTAGTGGGAAACTAAAGAAACATGGGCATTGGTTACCTTGGATATATATTTATGGCTTGGATCAGGAAATTTTTGGATCACATAATGATCTCCTAAGATCTCAGGAGAGTCATTCCACCCAGTGATTGAATCATGACTACCATGTCGTTGTTTAAGGCCCATAAATAATTAAAAAAAAATTATTTAGGGAGAGATTAATCAAAGGTGGTATCCTATCCCATGTATTTTGAAAAAAAAATTGAAATATCCTATGAAATCCTGAGGAGCTCTTTCAAAAGTAGTCAATTGTTCCATGAGGGACAAATGATCACTTTTATCTTTAAACTGTCCATAAATCTATACCTCTAACTTGTCCTAGTTGTGTATGGAGTTGGGTTGTAAGCCTCGGTACCATTGAAGTACCTTTCCTTTGAGGGATGAGGTAAGAATATTGACTACTACATTGTCCTGTGTGATATTATGGACCGAGAAAATATCAACTGTAGACACCCCAAAATCTCTCACTCATACCCAATATTTTCCTAATACACTTCCTAGTTCATATACCTTTATGATCAATTAATTAATAATTAAAACCCTTTAGATTAATTGAATTAATCCATAGTACACCTATAGTTAGCTTAATTATCATTTATTAAACAAATGATTGATTAATTAGTGTGCACATTATAGTTAATTAAATTAGTTATCTAATTAGGAAAATACACCTATTTTCCTAGTCAAATGCCACTAAGATTCTCACTTGGACTCCACTTCCTCATCCCAATCAACCCCACTTGGACTTCACTTCAACAGTCTAGTCAACTACACTTATAGAATCCTAGAAAGTTTGGAGAAATTCAATTGAACATACAACCACCTTTCCAGATGTAACTTCTTCTAATTAAATCCATTTTCTCACCCTCAGTGGCATTTATCTTCAAGGAACTACTACAACTTCCTCAAATGATATCTTTAGCATGTGCATTCAACCATTTTTAACCAAATTATAACAGCTACTTAACCTTATAAAACACAAGCTTATCCTATCTCAAATCCTCTTGGATTCACAACATAATTACTCTGTCCATTTTGGAAGAAATCATCTAAGCCAACATCTACTTGTAGCATGGTCACAATCCAAATTAGGATGTTATTTCCAAGAACACCCAAAAATATAAAATTCACAAGAATTCAAAATCTTAAAGCTTCCACAAAGATTACATCAAGGTTTTCATTGAATATTTTCCTGAACGATACGTTGCATTGTTTTGCTTTGTCTTTCGTTATCAAGTAATTTTCAAGGTTTACATTCTAGCACACCCAGTGGGACCACACAAATCTTATTTCATTTTTTGTTTCATATGTTATTAATTTATTATTGTTGCAAATCAACACCACCCCTGGATGTTGATCAGATTTCTAGTTTGATATTTTAGAAATCCAGTGTGATAGCACAAAATTGAATCCTCTCCCCAAGTGTGGGACTTGTAAAATGGGAAAGCAATCTCTAGATTAGAGGCTAGTTCCTCAACTCCTCTGATTAGCTAATTCACTTGTACAATTGCAGAGGTTTAAACTCCTAAATCTACTCTAAATTCTAAGGAGACAGAGATAGAGAATGCAAAAGAGAAAGAACCAATGCTAATAGGTGATGCACCAAAGGAGTTATAGACACTTGATGCTGCATGAAATACATAATCCATAAGGAAACACAGCACAAAACATGCACAAATGCTCAAAATGTAATGAAAGATCAAGAAATCAATGATATATATATGAAAGGATTGAAGGATTTTAATCACAGAACATATATCAACATCTCAGATCCAATACAATACATCACAGTGATCCAGATGCAAGAAAAGGTGCTGCATTACATGGAAAGGTAAAATTTCTTCACAAATTCTACTAAGGAGGAAGAAAAAGGAAGTTGCAGAGCTGAAAAAGTGTCTCTCCTTTGCAAAATGAACTCATTCTAGCTTTTATAGTGCAAACCACGACCCCAGGAGAGAGAAACGCGGGAAAAAGTGCAAGGGGTTCAACCATTGACCAAAATTCCATCAAAACAGCATGGGCACCCTGACAAACCCATTTCCTAACATTTTTAATCATGTTGGGAGAGAATGCAAGCCATTCTTCATTAAAAACGGTGGTTGAAACATCATTTCTGTCCATGACCACGTGCTAGAGGTGTTTCTTGATTTTATCTCTCCAAAATCCACCAAAATGAAAAAATAACCCTAGAATCTTGTAGATAATTTCACCATATTTCCATTGATATAAAGAACGTAAAAAACCAAGCTCTGGATCGAAAGATATGGCAATTTGAAGTTTTAGGGCAAAACAGGGCCAAGTTGGGTTAGTAGGCAAAAATTCAAATTTTTGCACCTTTTTGGTCATTTGGAAAATTTTCCAAAATTTCCCTGTGCTCCACCACTCTAGGTGCCACGTGGCAGCATCTCATTGGCCATGGGCCTTTCAGGGGAAATTTTTTCCAAAAAAACTCCGCCGAGCCATAACTTCAAAAATACATGGAGTTAGGAGGAAAACTTTACCTTTCTAGAAAGCTGAGAAAGAGCTCTATCCAATGGTGTCATTTCTAGAAGGTTTTGAGTGCCTGAAAAGAAAAATATTATGACTGAGGTACAAGAGAGGAAAAAATGAGAGGAGTTAGCCATAAAAAATGAGCAGGGGCACATTTTGGATAACATTTATTTCATAATATTTTTTTGATTTGTGTAGTTTCATGGTAGTGCAACTCGTAGGTTTTCTGGAGAAGCACAAATCATTTGTACTATTCAAAAAAAATTATTTTCTTTGTTGTCTTTTTTAGCAGTTTAACAGTTGTTTATAGGTGTTTCTGGGAGTATAAATCTACTTTATATAAGAATAAAAAATTTACTTTTATTATTTTTGTAGCTAATTTAGAAATCTATTTATGTTATACCTAAGTTTAGTTGTCAGAGTTACAAGTGGGGGTTGTTTTCTAATTTCTGATAAAAAATCTTGAGTGTTCTGGTTTCCTACAACAAACAAACTAGAAATAAGTCAGATAAAAAAATCAAAATTTTGTCAAGCACTAAGCTCCTACCCCCTATCTACCCCATGTAGCTTAGTGAGCTAGCCCCAAACTCCCATATTTCCCCTCCCACACCTCCCCAACTCACCCTGAGTCCCAAACCCACACTAACTCAATGAGTGACTCACCTCACTACCTCACTCATCCCTCTCTTGAGCCTACCCTACCCTCGGCTCGCCTTCACCCTAGATCCCTCCTTGAATACCCAAGTAGATCGTTCCATCCCCAAACCCCTAAATTTCTACCTTGTGACTTGACATAGAAACCTACCCCATACCTCCCAATTCCCCACCCATGGATCATCCTTCTAGGTGATTTTCAGAGCCGATCCACTCAATTGCACTAACACACACCCCTACACAACCTAGACAAATCATATTTATAGAGATTTGTATTATCAAAAATCTGATTTCTAACCTACAGATAAAGAATATATCAAGTGAAATGTGTAATGTGAACCATCCACATGCATCATCTAGCACATTACAAAATCCCAGCTTAGAATCCAAAGGCATATCAAAATAATACGACCTACTTTTATGACCTTGTCGAACCTAATCTGCTGTCATCATGTTCTCTAACACCTCAACTTCCAACCATGTAGAGATACTATACAACAATCAATGCACCAAAAAAAAAATCCTGCAAACACAAACTTTTAACGTTACATATATTAGGTTTTTCTATATTTTTCCTAGGCTCCCGAGGATTTGGTTAAATACTTAGGTTTAACTATTTTATTTTTTATTTTTATTTTTTAAAACTTATTTAACTAATCCTAAGTTAATTTATGTTTAGTATAGGATTATATTAAATATTCCTCTACTTAGGCTTATTTCCTTTTATTTTGTTTTAATTAGATTATTTTTAATTACAAAGTCTAGCAAGGAGTATTTGTTTAAGGTTAATAAGTTATTTTAATTAATTAATTAGTGTAGTCTAATTAATTCAGTTCTTTTTCACACTAGGACCTTTAATTAATTATTCATTCCTTTTTTTGTTGTTTTCACTTTAACAGGATACAAGTGAAAGTTATACATATAGGGCTATTAGATGGTTTGGTCCAATTTCTGTCACTTTTTAGCCATTTCTTCAATGTTTAATCATTTTTCAACGTAAACTAACATTTTTTGGTGTCTTTCCAGTTCCATTTCCTTGTCATTTTTTTGTTTTTGTGAAGTTAATCACAAAAAAATTCACACGTATGCTCTTGTCTTCCTCTAGTTACAATTGATCTTGAAAATAAGAAACCTATTTGTGTTGTTTGTCATTGTTTTCTCTTTGTTTACTGTAGACACCAATTTTTAGTATCCCTTGTCCCTCATATCGCATTCGCTCCCCTTCATTGTCATTTCCTACATAAATACCTCTCTTCCCACTTAAATTACCTTTTCCCTCCTAAATTCAATTTATCCCTTTAAATTCCCATCTTATCCTATCCTATTCATAGCTTTAATTTATCTTCTCTAGACATCCCTAATCACCATTAATTAATCCCAAATATCCATCTAACTTATTTATCCTCCCTAAATGCTCATTTTTCCTCCATAGGCCTTCATTTAATGATTTCACCTTCCCTTTGATTTTATTTAATATTTTCTACCTATCACCTACCCTTTTATCTCCCCTAGGCAACCCTAGCTTGGATTTACTTCCTGAAACCATAATCCCTCTTCATAAGGGCTCTTTGCATCGAAGTATTCAATCTTCCACTGCCCAAGTGGATAGACCACCACAGTCATAGGAGACCCATCCGAATCACCTTCTACCATATAAATACACCCATACCCCTTATTCTTCCAAGATGTAACTTTGAGAGTTGAAGCTATCTTATGAATTTCAATGCAATTCTTTGTCTTCCTTTGAGCTCTTATTGCCATCTTGAAGTTTATTTTGAGCCCTTTCATTGTTTTCATTAGAGATATTTGAGATTTAAATCTTGTTGAAGTCTTTTTTCCATCTCATTAGGTTTTCATCAACTTCTTTGTAGGTTATCAACTATCCTAGAACCCTGCCATCCATCTGTCATCTATCTTCTTACTTCATCTTCTATTTTTAGCCCATTTTCTTTTATCAAAACCTCACTCCCTCCCTATTATCCTTCAACTCAGCTTATGTACAAATAATTATCTTCCACCTTTCCATTCTAAATTCTATTTTATGATCCTTCAATCCTTTAGATCTACAGACCTGGTCATTTAGTCTACTTGCCATCTCATATTTGACATTTACCACTCTCAATTACCATCAAATCAGCTTAGTCACCATCAAATAGATTAGTATTCATTACATCCATCACGATATTTTAAAATTATCTTGCATCCTTTCTATTACACTCAAATTTAGGCTCTCTCCATCATCTCAACATCATATTCAGTCTTATGTCAGCTCCAGTCTAGTTCTTTAGATTTGTTTTGTCTGCATCTCTATTTGGGCCTACACTTTCCCAGTCATCATCAAATCTATTTGAAAGTCCTAGGTATCCTTTAAACCACTCAAGTTTAGTTTACCTTATCATTTAGTGTAATCATATCTACATCTTATCTCATCTAGCAAATTTTAAGTTTCTATTTCATTTTAGTTATCAGTTACATCCAATTTATCAATCATTTATCTATATCTTTTATCAAACAGTGGGTTGAAATCCATCCTAAGAAGTTTTCACTTCTCAAGACTGAATTTTTTTGGGAAACCTACCATCCTATCTACTAATTTATTTTTCATGTTTTAGTTCTCTTTGTTTTGTAGGTAATAAATCTTGTTGCAAGGAGGATCTCTTTTTTGCACCCTTATTCATTGTCATATCATCTAGAGGTACCTTAAACCATCTCATATTGGAGTTGCTTGTTTTATTTGTTATCATTTCACTAATATAAAATTGGTTCAACATTCTCGCATGCCCATTGGGACCCACCCTTTTTTTGGAAAGTCTTTTTATTGTTTTTCATTTTTATTTTCCTTGTATATTTTTTTTTGTAACCTCGCAGGTAGGAGATTTTATTTCTTACACGTGTGGTGGATCACTTTTCTTGAATGAACTTACTTACTTTAAAAATAAAAATAAAAAAAATGAAAAAAAGTTTTATGTAGGTACTCGTAATTTTTTCTCTATCTTCTCCTTTTGCATCATTTTTCCTTCTTTGTCTGAATGTCTTCATTGAATATAACACTGCATTTTGGACTTAAAAATAACCTTCATACTTTATTGACAATATATTCTAATTAGGAGGTTAATTATTTGCATACACTTTTATCACATAGATAAAAAATGCACACATCTTCAACATCTCCTCTCAGGTGGAACTATTGGGATTTCATCACCCAATAGGAAATTTGTCTCAATGTTTTTGCCACATTATAATTTTTTTAACTATAAGTATATTGGCTAAGTTCCTGACACCATCATCTCTATAGTGCATGAAGTATGAGGGTAGGCCCCAATATCAGGCCCCATACCGGTAGTCATCACATATTTGAGCCTCATGTACCTTCACATATCTTGAGGAATCCATCCAAAACAACCCAAAACCATTCAAAGCCTGGCCATTTCCGAGGCTCCCTTCAAGCCCATTTTTTCTTTCTTCCTCACATTTTTCTAATAATGAAGATACTTAAAAATCTGTTGTGTGACTTTTTTGAAGTAATTAAAAATTAGAATAGTTTCTTATTTTATTGTTTGTTTCATGTCCATTATTACATGATCTCAAGAAATAAAAATCGAACAAACCATGACATCTAACATCATTCCTACTTCTACATATATTTCCCAAAAAACTTCAACCCTTTCTATTATTTCTTCCACCCCTTTGGTCACCTCTTCTATGGCTACTCAACCGATGGTTTCCATTACCCATATTCAATAGTCTCAAGCCATCCAATCTAACACCCTTATTAAAACCCATCCCTTTCTTTATCACAACTTGATCCCCTCTAGACTAGCCATACCCCCATCTGCTACTTCTATAGGAGCTTTTAGAACTTCCAGCATCCCTTATGGGTCTGTGGAGTTTCAAGAAATCCTTGATGCCAACCCCATTTATTTTCATGACTATATCCTTCATAAATCTACCAACCTCTCCATTGAGGTGAACTCTCTTCAAAAAATTTACACCTATTCATAATTTCATATCATCCTGAGTCTACTCAAGTACTTATGTTACAACTCACTATTTTCTTCCCGAGAACCATGAAATAATTTTCCACAGTGTAATATGAGTTTAGATCCCATTAATCCTCCTATAAAATCTCTCAAACTCACCAATCCAATCAATTGGTGGTTGTCATTCCTTCCAATCTTCCACCTATCAACAATACTCTCACTTCCTCTAACCCCATCACCTTTGCATTCACTACGGCTATTAGTGCCCATATCTAATCATCACAACAGTCTCATTTTCTTCCACCTCCATCTGAACAAAATAACCAAAGTTTACCCCTTATCTCCACCACCCATGTCCATGCAAATTCCATCACTTCACAATCCCATACTTATGAATCAACTAATACCCATCAACCTCCTTTAGAAGTGAATTTTGTTACATAATTCCTGGTCAAACAACTAAAACAAATCAACCACCCCATACTTATATCCCAACTCACCCCATAGAAAATAAATCTAGTATTCCCATCACTCAAAAACCAACACAAATCACATTAGTATTACTACATCCCCATCTCTCAATAATAACATATATCCTGACCTATTCAATCACAACCATTCAAAAACATCCCCTTATCAACCACCTCCACAAACACCTACTCATGCTTAAACATATCAACTTAATTATCAAAATAACTCATCGAATTCAGATATTCCATAACCTCATTCTTCAATTTATTATCCGCATACATCCAACGATCCCATGCATGTGTTATTAAGCTGAATGGGAAACCTTGAAGATGCTAATTTGGGATCCAAAACCACATTTTCCTATGAACATATTTGTAATGAACCTATCAATCCATCGATCCCCATAAATCCTTATCCCCCAAATTGGGAGCTACCAAATTTATCTAAGTTCAATATCAAGGAGGATCCACAATAACACATGCATGCCTTCAGGCATGCATGTTACCTCATTTTCCATGATCAAGACCTTATCTCTGCACCTTCCCCATGTCATTGGATGTTCTTACATTAGATTGGTACAATAACATTCCACAAAACTCATTATTCTCCTTTACCCAACTCGTAAAATTTTCTAGAACATTTTTCAATCAATATTATGTGTAAAAACACCATCACATACCTTTATGCCATTAGAAAATTTGATGATGAATCTATTACAAGTTTTTTCACTAGATGGTGTGGCATAATCAATGAACCTTCCTTCTCCCTTCCACACATTTAATTATTTAAACTCTTTGCACAGTATTGTGCGAAGAATATATCCTATAATCTTCAAATAGAATTATTCCAAACATTTGAAGAGGAATTCACCATGGCTTGTAAACTTGAACTTCATGCCCTTGAGTAAGGCCATCTCAAGCTTCAATCTAATAAACCAAAACTTGAGTTTACAAAGTAATCCACACATAATGATAAGACTAAAAGTGTAGATAATGTTATCATAGTCAAGTCCTCATCCAAATCTACATCTCACATCGAACCTCTACAAAGGTATCCTAGACCAACCCCTAATTATAATCTCCTTAGAGAATCATACAATTCCATTTTCAACAAATTAATTATTGGGAACCTCATTCAACTTCCTCAATTCTGACCCTTTGATGAATTATGACCCATACCCGCATGGTATCACGAGGAAAATTATTTTAAATATTACCAATTCCATAGTAATGACATCTAAAAATGTCGCACATCCAAATACCTTGTATAAAAATTCATAGACCACAGTGATCTTCAATTAGAAAATCCTAACAAATCACCCAACCAACCCTTATATGTTTTTAAACAACCTTTTCCTAACCACCCACCTAATAATCAAACACCTCCTCCTACATCTCAACCACCCAATGCTCATACTATAAACACCCTAAGCCATGAATCAACTTCATCACCTACACCCATCATCCCCTCAAGAACTAAACCTATATCTACTTCAATTTATAACTCTTTACCTAAAATATATCTTACACCTATTTCTACACCTATGCTTATCACATCCGTTACACCATCTGTGTCGATATCTACTATCTCCCCATCCATATCTATATCCAGTCCTTCATCCTCATCTATATCAACACCCATATTGATGCCCTTATCACATATCTCCAAATCTATAACTACTCCCATACCCTTATCTTCAATCACATCTACAACTATGATCATGCCCACATTGACACTTGAACCCATTTCTACATCCATATCTTATCCTAAGGTGTCTATAACACAAATAACCTCACTTTTCATAACCAAAAATGACATACCTACACCACCTACAAGTTCAATCACTCCCATAATAATACACCCAAAATCCACACATTATTTAACTTCTTCTGATATTGTTAAACGTACCATCCAAACAAAACTACCACCTTCAATATATACATCTACAATGATATTTATGTAATATTATTATATCCTGAAAGATCCTCAAGTTTAAATCACTATTATCCCTACTAAGGGGAAATCATCACAAAAAAATCTAAAAACCTTGGCATTCCTATTCAAAAATCCCTCACTCATTCAAACAAAAAATTAGAGCTCCCTCCTCCTAAAACACATCATCTTAAAAAAACCAATCCCTCGTTGTCAATATTAGGTGTACCTCAATCCATCTTGTGGCCAAGCCTTCCATCCAGTCCTATTCTCAAATAAAATTCTGAATCAAAACCATCTACCATTTCTTCTAAATCAAAATCGAAAACAAAATCATCCAACAACCCTATCCTCACCAAATCAAAACAAGAAACATCCACTCTATCCTCTAATTATGAGACCAAACCAAAACATTCTTCTCCTAAGTTCAAATGATAATAAAAGGATCCCATAAAGCCTCATCTAAGAAAATCCTCCTTATTACCTCAATATACTATAGTAAATCTCACCTCATTTACAAACCCTTCTCTAAAAATCCAATCAATTCTTACAGATAAATATTCTGATGCTTGATTCAAGAATTTGTGATCACCCTCCCACCTATCAAATCCTTTGATTCACTTAGAACAAGAACCTCATGGTTCAATTCTAACCTCATTTGCACATATCATCAAGCTCCTGGACATGATACCGAACATTGTAAATCCCTTCAAATCATAATCCATAATATCATAGAAGAAGACAATATTCTCATTGAAGAAGATCATCCTCTTCCCTCTACTAATTCATCCACTTCCCATCACAACTATTTAATCAAATATTCATCACCTAAGATCTCTAAGCCCCCCCACTCATACAAGACCTTTGTTTCCATTCCTCCCCTAAATGCTACTCCTCCTAAAGAAATCCATCCTCTCTTTATGAATGTTGTTTAGATCGCAACCAGTTCTTACCCCCATTACTTCAACCACATACTCAATCCAAGTCAAAGGGATTTTTCACTGATCCCTCTAACGAGACTACTCCACCCACTTCCTCATCAAAAACCAAAGTGTCTATATTAAATTCCCTATGACCTACTATAATTGAACATATTATTTAGAAACAAATTCATTAGGCCTCAGTTAAGATTTCATTCTATGAGCTCATCCAAATCTACCCTAACCATGAACAATATCTCATTGAATCTATAAGAATATTACTACCCATGGAAATGAGACTCAACCTTTTTGTGGCCCTTTTTGGAGAACTTTCTATTTATGCCACCATATCTTTTAACAATTTTGAAATTATAGACATATCACCTAAATACCATGACCTCCAAATTTTCATCATTGTGTGTATCAATGATACTTTCATCTAGCATTCTATGATAGAGAATTAAGCCAACATAAATATTATCTCATCCCACACCTTTGATCAACTCAAAATACCTAACTCCATTGTCACGCAATCTCCCACCATCCTTTATGCTTTCAATGATGCCATTGCCCTACTTTGGGTAAGGTTATTTTTCCCATCCATGTTGGTGAAAATTTCCTCCATAAAGTCTTCTATATTGTGGATATGGATTTTAAATACAATTTCTTACTTGGACGACCATGGATTCGTGCCATGTGTTGTGTTCCTTCCACCCTTCATCGATACATCAAGTATGAGAATGGGGGGAAAATCCTAACTATCCCCATAGATACTCCTCCATTCAAAGCATGTCACATGAATTATCAACCTAATTACCTTCTCATCCCCAAATCATATTCTTATGAAGCATCCACTAACACATCTATCTCTACATCAAAACTTCCCAATGCTATCTCTATAAAAAAATTGATGGATCGTCTCTCACTAGGTAATTATTTCCTCCTCACCCTCAATTCTTTTCCAACATCTCATCGAATTAGTAGACCCAATAAAGGAAAAATGTATCAACTAATTTTCGGCGATGTTATATCCTATTCTCAAATAAAATTCTAAATCAAAACCATATACCATTTCTTCTAAATCAAAATCCTAACCAAAATCATCCAATAACCCTATCCTCACCAAATCAAATCTAGAAACATCCACTATATCCTCTAAGTCTGAGACCAAACCAAAAGCTTGTTCTCCTAAGTTCAAATCATAATAAAAGGATCCCATAAATCCTCATCTAAGCAAATCATCCTTATTACCTCAATCTTCTATAGTAAAATTCACCTCATCTACAAACCCTTTTTCCAAAAATCCAATCAATTCTTACAAATAAACATTTTGATGCTTGATTCAAGAATTTGTGATCATCCTCCCACCTATCAAATCCTTTGATTCACGTAGAACAAGAACTTAATGGTGCAATTCTAACCTCATTTACACATATCATCAAGCTCCTAGACATGATACCGAACATTGTAAAGCCCTTCAAATCCTAATCCATAATATCATAGAAGAAGACAATATCCTCATTGAAGAAGATCATCCTCTTCCCTCTACTAGTTCATCCACTTCCTCTCACAACTATTTAATGAAATATTCATCACCTAAGATCTCTAAGCCCCCCCACTCATATAGGACCTTTGTTTCCATTCCTCCCCTAAATGCTACTCCTCCTAGGAAATCCATCCTCTCTTTATGAATTTTGTTTAGATCACAACCCATTCTTACCCCCATTACTTCAACCACCTACTCAATCTAAGTCAAAGGGAGTTTTCATTTCTCCCTCTAACGAGACTACTCCACCCACTTCCTCATCAAAAACCAAAGTGTCTGTATTAAATTCCCTATGACGTACTGTAATTGAACATAGTATTTAGAAACAAATTCATTAGGCCTCAGTTAAGATGTCATTCTATGAGCTCATCCAAAGCTACCCTAGCCATCAACAAGATCTCATTGAATCTATAAGAATATTACTACCTATGGAAATGAGACTCAACCTTTTTGTGGCCCTTTTTGGAGAACTTTCTCCTTATGTCACCATATGTTTTAAAATTTTTGAATTTCTAGACATATCACCTAAATACCATGACCTCCAACTTTTCATCACTGTGTGTATCAATGATACTTTCATCTGGCATTCTATGATAGATAACTAACCCAACATAAATATTATCTCATCCCACACCTTTGATCAACTCAAACTACCTAACTCCGTTGTCACCCAGTCTCCCACCATCCTTTATGCTTTCAATGATGCCATTGCCCTACTTTGGGTAAGGTTATTTTTCCCATCCGTGTTGGTGAAAATTTCCTCCATAAAGTCTTCTATATTATGGATAGGGATTTTAAATACAATTTCTTACTTGGACAACCATGGATTCATGCCATGTGTTGTGTTCCTTCCACCCTTCATCGATACATCAAGTATGAGCATGGGGGGAAAATCCTAACTATCCCCATAGACACTCCTCCATTCAAAGCATGTCACATGAATTATCAACCTAATGACCTTCTCATCCCCAAATAATATTCTTATGAAGCATCCACTAACACATCTATCTCTACATAAAAACTTCCCAATACTATCTCTATAGAAAAAGTGATGGATCGTACCTCACTAGGTAATTATTTCCTCCTCACCCTCAATGCTTTTCCAACATCTCATCGACTTAGTAGACCAAATAAAGGAAAAATGTATCAACTTATTTTCAGGGATGTTATTTTCTCTAGTCCACCCCATATTCACACCAATATCATCTATGGAATAATTGATCCCCCTCCTCTCGCATTGGCATTCAACCACATACCAATCCTTATACCAATGGATTATAATTTAATTAAAAAAAATTCTTTTATACACGTATCTCCAATTAGATGCATGGAAATGATTTGAAATGGGGTTTTATAAACAACACATACATGACCTTATCATTGATCAATCTCATAAGCGCAATGAGAATTTTGGATTGGGTTTAAAGGAACAACCTACCAACTCTCTTGCACCTTATTCAATTTTATCTCTTATGGATATTTATCCCCTATCTTCTCTATCCCATGAACTCATGGATACAAATGACACCGTGTCTAATTCCTCTCAAAAAAATTTAATCACTACCATCACTTTGGGACCAATCACTTATCATTGTTAAGATGAAATTTGGTCCCTTCCTCTTCAATTTCATGATATGGTATAGGAATATTCCCCTACCATTGACATCCTTTAGTGCACTGATGATGACTCCATCCTTTCTTACATGGGGGTATAATATTCCTATCTTCGCAAGACCTTTCCACCTAACATACCTACCATCCTCAAAAAATTCACCATCAACATCAATGTAGGGACTCCAAAAAATACCCGCATCCTCAAAGTGAGTCAATCCCTTGATCCATAAGATATTAAGTATTTCACCGCATTCCAGTCCAGATATAGCTAAGCCTTCACATGGTTATACATTGACATGTCAGGTCTTGATCCTTCTATTATTATCCACAATATGTTTACCATTCCTGATGCTAAGCCAGTTAAGGAGAAACTTCGCCACATGCATCCTTGTGTTGCTCTCCTTGTCAAATAGGAATCAAATTGCCTCCTTTTAGATAATTTCATCATACCTATCAACTATCTATAATGGGTTTCCAACATTGTACCCATTACCGAATCTTCTGGAAAACTTCGTATCTATACATAATTCTAATATTTGAACTTGTTTGTCGTAAAGATGACTTTCCTCTTCCTAACATTGAGTAACTCGTTGACCTCACCACGGGCCATGAGATGATTTCTCTTATGGATGGTTTTTCCAGTTATAATCAAATCCTAATCACACCCTAGAATAAACATAAGAATTATTTCATCACTCCTTAGGGGAATTTCTACTACTGTGTCATGTCCTTAAGTTTGAAGAACACCGAAGCCACTTATCAATAGTCCATGACTTACATCTTCGATGATATCATCGATAAGACAATAGAAGACCATGTCATTGAACTCTTGGGTAAGTCCAAACATTGGTGTGATCATCTTTTTGTCCCTGAAACTCTCTTTTAGCACCTCACTCACTTCTTCCTTTATTTAAATCCAGCCAAGTGTGTATTTTGAGTTATAACTGGAAAAATCCTTAGTTTCATCATTTCTATCAGGGGAATTGAAGTTGACCTTTCCAAAATCAAATCCATACTTGAGATACCCATCCTTCTAATTTTTAAAAACTCCACAGTCTTCAAGGAAAAATTCAATTAGTCTGTCACTTCACCTCACAACTTTGTAACCATTTCCAACCTTTCCATCATCTTCTTCATAAAGATATTGAATTCATTTAGGATGATAATTTCCAAAAAGCCTTTGAATGCCTCACAAATTATCTTCTATCCCTTCTCATGCTTATCCATCCACATAAGAGGGGGATCTTTTATATCTTTATATCTCTTCCAAAGATCATTCTTTGGGTGCCATACTGACACATTGCGATGAGAAGGGTAATGAACAATAAATCTATTACACAGGTCACACCCTTCCCAAATATGAGACTCATTACACTAAAGATGAAAAGATGTGTTTTTCTCTCCTCTTCACCACTTCCAAGATCCATCATTATCTTCTCAATCATGTTACCTTCGTCATCACCAACTTTCATCTTCTTAAAACCATGCATTATAAGCCTTATCACAATTATCGTATCACTTAATGGCTCATGCACATGACAAAATTTTACCTAGTGTTAATCTCTTAGAAATCTATCAAGGGCCAAGCCATCATTTATTAGGTAGTTAAAGCCCCTGTTTCTGAAAATTATCCTCCTTATGAGAAATATCCCAATGAGTTTATCTTCACCATTAATCATGAATTTTTACCCCTCTGGATAAAACTCTTCTTCGATGGATCTGAGTGTCAGCAAGGGGGAGGATTTGGTGTCATTATCCTAAATTATCCTTAGGATACTCATATCCCTTTCAATTATAAGCTCAATTTTGAATGCACTAACAACATGAATGAGTATGAATCCCTCATCTTGGGTCTTAAAACTACTTTCATGCTCGATGTCCAAATCATTGATATCTACGATGACTCTCAACTTATTATCAACCAAGTCAAGGGAATATATCAATGCAAAAATGAACTCCTCTAAAAGTGTAAGGACATCATCAACTTCCTCCTTGAAGAGTTCAATTTTTATACCATCCAAATCATTCCTTGCTCATCCAATCATTTTATAGACACAATGGAATCTATTGCATCTCTCATCCCATGGGAAATTGATGAATCCAAATTCTCTATTTTCATTCATCATCTTGATGAACCTTCCCATGTTCACGAGCTTCCTCATATCAATCATGTAGACACTAATCAATCGGATCTCTGGTATTCTAATTTTTTTGACTATCTATCTTAGTTTAAGATTCCCTCCTACGAAAATGGTAGAAGACTCTTTCTTCAATGCACTAATCACTATGTCTTCCTTGGTGGCATCCTCTAAAAATGTAGGTTTGACAGTATCTTGCTTCATTGCCTTAAGTCTCATGAATCTATCCATGCTATCAAATAATTCCATGATGGTATTGTTGGTGGTCATTTTTTTGGTTTAGATGTATCTAAACATGTCCTTAATATGTTTTATTATTAGCCCTCTCTTAATCAAGACTCATATGACTGTGTAAAAAAGTGTGTCAAATGCCAACAACATTCCAATCTCATCCACATTCCTAGCCAGGCCTTACATTTAGCTCAGGATCTTTGGCCTTTATCACAATTGGCACTTGACCTCTTTAGCATCATCAACTCGTAATCCTCTCAACATCATCATTGTATCATAATTATGACTCAGTACTTCACCAAATGGGTGGAATCCATTCCAATCACATCTACCAAAGCTAACTAGATCATTATGCTACTTCGGTGTTCCTCATAAAATCATCACAAAAAATGGAAATTCATTAAAAAATAAAGATCTCAAGAAGCTTTGTAATTCCTTCAACAACAAGCTTACATTCTCTTCTCCATATTATCCTCAAGCTAATGGCCAAGCCAAAGAAATTAACAACACTCTTTGTAACATACTTGCTAAAAATATAGACAAATTAGTACGTAATTAGCATCTTCATATCCCTTTCACTCTTTGGGCATATTGTACTAGCATTCACACCTCTACGATTGCTACTCCTTTCTCTCTTGTCTATGGTTCTAAGGCTATTTTTCCTCTCAAAGTAAAAATCCCATCTTTGCGCATTTCTCTTTGTGAATTCATTTCTAATGAAGATTATCACCAAGAGATTCTAGCATGGTTTGAGTTATTATGTGAACTTCACCTTATAGATCTTACAAACCATTATGTTTACTAAGAGAGCATCAAACATGCTTCTAAAAAAATCTCAAAGAGCGTGACTTTAATATAGGTGACCTTATCCTTAAGTAAAATTAGAACTTAACTACTTTAAAAAGAAGTTAATGTGGTAAATTTTCTCCCAACTAGATTGGACCCTATTGATGAGTGCATTGTTTGGCTCATTAATATAATTTCTTTAGACTAGAAATACTCTTTGTGATATGACTTATTACTATATGGGGATGTTTTGTGTAGTTATATATTAGTAGGTTTGATGCATTTTCCGTTCTATTATTTATGAAAACCATTTATCACATGAACCTCCTACTAACTATCTTTATGAGATCAAACATGATGATGTGTGTAGGGAATGATGTAAGTTACTGGTGGATAAGAAGACCAAGTTCAAATCATGCGGATGAAGATGGTTTCCATCGAATTGACCCATTAGCATGGGCTTGATTCTAACGGCCCATAGGAATCTATGATTTTTAATTGATATTTGATGGAAAGTGTTTAATGCCGCCTGATATGGTGGATCTTGTAACCAACACTATGTATATGAAGACTTTGTCTTTAGAACTTGGTGGTACCACTTTTTGATTTATTGAAGAAAATTATCCGCATACTATTATGGAATTGTTTTGATGTGTTATGAACTCATTTCGAAGTTAATGAAATCCATGAAATTTTGATAATTAGAAGTTTTTGATCACTCTATCCCGAGGAAGAGCAAGGGCCCACTCGACCAAGGAGATACGAGGTTACTTTGAGTTCATGCATACAGTCCTTCGATTAGTTTTACTGCAATTATCATTTGATGAGTTTTACATGCATGCTTTGATTAACTATATCTACTTTCTCCGTTACCACTTTCACTTAGAATAGATTCTTTTGTTATGTAAATCTAGTTCATGAATAGTCTTGCTTTCTACTAAAAATTCCTGTTATTCAGTTGTGATTTAATTTGTTAAGAATAAGTGTGTGCATATTTTATTTTATAGTAGAAGATTAGTTGCTGAAATTCCTTTCATTGCAAATATTTGAATTCCATAGACTTGTATTTAATTTTCGTATATTTTAACTGCACTTCCGTAGAATAGTCACTAAAACTATGCAACCCCCCAATGGACTCAATGTATAACTGGTTCTCCTAGACTCCATTGCATATTGCCTAGGACACAACCCTGGTTTAGAATGACATTGACAAAGATTATGTCAGTTAAATGATTGGAAGAATACAATGACTCATCATTTTTGGCACCGTTACTAGGGACATAACCATAAGCTCCATTATTTTATTCCATATGCTATGGGTGTTAATGGAGTTCATATAAGAAACCAGTAGTTCTCTCGGACCTCGATTTAAACCAACTAACCTGGATGCATAGGTCATGAGATAACCAAGGGAGATTTATAGCACGCAATATTCAACAAATCTCTTTAGAAAATTCACAAGAGAGAAACACTGAGAGTGATATAGATTCCAATTCAACACCTAGAACCTTTTTTGAGCACTCTGTATCCTCTTCACATCATTCTGCAATGGGTAATCTTGGGAATGCTGAAGACCAACCTTTAAGATGAACCTTTACATACCCCATTTTCCTCAATGTAGATGAGGATGCACCCATGAAAAAAATCTCACCATCCATCCTCCCCCTCTTTCGAGGAATGACCAAAGAAGACCCTAATCAATTTCTATTTGAATTTAAAATCTTGTGACCGACATATGACTACTGAACTGACAATCGAAAAATCAAACTATTTCCCTCCACTCTAAAAGATTTTGCTATGAGATGGTTTATGGGGTTACCATCTAACTCCACTAATTCCTGGGAAGCCATGGAAACAACCTTGCTAGATAAATACCAAGACTATTGTAGAGGAAGGAATAGGAAGAAAGAGTTCTTCCAAATATGGAAAAAGGAAGATAAGAATCTAGAGGATTATCTAGATAGATTCCTCTTTCTCCATAAATGTAGTGGGTATGAGTTACATGCAGACATCACTAAAATATTATTTCTAAAAGGACTAGATGAGGAAAATGTTGTTGCAAATCAGCAGCACCCCTGGATGCAAATCAAGGTTCTAAATTATGTTTAGAGCATCCAGTGTGATTGCACAACATGGAAACCTCTCTCTAAGTGTGGGACTTGTGAAAATGAGAGAGGAATCTCTAGAATAGAGGCTGGTTCCTCAAACTCCTCTGATTTAGATCTATATTTTGCACAACTACAGAGGTTCTAATCCTAATTCTACCCTAGATTGCAAGGAGACAGGGATAAAAATGCAAAAATGAAACTAAACTAAAGATGGTGATGCACCAAAAGGAGTGGTGAAACATTTTTTGCCATGTAAATAGACACAAATTCATGAAATGCAACAAGGGAAAACATACACAAGCTGATAGATGTATTTAGAGGTCTTAAAATGAAGTAAAACAATACAAACAGAGGACTGAAAGCATTAAAAGATTTTGCACTGTCAATTCCATGTAAAAATCTCTTGCATTCCACCATCAAAGAGGTATAAACCTGTTACAAACTATGAAAAAGGTCTGATTCTTACAACTATCACTTCCTAGAGGTGAAAGAAGAAGTTTGCAATGCTAAAAAGTGTTCAACCATGAAGAAATGAGCCAAATCTGGCTTTTATAGTGCATGGGTCAAGCCCAGGAGAGAGAAAACGTAAAAAATGTGGGAGACCATTCCTCATTGATGGAAAATGCATTAAAACAGCATGGAGGACCTTACAAACCCATACCCTATCATTTTTGACCATATTAGAGAATAATGCGACCCATTCTGTATTAAATTTGGTTGTTGAAATGTCATTTCTGGCCATGGACACGTACCAGAACTGTTTTTGAATTTTCTCTCTCTAAAATTATACAAAATTATAAATTGACCATGAAAAAATGTAGATAATTTTAACAGCTTTCCAATGATATAAAGAACAGAAAAATCTGAGCTCTGGATCAAAAGATATGATCGTTTGAAGATTTAGGGCAAAAACGGCCCAAAAACGGATCGGCGGGAAATTTTTTCAAATTTTACCTCTTTTTTGTCTTTGGAAAAATTTTCAAAAAATCCCCGTGCTCCACTGGTCAGATGCCACGTGGCAGATTCCTATTGGCTATGGGCCTCAATTGGGAAAATTTTCCACAAAAACTCCACCGAGCCATAACTTGAAAAATATAAGGAGTTAGGAGGCAAACTTTACCTTTCTAGAAGGCTGAGAGAGAGCTCTATCTGATGGTGCCATTTCTAGAAAGCCTTGATTGCCTTAAAATAAAAAAATGTGGACTGAGGCACAAGAGAGGTAAGAACACAAGGAGTTAGCCACAGAAAATGAGCTGGGGCACATTTTGGATAACAATTTTGGCGACTCAGAGGGGTCATCTACCTGCTAGATGAAAGTACCAGTAGCTTGAAGTAGTCCATTGGGCATGGAGCCATCAAATATTCTGTTTAGAACCCCAACTGACTTAGAATGTGCAAGGAGGAAGATGGAATATCACATGATGGAAGCAAGGATTGCAAAACATCTCTAGGGACAACAAGCTGTGCCAAAGCACTTAGGGAAAGCAAAACTAACCTACAACAAAACAATGTGCAAAGCACTTGGAGGAATGAAAATCTAATCTAATATTTACAAGGTGGTAAATTTCCCTCTAGAAGCAATGCTTGAGATAGATTCCATTGACTAGAATCTGTAGTTATTCAGCATCCAATGAGGCCAATTGGAAAGCATTGATGTTCTTGCACTTCGTGACCATGTATGGGCCACTCCAAATGGCATCAAATTTTGAATGCCTTCCTGGTTTTGCTCTATCCACATCCCATTTCAACACTAGATCTCCAACCTGAAAAGATCTATCCTTGGCCTTCCTATCAAAGGTCTTTTTGATCAAAGCTTGATCCTTTTCCATTACTTGGGATGCCTGATTTCTGACCTCCTGCAGCTCCATCAACTCTGCATATCTCACCTCCATGGGCTCAAACTCTAGCAACTCTAATTGCTTCATGAGTTCCAATGTTGGCAACTCAAGTGACATGGGCAAGATTGCCTCTCTTCCATAGATAATTTTGAATGGAGAGTTACCTGTGGATCTCTTGGGAGTTATCCTATCAACCCATAAGGCTGATTTCAATTTGGTATGCAAAGACCTATGATTCTCATCAAGAGTCCTCCTAATGATCCTCAACAAGTTCTTGTTTGTAGACTTGGCCTGGCCATTACCTTGAGGGTAATAGTTTGATGAAGTGCTTAGGTAGATCCCGTTCTTGATAGCCCACTCAGTCACCTTAGATCTAATGAATGCCAATGCATTATCTGAGATTATTGTAGCAAGTATACCAAATCTGGTCACTATCCCCTCATAAAAGTCTAAGATGCTGGACTCATTTGCTTCTTTGAGTGCTACTGCTTCAGTCCATTTGGTGAAGTAGTCTGTGGTTGTCAAAATCCATTTGTGCCCTTGACTTGAATTGGGATTAATGACTCCAATGAAGTCCAAACCCCATTACATGAATGGCTGGTCGACTGAGATTGGATGTAATGGAAGGGCAGCAAGTCTCTCTTTTCCTATGAAGAATGAACAATTCTTACACCTCTTAATCCATGCATAGCAATCACTAAAAATTTTAGGCCAATAATAACCAGCCTTCATGATTTTTAGAGCTATCACTCTTGGTGCAAAATGACCACCAGCTGGTCCACCATGGAACTCTTCCAACACCCTATGAATCTGATTTGTGCTAATGCATCTCAGCAGCACTCTATTCACATCTTTCTTGAACAAAACTCCATCAACAATGGCATATGGGATAGCCTGCAATCTGAAGTGTCTTCTTTGGGTCTTGTTCATCTCTGGGGGGCATAGGCCTGTGCTTAGGAAGTGTATAATACCTTGGGTCTAGGAAGGAGTGGGGGCAACATTGTCTTCTTCTTGATTGCCACTTGGCTCATGGCTGTCCTGGACTGTCAAAACAACCTCTTCTTCATTGCATACTTCTTTTTGCTTCCCCAAAACCAGCTGCTCACACAATCCTTTTCCTCTTACCAGCTTGGTGATTTTGATCTCAATGTCATACTCCATGACACGGGTGATCCAACCTGCCCTTTTCTCGTTCAAATCTTTGTTGAGGAGGAAGTCCTTAACCCCAGCATGTGAGACCAACAACTGGACCTTGTTGTTCAAGACTAAATGCTTGAATTTCTTCAAGCTTCTGATTACTACCAGCACATGCTTCTCAATAAAAGAGTACTTCACCTCATAGTCATCTAGGCTCTGGCTAAAGAAGGTAATTGGCTGCTCATCATTATCCTTGTTCTACTGTACTAAAACGGTAGAAATAGTGTCATTACCTCCAAATGCATAGATGATGAAATCCTTGGAGAAGTCCGGGTTGATGAGAGTTGGTGCTTGAGAAATGGCTTCTTTGATTGCTTCAAAACTCTCCTTGCCTTCTGTTGTCCAGTTGAAAGCCATGCTCTTCTTTAACATTTTGGTGATGGGCTTGACAAGGGCTACAAAATCTGGGACAAACCTCCAAACAAAGTTTATCCTCCCTAAGAAAATCTGAAGGGATTTCTTGTGGCTTGGAAATGGTAGTGCTCTTATGGCTTCGACTCTCTCTGGATCAATTGCTAATCCTTCTTTGGAGACAATATGGCCAAGGAGCTTTCCTTCATGTGCAAGAAAGATACACTTCTTAGGATTCAAAGACACTCCAAATTTCCTACACCTCGTGAAAATTTGTCTCAAATGAGAGAGGTGGTTTGCTGCATTTTTGGAAAAAACAGTGATATCATCAAGGTAAATCAGCACCACGTTGTTAATCAAACCTTTGAACACCATGTCCATTGCTCTTTAGAAGGTAGCACCAGCGTTGGACAGCCCAAATGGCATCTTCCTGTATGTAAAAGTCCCCCATTTGGTTGTGAAGGCTATCTTGAACTGGTCTTCTTCCTTCACCATAATCTGATTGTAGCCGGAGTAGCCATCAAGTAGTGAAAACCTCTCAGAGCCAGCCACAACTTGCAAGATTTTCTCCATGGAAGGGAGTGGGTAATGGTCCTTGAGAGATGCTCTATTTAAGTCTTTGAAATCAACACACAATCTGATCTCTCCACTCTTCTTTCTGACTGGAATCAAGTTGGAAACCCAACTAGAATGCTTGATTGGGAATATGATTCTTGACTCAATCAGCTTGTCCAATTCTTTCCTCATGAGAGGCTCCATGTGTGGATTGACTGGTCTTTGTTTCTACCTGACAGGCTTAGTATTTGGATCCAATTCAATGGTATGCTGAGCTAAGTTGGGATTGAAACCTTTCAAATCTTCATAGCTCCAAGAAAACACGTCAGGGAACTCTTGACATAGCTGTATGAACTCATACCTTTCTTGTTCAGTTGTCATCTTTCCAATTTGCAATGGTTTGTTCTCTTCTACCAAGATGGATACTGAATCCTCTCTCTTGACCTGAATGTTTGCTTTCTCCTTTCTAAACTGATCATTGGGATTAAAAATGGACTCCAAAGTGATAAGTCCCTTAGGAAGCTTGTTAGTTCTCAGCTGTACCACCTGGTCACCATACTGTTGTTCCAAATTTTCTTGATTCTTAGCTAAGAACTCAGCTTCTTCTTGCAAGAAATGGATGATTTGCTGGTCATTCTCAAACACTTGCCAACTGATATTGTTATCTAGCACCGAAGGCCTCACAATCACATGGATGTTTGGCTATACCTTGTCTTTTTGAATGCTTTCCACAATGTCAAAGGCTGCCCCTACTACTGCAAGCTTGTCAGTAGCTTGATTCTCTTTCCTAGGAATGGATTTGATGCCAAAACCCTCAAAATCTTCCATGAGGTCCCACACCCTATTCTTGTAGCACCTGAGTAGATCATTCTTGGTAGCATGCTGTCCCTTGACCTGATTTACAATCAATTCACTATCACCAAAGACTTGCAAGTTCTTTATTTTCTTCTTGATTGCCCAATGCATCCCTTGCACCAAGACTTCATATTCAGCAGTGTTATTGGAGCATGCAAGCTGAAATCTAAAAGCTGAGTAGTACCTTACTCCTTGAGGTGAAACAAGCATGGCTCCACCTCTTGCACCTTGTCTACTCCTTGATCCATCAAAAAACATCTGTCATACCTCATTGTCATCTTCATGGTTTGGTTTGGTGATGCTAGGAATAGGCTGATTTTCTTCGTGTATGCAATAGACCCCTAGCTCATATTCTTCCACTTCTTGATAAGGATCAAAAGCATGTACCTTGTTTTCCCATTCCTCAAGAGTTAGATCTAGGATGCTTCTAACCTTGGTTTCAGCTTCATCGGTGCTTGGGTGGTCTTCTTGATCAAATGCTGAATAATTGGCGTTGATCTAACTTGGAGTGTAAGGCTCAATGTGGAAGTTTGCAATAGGTTCAGACCTGATTGTAGCCTTAGTTCCATACCTCGTTATGAACAACATGTGTGACCAATCAGAAGATAAATATCCCCCAATCTTGGCTATGAAGTCCCTTGACAAGCATAGGGCAAAGAACGGTGGAAGGTCTATGACTGATACATCTTGTAAAACAACAACATTTGTACATGCATGCAAGGTAAGACTCAAGTTTTTAATCACTCCAACTGTTGCTACTGCTGTCCCATCTAGCTGCACTACCCCTTTGGATATTGTTTCATACTGGAGCCCTAGCTGATCAGCTATTTGTTTAGGCATCACTGCGCTACTTGCCCCGGAATCTATCATGCAATTGTGCACTAACTGATTTCCAATGATTAATGAAACATAGAAAGGAGGGGGCTTCAACATTTTACCTTGTTGTCCTCCATGATTCCCCTCAGGCTGGGCAACATTTGTGAGCACTTTCTCTTGCATCTGAACTTGCTGATTCGAAGTTGGCCAGTCCTTCATGGTAGCTTGTAGCAAATCTCTTTGGCCCGGGATAGATAGGGATTCCAACATTGATATATTAACATTTGTCTTCTTCATCTGATCAATGATACTGAATGGTGATGAAGGATCTCTTTTCTGTCCCTTTGCTTGTACATTCACTCCTTGCATGTGGGCAGCAATAACTGGTATTTGAGTTGGTCTAGGAGCTATTCTTGGCTGTCCTTTTGCATTTACAACTAGATTTTGTTTTCCAACCATTTTTGGAGCCATAGAGGGTTGGAGATTAGTTGGAGCTAATGGCTGTTATTCACCCAAATTCCTTCTTTTTGACCTTGTGTTGGCTGCCACACCTTGAGAGACTGTTTGATTCATGCCAAAAAAATCCTCTACTTGCTAATTTACCAATGTGGTGTCATTTGGAGCTGATTGCTGTTGGAATGTTTCTTATTGTTGGTTGTTTCCTTAACTTCCCTCACCCTCCATGCCAGTAGTTGTCACCATTAATGCTTGATTCAAAGCACCATTGAAGCACATGGATTGGTTATGAGGTTCATTACATGGAAAGCACCAATCATACTCCTGAGCAATGTTGTTTTGTGTTGGCACTAATGCCTTAGAGGAAGATATGGCATTTGGATTATAGGGCTGAAATGGTCTATTAGCAGGAGGCCTTGTTTGATTTATATTTGCAGTTGGATTAGGAGGTCTTTGTGGTTGGTATGGCTGCCTGTTGGGTTGAGCTTGGGGCTAGTAAGAAGGTCTAAAACATTGGGCTTGCTGCCTCTTGAGAGTGACTAGCTCATTGCCTAGGTTTTGCAATTACTTCATGACTTCTTGAAGCTCATTTGGGGCACTTGGAGATGAAGTAGAAGCTTCATTTGAACTCTGATTTCTAGGAGTGGGAGAAGGAGCCAAATTAGGTGCTTGATTGGTGTTTGGACTCTCTAAACTTGGAAACAATGGCATGGGAGGTCTAGGGGCTAGTTTGCTAGCTTGGATCAAACAATTTTCAGCCCTAATGGCAATGCTATAAGCCATAGGGATAGTTATGCCTCCCATGGACTAAATCAACATAGAAATATCAGAATTTAGAGCTTTGAGATAATAGAGAAAAGCACCTTTTTCTATTGGCCTGACTTCCACTGGAATTCTCTCCCAAGTCTTTTGAAATCTGAAGTTGAAATCGGTCAGCTGCTCATTGGGAGCTCTCTTGATGGTTGTCAGCTGATCCAAAAGAGACAAGTTGTCTCCCTTCTCTCCAAATTTCTCATGAAGTGCTATACACAGCTGATTCCAATTTGTGATTGAACCAGCTCCAAGGCTTCTAAACCATTGCAATGCTTTCCCCTTGAATGAAGATGCCAGCAACTTGACAGCCACTTGCATCTCATTGATTTCATGAATTGCACAAAGGTTGGAAATGTCTTTAACATGATCACCTGGAGTAGTCTGATTCTCTCCAGTGAAGTATGGAATGTTCTTCAAGGTTGCAATTAGAATTGGATGTTGTGCATTGAGAGAAAATGGGCTGCTGCCAGTGAAATTGACATAGGGGTTGTTTTGTGCCATTCTAATTGGCCTTAGAACCCTTGTTGATTGAATGAAAGGCCTACCAGGTGGAGGAGTTGAGAGAGTTCTGTTTGGTGGAGATGGAGACCTTTGGATTCTCCTCCCACTTTGCCTTACTCTTGGAGATAACTGCAGATATTCAAATAGCACCTCTTCTTCTCTAGGTCTTGACCTTGTAGTGATTCTTATCATGAGTTTTCAGGCCTGCACGGTTGAAACCAGTTGATTCTTCCACTTTGGAGTCACCAGATATGCAAATTATAGCTCTTTTCAAGCAAGAAAATTACAGCAGATGCACATCAACTTTGCTGCAACAAAAATGAGACCTCTAAGGTCCCACTGGGCGTGCCAAAACTGTTGTTACAAATCAGTAGCACCCTTGGATGCAAATCAAGGTTCTAAATGATGTTTAGAGCATCCAGTGTGATTGCACAACATGGAAACCTCTCTCTAAGGGTGGGAATTGTGAAAATGAGAGAGGAATCTCCAGAATAGATGTTGGTTCTTCAAACTCCTCTGATTTAGATCTATATTTTTCACAACTATAGAGGTTCTAATCCTAATTCTACCCTAGATTGCAAGGAGACAGGGATAAAAATGCAAAAATGAAACTAAGCTAAAGATGGTGATGCACCAAAAGGAGTGGTGAAACATTTTTTGCCATGTAAATAGACACAAATTCATGAAATGCAACAACGGAAAACATACACAAGCTGATAGATGTATTTAGAGGTCTTAAAATGAAGTAAAACAATACAAACAGAGGACTGAAAGCATTAACAGATTTTACACTGTCAATTCCATGTAAAAATCTCTTGCATTCCACCATCAAAGAGGTATAAACCTATTACAAACTATGAAAAAGGTCTGATTCTTACAACTATCACTTGCTAGAGGTGAAATAAGAAGTTTACAATGCCAAAAAGTGTTCAACCATGAAGAAATGAACCAAATCTAGCTTTTACAGTGCATGGGTCGAGCCCAGGAGAGAGAAAATGTAAAAAACATGGGAGCCCATTCCTCATTGATGGAAAATGCATTAAAACAGCATGGAGGACCTTACAAACCCATACCCTATCATTTTTTACCATATTGGAGAAGAATGCGACCCATTCTGTATTAAATTTGGTTGTTGAAATGTCATTTCTGGCCATGGACACGTACCAGAACTGTTTTTGAATTTTCTCTCTCCAAACTAAACCAAAATTAGAAATTTACCATGGAAACATGTAGAGAATTTTAACATCTTTCCAATGATATATAGAACGTGAAAATCCAAGCTCTGGATCAAAAGATATGATCGTTTGAAGATTTACGGCAAAAACGGCCCAAAAATGGATCAACGGGAAAAAATTTTAAATTTTACCTCTTTTTTGTCTTTGGAAATTTTTTTAAAAATTCCCCACACTCTGCTGGTCGGATGCCACATGGCAGCTTCCTATTGGCTGCGGGCCTCAAATGGGAAAATTTTCCACAAAAACTCCGCCGAGCCATAACTTGAAAAATATAAGGAGTTAGGAGGCAAACTTTACCTTTCTAGAAAGCTGAGAGAGAGCTCTATTTGATGGTTCCATTTCTAGATAGCCTTGAGTGCCTTAAAATAAAAAAATGTGGATTGAGGTAGAAGAGAGGCAAGAACACAAGGAGTTAGCCACAAAAAATGAGCCGGGGCACATTTTGGATAACAGAAACCAAGGATTCTCTCTATCTAATGGGAGGTGGAGACATGCATAAGCTCACCATGGAAAAAATGACTAAGCTATGTATAAGATATTCTAGAACACATGGAGGAATATGAAGGAAATGAACATCCAAGTCTTTGGGTACCTCTGAACTTCTAGAAGAAATGGCCAACATGAAAAAAAACATTCTGCTGCAATTAACATCCACCATAGATGGACTCAAGGTAAAAGCCACCCCTGCTAAATAACCATTAGACATGTATTGCCCTAAATGTTGGAAGAGACACCCCTTGAGAGAATTTCCTTTGGATGTCACAGATATGTGCTTAATCTATGAAGTTACTGACCATGACACTAAGCATTACACACTTCTACCACAGTTGAAGGATGGTTTGAATGCCATCTCTCAAACAAGTGTTGAATTAAATTTTGTCCAAAGACCAAACAATCAGGGTGGGTTCCCATCTAGACCAACTCAAAATCCCTGGAGAATGCCATGGCCAAATCAAGCCTCTCAGTTTTCTTAGGGATTTCAACCTGAGTGGGAAAACTCAAACTGGATGAATTATCCATATCCACCACCTTGGAAAAATCCCTACACTCAGTCGGGTTGGGATCCAGCACCCATAGCCAATCCTTGGCACAATCAGCAGTGGGGTCCTCAAATTTTTTTTCACCAAAATCAATCCTGGGCACCACCAAAAAACAGTAATCAACAACGTAGGTCCCAATAGCCACAACAAGATTTAATGCCTCCACCTCAAGCCTACCAAAATCAAGGACAAGTAACACAAACAAAACTTCCAGCTCAACTAGTATCCAATCCTAAAAATCAACAAACAACTTTTATTGATGACACAGACATAGGTAACACCATGCAGGTTAACACTATTGGTAATTCACAATTATGATTTGGCAAAATATTGAACCCTCCTGTTGTTATCACAGAACTACCTGATGATGCTGATAAGGAAGAAAAACTTGAGGGTAGCACTGGTTCTTCACCAATGCTAGATAAACAGGATGATCAAATACCAAAACAGACTACAACCCCTTTTCCTGAGCGATTACAGGACACTCAAACTGCGGATGAAACAAAACTAGTTCAAGAATTGAAAAAAGTACATATTGAGGTTCCACTACTACGTGTAATAAGGGACATCCTTGAACTAAACCAAACCATTAGAAATGAATGTATAAAGACACCAGGAAGAAAAAATAAATACCCAAAGACTATTAGAGTCGAAGGGAATTTAGCTGATTTAGTTGCTGGCACCCTTATCTCACCAAAATATGGGGATCCTGGGAGCCCTATCATTACTGTTTATATAAACAACCAGTCAATATCTAATGTTTTGGTGGATCTTGGTGCTGCTATTAATGTCATCACAACAAAAATGTTTAACCTACTATCCTTGATAGGATTTTAACCAACCAACATTGTTCTATAGTTAACAGATCAATCCATTGCTATACCTGATGGTGTGGTTGAAAATATAATGGTCACTGTTGAGTCATGGGAGTACCCAGTTGATTTCATGGTTTTGCAGCCTAAAGCTCATAATTTGTGATATCCATTCATCTTGGGAATACCTTGGTTAGCTACGGTTGCTGCTTACATTGACTGTAGGTCAGACAACATGACAATTCTAAATGGGTATAAATCCAAACACATTACATTATATCCTCCTGCCCAACCTTATACGAACAATTGTGACCAGGTATGGATGGATTCTTTAGATGCTAACTATTTGAGTTCTTCTTTTCTAGCCACCATTATAGTACAAAATCATATGATGAAAGCTACAGAGTCATATGCGTTGACTGATTCTAAGGACACTGCAACTACATAAATCAACACTACTGCTACGAAATTTAGAATACCGGCATTAGACATTACCTCTGCTGAGTCTGGTAGGAAACTCTATGCTTATAATTATGATCATTTAGTTCTTGATTTCTATTGTCCTTTAACCAAGGTTTTGTCTTTTGATAACATATCCATCCTAGATATGCTTCAGCCCCATGTTTACCCATTGAATTATTTTATCACTAGTACAGAGCTTGCTCTTGTAAATGATACTAATTAGGTGCTTGTCAGTATGGGTAGAGAGCTGACTATAGGAAGCAACTTGGAGGTCAATCAAGAAGCTAGGGTGCTTGAGGTTCTGAAGAAACATTCTCATGCTTTTTCTTGGGATTACAATGATATGAAAGGAATTCATCCTAGCATCTATACACATCATATTTACACCGATCATGTCAAACCTATAAGGTAGCCGCAACAAAGAATCAATCTAGCATTGAGAGACATAGTCAAAACTGAGATCGAAAAGCTCCTAAAGGTAGGTTTCATCTATAATATATCTGATAGTCAGTGGGTTTCCTCATTAGTTATTTTTCCCAAGAAGAATGGTAAGTGGCGAATATGTGTTGATTATAGGGAACTTAACAAAGCCACCAAGAAATATTATTTTCCCCTACCTTTCATTGACCAAGTCCTAGACAATTTGGCTGGTAAGAAATATTTCTCTTTCTTAGATGGGTTTAGTGGGTATAATCAAATTAGTATTGCCCCTACTGATCAGGATAAGACTAATTTTACATGCCCTTGGGGTACATTTACTTACAGAGTCTTACATTTTGGGATTTGTAATGCCCCTGCTACATTTCAGTGGGCAGTCTTGGCCATCTTTGTAGATCTTCCTAACGACTGTGTTGAGGTTTACATGGCTGATTTCACTATCCATGGATCCACTTTTGAAGAATATTTGAATAATCTTGAGAAATTACTCAGTTGATGTGAACAACACCAACTATCTCTAAGTCATGAAAAATGTCTAATGATGGTTGATCAAGGAATTGTCTTAGGTCACCATGTTTCAGCCCAAGGTATACAGGTGGATCCCAAAAAGATATCAATCATCACCCAATTACCTAAACCAGCTAATCAGACTGACATTAAAATTTTCCTTGGCCATGTAGGTTATTACCGCCAATTCATAAAAGATTTTAGCAAAATTGCTTCCGCAATGTTTTCATTGCTAACCAAAGATTGTGTTTTTGAATGGTCTTCTCAGTGTCAACAGGCATTTGATTCTATCAAAGAAAAATTGACAACAACCCTTGTCTTATGTGGCCCTAACTGGGGAAAACCTTTCCATATCCACACTGATGCTTCTAATACAGCCATGGTCGTTGTCCTTGGACAAAAAGACTCATAAGATCATATGTATGCAATTTATTTTATTAGCAAAAATATGATTCCTACGGAAAAGAATTACAGTATGGAAAAAGATTTTTTGGCTGTTGTATATGATTTGAATAAATTTCACCATTATATCACTAGATATAAAAATTTTGTTTACACTGACCACTCTGTCATTCAATAGTTGATGAATAAACCAGTGGTTGGTGGAAGGCTCATTCACTGGTTACTCTTGTTGCAAGAATTCAATCTCACTATTATAGATAAGCCTAGAAAATCTAACATTGTTGTTGAATTTCTTTCTAGAATAAATGTTTCAGGTGATGACGAAGCAGTCCAAGACCAATTTCCCAATGAACACTTGTTTGCTATCTCTACTAAGTCTCCCTAGTTTGCTGATCTCGCGAATTATTTAACAACAAGGAAGTTTCCTACCTATTTTACTCATAAGGAAATAAGGCAATTGGTTAGAAATAGTGCAACATATAAATGGTGTAATAGATTCTTATTTAAATGTTTTCCTGACATGGTTCTTCACAGGTGTGTTCAAGAGGATGAGGTACATGACATACTGTGAGCATGTCATGATGAGCTAGGGGGTAGACATTATTCAGTGAAACAAACAATCCACAAGATCCTTAAAGCAGGGTACTATTGGCCTTCCCTCCATAAGACTATCAAAAATTATGTGTGGTAGTGTGATGCATGCCAACAAATGGGAAAACATACACTTTATATGGAAATGCCTCTGAACCCTCAGTTGGTTCTAGGACCATTTGAGAAATGGGGTATTGATTTTGTTGGACCATTTGATCCTCCATCTTTTGGGAAGGAGTATCTCTTGGTATGCACAGACTATGTCACCAAATGGGCTGAAGTTCAAGCATTGGCATCTGCCAATGAAGATGTTGTTTCTGATTTTCTCTACAACTGGATATTGCTATGATTTGGAGCACCAAGGGCCATTGTATATGATCAAGGTTTTCAATTTGTTTCAAATATGATTGAAGATTTATTAGGAATCTATAGAATCTGGCACCAGAAATCATCACCATATCACCCCCAATCCAATGGGCAAGTGGAGGTAACCAATCGAGAACTCAAGAATATTCTAACTAAGGAGGTCAATGCTAATAGAAATAATTGGGTACCAAAGCTTCTTGAGGTCGTCTGGGCCTACAACATGACCTGGAAAACAACTACTAGTTTCTCTCCCTATGAGTTGGTCTTTGGGAAGAAGCCACTATTACTTGCTAAGTTCAAGTTGCGCACCTGGCGAACAATGTTGGAAGTTGGGATCAATTTGGATGAAGCACATCATGAACAAGTGTTGCAGTTGAATGAATTAGATGAAATGTGGATGGAGGCACAACAACAAACTAAAATTCTACAGTATTAATGGAAAACTTGGCATGATGCTCACATCAAAAAAAGGATATTTCATGAAGGATAGTGGGTTTTACTCTTTGATTCCTACTATCAGCAGTTTAAAGGCAAGTTACGTACACGTTGGTTAGGTCCCTATCAGGTAAATCAAGTGTTTGATAATGGCTTTGTTTGATTGATACTGATTAATGGAGACAAATGGACTCTTTTGGTAAATTGGCATAGGCTCTGAGTTTATCACCAACCGCTGGATAAGAAGACTTTCACCGATGACATTATGTTATGAACAGACATGCATGCTGAGGAGGATCTTTTCCTCTCAAGTATGGAGTAATCAATCTCTTGCAAATTCAATAAAGGAAGATGATCCTTCATTCGATCTTCTTCCCTTAGTTAGCATTTTTTATTGTAATTTCCAATAAATGCAAGAATTTTCATTATTTCTATTACCACTAATCATGTTTCATCCCAAATTATAGGGCGTAGGAATCTACAGATATCAATTGACTAAATGTGGCATGGGTAAGTGAATTTTAACTTGCTAATGATATTTCTATGCAAAACATTTCCCCATGTATTCATTTTTCATTATGATGCCATCATAAAATGATTGTTATGGTCATTTTGGATCTCTTTCCAAATCTGGCTCTATGAATGATGCCGTAAAAGGAGTAATGGCTCATAAATCACCACATGCCTTGATGTGTCGCACTCTCTAACGTCAGAATAATTGGCACTTTCTCCTCAACCATGGGATATGTGCCACCGCAAAAATCTTAATCTCACACAGGTGTCCAGTCTCATCACTATTTTTTCATTGTCACCTTCACTTGATGTTGCACTACCAAGGAATATGGTGTCATTTGAAATTTAATGCTTCTAAAACTACTTCTTCCCATTTTGGTATGTACATGAATCATGACTACTTTATTAGACACTAGACGGGTAGTGGAAGAGATGCTCTACTCTAGTTTATTTGCTACCATGTATTTCTCACTTTTTGGCTCAGCATGGGACCATGAAAGACATCAGAACCTACTTCACTTGACGCTTTGCTCTGGAATGCCGCCCTTTCATAGGTATTTCATGATTTTGGATGTTTGGATTTCATTTAGAAATTTGAAGGTTTTGATGAGGGAATTGTGGAAGAGTTCTTGAATAATTTTGAGTCCACCTACTCGCAAGTTGGTGGACGAAGAGTTGAAATTACTAGTCAGGTCATTTCTGACCTGTTTGACTTGCCAAACTTTGGTTTAAAGGTTATGATGAATGCCCCTTTGTAAATTCTGATTTCTCAGTTCCATGACAAAGGAGATACACTCCCAGAGGTCATCCTGACTCCATTGGGTGTCTAGAAGGGTGTTAAATGGACAAGTTTACCTTGAATTTGGGGTGAGATTATGAAATGGGTCAACTGGTATTTCATATACGACGGTAAGGCCTCTGTTCTGGGTGGTGATGCACTCAAAATACTCATTCACCTTAAAAAGGGACATGTCAACTAGGCCCTTTAGGTAAATCTTCCAGAGTACCTCACAGACTCCATCATTAAAGTATGCCAGAAACACCCGTCCAGTGGAGGCAAGTCTATGATTAAGCACTTGGGGTTGATTCATCTATTGTGTTCACACCAAGTCTTCTTTCGACCAAAGTAGAGGCTCAAGGGACGTGTTGGTGGTGAAGGGTCTAGACCAAAGAAATTAAAATCTAGTCTCTCTTCTACACCTTGGTCTACCCTTGCATCGGGCCCTTGCCCTTCACATAGCCAAGCAGAGGTAGCTGATGTTTTTGAGCATGCCGACATAGTTGGTACTCCTGAGGGACCATCCTTATCCATTTATGATTCAAAAGGCAAGTGTCCTATGACCCCATCTTCCTCCAAGCAACTATGGTCTTGGTGGCTTAGCTCATTTTTACAGATAGGCAGTTTCCAATCGGAGTCCTTGCCTGATGATACCACCCATATTCAAGAGGAACTACATACAGAGGATGAGCCAGCCACTCCATCATCTACTGTTCTGTCATCTCCAGAAATTCACACTGTAACTCCTAAAATTCTTGACACCCAAGTGGTGCCTTCTCACAACTATCTAGAGGAAACCGCATTGCTAAAATCTTACTTACAAGGTATGGAAGAAACCAACCTTTTATTACAAGCTGAATTTACACAAAATACAGTAGAAAATTTTTAGGAGATTGCAGCCCTACTGCTTGAAGTAAGTTGTTTAAAGTGACAATGTGATAAGAGTCTAACCCTCTTGAATAGTTTCCAATAGTTGTCCCTTTAGGAAAGGGAATTGCGGAAGGAAAATCAAAAATTAAAACAAGAAAAAGAATCTATAGAAGAGGAAAAACAAAAAGTAACATCTATCTTAGACTTTGTCTGTCCTTTGGCCATCAAACTACTATCCTGTAGGAAACCCTCCTTAGTCTACAACATGTATGTCCAAGAACAATTTTATTCTTGGCATTTATTTCAATTGTGTTCTCAAGCCCCTAACAAAATTCTTGATGGCCCTAGTTTTTTATCAGTTTACAAGTGCAGTACTCCGGAAATTCAAAATTTGCTCTGTGAATTTTATCTACATAACATGATAGTGACCAATGTCCCTGATTTCTTGATGAACATATTTGTGGGTGGTTTTTGAATTAAAGCCTTTCAGTCTATATTGTGGAATCAAATAATTTGGAGGTAGCAAATAGATAGTTTCAATAACACTGCTCAGTCCACTGGATTTCACATTCACCCAACTCATCATATAGATGTCGCCCTATAGAAACAATTTCGATCATTTTACTATCAGGCAGAGGTTGGGGTGAATACTTCAAAAAAAAAATTAGTGTGTTATTGATTTTGAAAATTATATTTAGGAGAATTTTGGGGCTCCTTGGCAAGCTTGTGATAGGAGATGGGATACTTTAAGCATGCCTTTGAAATGTAGGAAGGTTCTCTCTCCCTAGAATTTGAGCTGGAGTATGCGTAGGGGTGATGCCCTCATCACCATTATCAAACAAACTATAGAGAAAACTAGCCAAAAATACACTGATGAATGGGTAGGCCTCCAAGTATGGCCACCACTCCTCTTGAGCCCTCTCACGACCTGGAAGAACAATACAACATAGTCCCATGACAGTTTCACTGCCTGGGTGGAAATTACCTCCAATACTCAAGGCTGCAAGAATACTACAAAGTAATACGTTGATCAATTCGAGGAGTATGACATGGCTGAACAACTTGGAAGGTGAGAAGGGCACAAATGAGTTGCATTGGGACATGCAATAGGTAAAGTCAGGGGGAAAATAATGAGTGCATTTTTTGGCTCATTAATATCATTTCTTCATACCGGAAATACTCTTTGTGATATGACTTATTAGTATATGGGGTTGTTTTGTGTAGTTATATCTTAGTATGTTTGATGCATTTTCCTTGCTATTATTTATGAAAATTGTTTATCACATGAACATCCTACTAACTATCTTTATGAGATCAAATGTGATGATGTGTGTAGGGAATGATGGAAGTTACTGGTGGATAAGAAGCCCAAGTTTGAAGCATGCAGCTGAAGACTGTTTCCATCGAATTGACCTATTAGCTTGGGCTTGATTCTAACGGCCCATAGGAATCTATGAGTTTTAATTGATATTTGATGGAAAGTGTTTAATGCCACTTGATATGGTGGATCTTGTAACCAACATTATCTATATGAAGACTTTGTCTTTAGAACTTGGTGGTACCACTTTTTGATTTATTGAAGAAAATTATCTACATATTGTTCTTGAATTGTTTTGATGTGTTATGAACTCATTTCAAAGTTAATGAAAGCCACGACATTTTGAGAATTAGAATTTTTTTATCACTATATCCTAAGGAAGATCAAGGGCCCACTTGACCAAGGAGATACGAGGTTACTTTGAGTTCATGCATACAGTCCTTTGATTAGTTTTACTGTAATTTTCATTTGATGAGTTTTACATGCATGCTTTGATTAACTATATCTACTTTCTCCATTACCACTTTCACTTAGAATAGATGCTTTTGTTATTCAAATCTAGTTCATGAATAGTCTTTTTTTTTGCTAAAAATTCTAGTTATTCAGTTGTGATTTAATTTGTTAAGAATAAGTGTGTGTGTATTTTAATTTACAGTAAAAGATTAGTTGCTAAAATTCTTTCATTGCAAATATTTGAATTCCGTATACTTTTATTCAATTTCCATAGATTTTAACTGCACTTTCGTAGAATAGTCACTAAAACTAAGCAACCCCCCAACCGACTCACCATATAACTGGTTCTCATAGACTCCATTGCATATTGCCTAGGACATAGCCCTAGTTTAGAATGACACTGACAAAGATTATTTCAGTTAAATGATTGGAGAATACAACAAACCATCACCTATATTATCACACATAAGTATGGGCTTAGAATCTATTATTTGGGTTCCCTTGATGTTCAACTAGAAAAAAAAACCTCTTAATGCATTGCACTTGTGGCCCTTCTACTATTAGCATATCTACCAACATGAACTTAGTCATATCAATGAGATTTATTCCATCATTAACCTATTCTATCTCTCATTGTAATGATTTGGAACTATGTGGTCTATCATCACTATCTCATAGATGACCTTGAATATGGCCACTACAGATCTTCTCATAACATATTCCTTATAGACAAGTTCATCCTTCTTGGTGGGAACCCCACAATCATTAAACCCATATGCTCCTTTATTTACATATCGGAACCATGATAAGGGTCCATAGGTATCACTTGTACGTCTTATCTCCCCTCCCCAACTAGTCTACCTAGCTATTCCCATATCTATAATTAGAAAAAATCCAAAATTTATAGATGATCATATTAAAAGTGAAGCTATCATATTATAAAAATAGAATACTCCCTTAAAGGAAAACTTTTAAAATAAAGCAAATTGTCAAAAGTATAGATTTATCCCTCGAAGGATAGCTATCCTCTATCCTACCATTTAAAGAAAAGTAAAATCCAAAAATTCCAAAGAATAATAAAAATGTAGACCACTCCCTTAAAGGATGGATGCCGTCTTATATTATGGTAGTAAAGGCTTCCCACATTGATCAACCTCTCAGAAAATCAAAAGCAAACACCTTAAGAAAGCTTCCCACATTCATCAACTTTCTCTCTAGAAAACTTCCCACATCGATCAATTTTCCCCATATTTCTTAGAGATGAGGCATATTCCTAGGAACAACCACCTCAAGAGAACATATCCTCCCTCGTACATGTCACATCTAAAATCCTTTTTTGTGTTAACATTAGGTATATAATTTCATCTTCCATATTTTCCATCATGTTTTAAGTATGACTAACTATTGTTAATTATGTGTTAACACTTGCTATAACTGCAAGTGCATTGATTTTTTTGGTTCCTTTTCATGTTTACCTCCAATTCAGTCCAAAAAGCATTGATCCTACATATAATTATTTCTATTACAAATTTTCATTTGTTTCTTTTCATAATTTATTCTTAATTTATGAATTAGATTATTAGGACCCAATTTGACACCATCATCTTGCTCTCCTTTTCCCTTATCTTTCATATGAATCCATAATATCTCATCCATAATATAATAATATCATCCAATTCTATATTTAAATCTCTAAATCATGTCCATTATGTTCTTCACATCACAGTAATATATATCATACCACCTATCATTAACATATATGTTATCATATTATGTTACATCATAATAATATATGCCATATCATTTGTTTTATATCTATGTCCATCACATATTTTTATCATCTATATATGCATCATGCCTAATCCATCATCACACTGTATCACATTTTTACATCCATGTTCTACTCAAATATATAGTTTCGTGTATAATGTCATAAATAGTCACATCCATAATCATGATCTAACATTTAAATTAAACATAAGAATAATTAAATCATCACACAACATAGGATAAACCATGAAAAAATCATATATATATATATATATATATATATATATATCATCAAAAGAGTTTATACATGTGGGGTAATCCTCAATTAGGCTATATCTAGAAAGTATATAAATCAACAATATCTATCATCAAAGTGTATACCTATTACAAGGTGTACTTAAGATTCGACAAATTGAGTGTGAACCCCTACCCTACTAGTGTAAGAGCATGTTGTCTCCCTATCCTCCATCTGGCCCCTCATCTAGACCTCGATCAAGTCAAGAATGAATCATGCTAGCAATTCTCCCTGAAGCTGCATGACATCCTGATCTCCTTGATTTCATCTCTCTAACTAGGTATGTTGCATACCACGACACCTTAGGTAGTCCAAATGCCACTATCTTCTCATAGTAGTGAGCATCCTCACTCAATTCGTGGTACATCTCCATCGATATAGTCCTAGGTGGCACCATCTGACCTAGTCCTTTTTAGGCTCCTTTTTCCCCAGTCTCCAAATCTGCAAGGAATATAGATCTGAGATCTCCATATATCATTTGATACACCTCTCTCTTCCTCTTATATCAATCTCACAGCTACATGGCTAGGTCCTTCACCTGACGTATAACATAATACTCCTAGCACACCCACACTATCTCCTAGTTTGCTGCATATCTCTCCTACCACATTACATCCAAATTATTTTTTAACATAGAAACCTTCATGGCTTCCCTTCAAATTTCACCATCCTCCATCCCAGGTGTTTCCTCCTCCTCTTACAAACCTACCCACACCCTCTCCTCTACTACCCAAGTGACCCACTACTATGTATACCACTCTACACATCCCTCTCCAATTCTCACATCATCATCATGATCCCATAGATCTCCTTCCTAAACTAATGGGCCAACTATCAATAGGATTGGTAGATCACTCTTGGTCTCATCTCATCTTAATATAATCAGTGCTTCGACCATTGTTTGTATCACCCCAAACTACCTTGTGATCCTCAGGAACTGTACCACCTCTATCATCTCAGGCTTATGTCCCTGTATCCACCTCACTCTCCTTATTCCCACTAGTTTTGCATCAACATATGACCATATTGGGAAGTCTCTATAGGGCCTCTAGATGATATAATATATCCCAAATCTCCCTAATATATCCATGTACCAATCCTCACTACACTCACCCCTCACCCCATGCACCTGATCTACATGTTATCTCACGAATCCCACTGCAAGCTGAATATGATCTCTAGTCACCCATGGAAATCTTGGTGGTCTCAATACCACTATGTGATCATATGCACAAGAGTGAAGTAAAAATACCACATCCATCCCAAATCATCATCCTAATAAATACATCCTCATCTCATAATACACCTGTGCTAACAAGGCATCCCCAAATTCAAATATTGTCCCATGCTCTATAATATCTGGGACCAATCCTACTAATGCCCCTAGAAATCAATTTCCCTTGAGTATAACAGTGCATAACATGATATGACCATCATCACTAAATATATCATCTAGCTTCCCAATGTGGCTAACTCATATCTAGTCTCCATATTAAATTCTTATGATGCAAATGTAATTTGCAGGGAATTCACTCTAAATAATCATGCCAATACTTTGAGCATCCTCTTTGTTGGGATAGGTACTATGGGCTCCCTCTAAATTAGTAGCCTTAGTATGTGGTATAAGTCCTCGAGTGTCTCCATCATCTCACCTATCCTGATTCATAATTTATTGGTCCTAGGATCCCATCTCTTCGCCAATGCAATAATCATCCATGTGTCCCTATGGACTCTCTGATAGTGGTGAAAGAATCATAATCCCACTGTATATAATTGATCCCACTCAGCCTGTGTCACATCTGGTTGGATCCACTTTATCATGGTCAAGACCCTCTCTCTTAGGTAAAGTGTTTCTCTAGCATGTAAAACCCACCAAACCAAAAAAATCATCAAAATACATTAATATAAATTCATCATTTCTATCCAAAATCTTTTAGCTCACACCTAGTTGATGTTAACCCACCTCTGGTTGATGTCACTCTACCCTAGGTCAATGCTGACCCATTTTGGTTGACACCATTTTCACCTTTGGTCAATGATGATCCACCTATTTTTTTTTACCAGCCCTTGACACCCATAAAAAATCCATAATAATGACACAAAAATAATAAATAGAATAAAATACATCTAAAAAAAACTAGGGTTACAAACTTACCACTTGATGTGTCCTTTGGTGCTCCCCCCTCTATGGTATCCTTTTTACTCAAATTATAGGCTTTTGTACCACTTTATGCTATCAATCATGAAATTTGCTTATTGTAAATGGCAATATTTGACTTAATTTGGCACTTTTATAGCCGTCCTAATAGCAGTCTGTGTTAACTCACTAGTCACTGCTAACCCCTTTCAAATCATGTCAACTTGTCATGGTCACCATTGACCCAACCAATTAATACAATATCCACCTCTTTTCTTTCGTCTTATTTGTTCTTTCCTTCATAAATTCTCTTTTCTTCCACTTCTTCCTCGTGTGTCACCCATAACACACTGAAAATTTCCTAGCATGGCTTTCATGTTTATCATCATTCAAATTTCCTTACATCTCACCTTCATGGCCACATTTGTATTCCCTATTGGGGCACAATTATTTTTATCCTAATTCATTATTGTTACAATCTATTATTTTCCATCCCACTAGGAAATATGCTTCCTCGATTCCTCATGTATGAAGGATATCACATTTTAACTATCCTCGTATTTGTTTGCATATATCTTGATGTCCACCTTTGACTTGTTGGTCCCACTGCTTAAACATCCATTTGAGTATATTACCATTGGAATCCCTCCATATTGCATTGATTTTTTCTAACCGAAAGGTCCATAGGACATTGCCATCATCTCCATTGAGGTTGTACTTTGTTTCCTACCAAAGTGGTTCCAGAATAACTTCCATATTATACATCTTGTTTATTTCGTTCTCCTCATGGGGCATTGTGTCTTCCCTTATACTTTCTCATCCTTTCCATCCTTTATCCTTTTTTCCCATCATCTATCTCTTTCAAGCTTGTGATCAAATCCTCTACTGGTTGTTGATCCTTAGTTTGAGGGGGAACACCTCATCAATCATCTTTCATCACTTCTTTGTTTTAGTCTCATGACTTTCCCAACGCAAACCACTTGAAAAAAGGGAAAAATGTATACACCAATTTTTTGTATCCCTTTTCCCTCATCTCCCATACCCTCCCCTTCATTGTTATTTCCTAAAAACATACATATCTCCTACTTAAATCCCCCTTTTCCTCCTAAATTCAATTTATCCCTTTAAATTCCCACCCTAATCCCATCCTAGTCATATCCATAATTTATCTTCTCTAAGCATCCATAATCACCATTAATTAATCCCAAATCCCTATCTAACTAATTTATCCTCCCTAAATGTCCCTTTTTTTCTCCCTACACCTTCATTTAATGATTTCACCTCCCCTTTCCCTTTATTTAATAATTTTTACCTCTCACCTACCCTTTTTTCTTCCCTAGGAAACCCTAGATCACATTTACCTCTCAAAACCATAATCCCACTTCATAAGGGCTCTTTGCATCAAGCTCACCAATCTTCCACCACCTAAGTAGATGGACCAAAATAGTAACTAATGATCCATCTAAGTTGACATTGACCCTATAAATATGCCCATACCCATCCTTCTTCAAGGATGCAACTTTGAGAGTTGAAGCTATCTTATGAATTTCATTACAATTCTCTATCTTCCTTGGATCTATAATTACCATCTTGAAGCTACTTTAGATCCCTTTTATTTTTTCCATTGGAGATCTTGGATATTTGAATCTTGTTGAAGTATTTTGGCCATCTCATCATCTTTGCGTCAACTTATTTGCAAGTTATCAGTTGTCTTGAAATCCTAATATTATCCATTTTCACCCCTAAGTGAAAAGGATAACTAGGAGGCGTGGAATCGAGCTCTTTTAAAGACATCAAATGAATTAATCTAAGTTCCAGGTAGTTTCCTATGTTTCAGGGCTGATTCAGTGATTTGGGAAACTCAGGGTCATAAGAGATTATTCTCCTCTTCTAGGTTTCGAAGATTAAGATCTCAGTTGGAAAGAATAAGAAAGCTTTGGTGGGTCCAAATGTAGAAAAAATGGGGAAAAAATTTGCAAAATTGACCCCAAGGGATTTTAAAATACCCTACATATCCCATTGACTCCAAAAAATTATAGGGCATTCATTGAAAATATAGTAAATGCATAAAATGATCTGGAGGAATTTCGAGATTGAGATTTTCCCAAAATATCCCAAAACCATTGTAGGCTTATAGAGCATCTTGAGAAATTTCTCTAGATAGGTGGAACTTAGAAAATGGAGCTCATACCTGAAAGATATCATAGGTCAAAGTTTGGTGTTAAATGTGGTCAAAATAGGTCAACAGTCCATTCTAGATGTGACATGTGGCAAGTTTGGGCAAAATGGTAAAAATGTTAAAATTTTGATTTTACCTCTAGTCTTCGACATACAAGGGAAAAATTGGTGGGCCCCACTATTTTTTGGCTAGGATCCATCAGCTAGGTTCAGCACACTCTTTTATAAGAGGGGTACCTTTACTACCTTTTCATATTATCGATATCATATTTTCGATTATATATGTCTACTATTTTTCTAACTCCTCCAGTATGGGATATTTTTTAGAGAGTTGTATTTGTACATTGCATGATTATAGTATTGTGTTGCATTGGGCCTAGCTCAACATTCATATTACGTAGCTCATGCAAGATATATTTAATTTATTCCTTTAAATTCCCACCCTAATCCCATCCTAGTCATATCCTTAATTTATCTTCTCTAAGCATACCTGATTACCATTAATTAATCCCAAATCCCCATCCAACTCATTTATCTTCCATAAATGACCCTTTTTTCCTCCCTAGACCTTAATTTAATGATTTCACCTTCCTTTTCCTTTATTTAATACTTTCTACCACTCACCTACCCTTTTATCTCCCCTAGGCAACCCTAGCTCACATTTACCTCCCGAAATGATAACCCTACTTCATAAGGGCTCTTTGCATCGAGCTCGACAATCTTGCACCACCCAAGTGGATGGAACTTTGTAGCCACCAATGATCCACTGAGTTGACATAGACCCTATAAATATGCCCATACATATCCTTCTTCCAGGATGCAAATTTGAGAGCTGAAGCTATCTTGTGAATTTCATTATGATTCTTTGTCTTCCTTAGAGTTTTTATTGCCATCTTGAAGCTACTTTGGAGCCCTTAAATTTTTTCCATTAGAGATCTTGGAGAGCTGAAGATTTTTGAAGTATTTTGGCCATCTCATAATTTTTACATCAACTTCTTTGTAGGTTCTCAGTTGTCCTGGAACCTTATTATTATCCATTTTCACCCTCGGGTGAAAAGGATAACTTGGAGGCCTATAATAGAGAAATTTTAAAGACATCAAAGGAATTCATCTAAGTTGCAAGAAATTTCCTATGTTTTGGGGCTGATTCATTATTTTGGGAGACTCGGGGTCATAAGAGAATTTTTTCCTCTTTTAGGTTTCAAAGCTTAAGAGCTCAGTTGGAAAGAAGAAGAAAGCTCCGATGAGCCTACATGTGGAAAAAATGGGAAAAAATTTATAGAATTGGCCCCAAGGAGTTTCAAAATACCCCACATAGCTCATTGAATCTAAAAAATTACAGGGAACTCATTGAAAATCTAAGAAATGCATTAAATGATCTGAATGATTCTATGGATTCATATTTTACAAAAATCTCTCAAAACCATTGCACGCTTGTAGAGTTTCTTGAGATATTTCCATCGACACGTGGAAATTAGAAAACGAAGCTCATACACTAAAGATATCGCAGGTTAAATTTTAGCATTAATTGTGGTCAAAATTGGTCAACAGTCCAATCCAGATGTGACATGTGGCAAGTTCGGGAAAAATGGTACAAAGGTTAAATTTTATTTTTTAACCTCCAATATTTATCATACAAGGGAAAAATTGGTGGACCCCACTATTTGTTGGCTAAGGTTGCTAAGCCAAGTTAAACACACTCTTTTTTAGGAGGGGTACCTTTGTCACATTTTTATATTATCAATATCATATTTTCAATTATATGTTTCTATTATTTTACTAACTCCTCCATTATGGGATAGTGTTTGGAGAGTTTTGTTTTTGCATTACTGGATTATAGTATTGCATTGCATTGGGCCTAGCTTGGAATCATATTATACAACTTAGGAAAGATATATTTATAGCTCATTGGGGTGATCAAATCCCCACCAAGTTGATCTTATTATCCTCAATGGTCAAGCTTATCACATCTGCATCATATGGATCTAACTCTTTATACTTTGGAGAGCCCAAATTAGCGGGTAAAAATTACATTTACACCCACTCAACTCAGGATGAATACATATTATATGGTGGGAAAATAGATATATCTAATAACATTGGTGGATCCACATAGACCAAATTGGATTATCCATTCAACACATAGTCACCTCGACCCATGAATTAATGGATGTATCACAGTTAGTGGGTAAACCAACAAACACAACTCGACAGCCAACAAACCTAGCTCGGAAGAGATGTGTGGCACCTAAAAAAAGCGTAAAACATGGCCATAGCCACATTTATATAGTTTGACTGACTTATAGCTAAACCTATCAACCCTCTACTCTTCATTCAATGTGGGATCTTTCCCACCACATTTCAAAACCGTTGACAGTTCAAAAGGAGGGATAAGCCTCAAACCCGAGACCTTGCCTACACAAACCCATCACTCCAACCAAATCAGCATGGAGCCTGATTGAGCTGTTTAATGAGCTTGCTGATTTTTTTATAAGGACAAAGCAGGACTGTGTAGAGGGTAGTGAACATGGAAGTTGCAGAAAACTAAGTTTTTGAGGCACTTAGAGGCAGAATCAGAACTCAGAGTAAAAAGAAAAGTTTCTTAGAATTTTGACAAAATGATAATGGTGGTCTTATTTTTCCATGAAATGTAGTATATTTTATGGTGTAGGTGTGTTTCGGTCACATTTAGATAGTAAAATTAGTGTGGAGAGCCTGTAAAGCCACAAGTGAACTTGTGGAAAATTTTTGATAGGAAATCAAAGTCTACAAATTGGCTTTTAAGATTCATTTCAGCTATAAAAGTCTATTTTTCATTATTGAAGGGTTAATTTTACTTAGTTGGGTAATAATATATCAATTCATGATTACATGAATCTAGAGATGTAGCCTTTGGGTGAACTCCATTAACAATTTCTTGATGTGGATTTATTTTCAGCATGTGAAGCTTTTGATCAGGTAAAAAACAATTTTTTGATTAATTGATTAAATTGATGAAACAAACACTTAACTGGTTAAATTGAATTTAAATGAAATTGAAAATCCATTCTCCACAACCTATAGAATGAATGCACATTTTAAATTTTAAGAATTAACATTAGATTGAGTACATTTTCAAATTCAACTTATTATTAGATTTAAGGATTTGTATTATTTCCATTTGATTATGGGAGTTGGATTTTTAAAATGACTAATTGATTGATAAGGGTAAACTAGAAAATTGGGATTTCAAAACACCCTAAATTGGTTGTACTAAACACCCTTGATCAAATTTTAAGTTTGAAAAAATTAAGTATCTGAAAATTTTAAAAATTACAGAAAAATAAGTACCATTTTTTTATCATTAAATGTGGAAGAGGACCCAAAATTATCTTACGAGACCATTCATGTTGGTCGAGTGGTTAGGTGAGTTGGATTTAGCTCAGGAAAGCTATCGGGTGAGTTATATTTAGCTTGGGAGAGAGAGGTTTCGATGTGGATTTTTGTGGGATGAAGACTTAGCTTGAGGTGATGGGGAGAAGCTTGTTGAGATACTTAGCAAGAAAGGTTGACTTGTTGGAGTCATGGAGATTAGGAAAGTTAACCTTGGGGGGTTACAAGTGAAGGCACTGAGAAGAAATAAAGGGATCTCACTACGTTAACTCGATGAGCTAAGAAAAGCCCAGCGTGGTAGAAGCTGGGTGAGCACCTCAGTGAGGTGCAAGGATAACTTAGATCCTCTAGAATCATGAGCAGTGACACATAAACAAGGAGGGATTGCTAAGCTGTCTTGGTGAGCCAAGTGTAGGGGGAAAGTTCATTGTGGAGGCCACGATGAGTTGGATTTAGTGAGATCTCCTAGCTTACTGATTCAGAGAGGATTTTTGGGGATTGGTGAAGGTTTACAGATAGGTTGGATTGGGGTAGCTTAGACACAACTCAAGGAGTTACATGTGGAAAATGGTGGAGGGCCCCAAATCAGAGCCAAGATGAGAAGATATTGGGCCCAAGATCGACATATCAAGTGAACTATAGGTCATCCATGATGAGGGGAAAATATCGGGTGTTTGAGCTAAGGCCAACCAAGAAACAAATGAGGTCTTTCCAAGTTAGCTTGAAGATCTAGGGTTATGTATCTCAGGTGAGAAGGTGACAGGGGAGGAAGGTCGACTCATTAAGATGTTTGCAAAGTTCTGGTAGGGTTTGCAAGAGGAGGGATATTTCAACATAGTGAGTTCACGTGGGTGTTAGTTTGGGGTAGGAATAAACATGTAGGCCAAGCTCACAGCACATGGAGATTTGTGTGGGAGGTTTTCCCAGAGTTGTCTGAATCTGAATAGTTTGGAGTTTTAGAACTCCAAGGTTTGGATATCACTGGGTGAGTTGCATGAAAAAAGGGAATTTTTTCCCAAAACCCTACACATTTGAGGTCCAATGAAACTTTTTGGAGTCAATAGATTTTTTTAGGGTCAATATTGGTAGAATTTTTGGGATCACGTTGTTGAGTTAGTGTTTGGGTGACAAAAAGCTTGAACTTTGAAGTTCAAATTTCAGACTTCATGAACCGAGGTGATCAAAATTCAGGAGTGGGGAAACATCCGAGCTATGTTTGGAGGAAGAAGGGTGTTTGAAACCTGAAGGGCTCGACAGTGACGACATGAGGAGCTCAAATTCTAAGGAGTTTGAGGGTCGAGCAAATGATAACCTACCGAGCCATCCATGGTGAGGCAAGTCAAACATGAACCTACCAAAAAAGTGCCCCTTTTTTCCCCACTTGAGTTCAGAAAAACATCAACCCACCAAGAAAATATGTAATGCGTTGAGCTATGTAGATGGGGGAAGTTTGGAAATAAAATACATCACTCAACGAGCTATTTCAAAGCTTAGTGAGATGCTTAGATAATGCACAAAGGTCAAAGAGTACCCTCCACTAAAATTGAGTTAATTTTTTCTCTACTCATGTGTTTTTCACAAAATTATAGTTGATAAAAATAGGGTTCAACTCCCTACATGATAAAATCATCAAAAAATGAATTTGGGAGGATTTGAAAGTCTAAAATTTTAGATATTCCTCTACCTATGAATAGTCCTAGGATAGCTAAAAGTGTAATAAATGAAGTATGGGCACACATCCTTCTCCCACAAGGGAGAGTACAATAGGCATGGGAATTATGTAAGGCTCCCATAATGTGATGTAATAAATTATGGTTCCCCTTGTGGGTGATCTAAAACCTATAAATATGAAATTCCACCCTCTCTTGTTAAAATTTCCTCTATAAATTATAAGGGGAGCCCATTTACAAAGGGCTAGATATTTTACTCTAATGCAACCCTTTTTTCTCTTTCTTTATAGGGTAGCTATAGGGATTCAAACCTTCTCATTAGAGAAATGTAACGAAACTTCATGCCTTCCTCCTATGAAATGATGTACTATGTAAAATCTATGAGCAATAAAATTATGTTTTTGTTAATTCTTCTAACCTTGCATGAGTTTATTGTTTCACCTTTCCTCTCATCATTATATAGGTTCTTTTTACATTTTTATCATTTCATTGCAGGTTTGTAGGTGATGTTGTGTTTATCTGAATATGGTATTGGGTGTAGTTTTAGTCTGTGATTCTTTTCCACCCTTTTCAGACTCATTCTCCTCCATTTTCATGCATTGTGGACTGTCCAACACACCCTTTTCTCAGTGCTATCACCACCATTAGTGTCAGATTTCCATTTCCATGAAATATCTCTCTCCCTATTTCCTTGGAAGCTTTAGAATAGGATTAGTTAGGTGTTTCTCTACATTTAGGGTTAGCTGTAGTAGTAGCATTAGTACGACGAAGTCATCCTTCTTCGGAGGTCCATCTCAATCCCGCAAGTCCCATAGCTTGAGAGATGGTACCCATGTTACCCATTCACACCAAATGCCTCAGTTAGAAAAGCTAGTAATTCAGGGGGTGTTGTGATTTGGTGATAATAGTTTTGGCATGCTCGGTGGGAGAACATTCAAGTCAGATCATTCACAACAAGTTAGTGTGATATTGTTGAAAGACCTAGCGCTTGGAGGAACTTTCATGAAAATTCATACTTTGGAGAATGCATTGCATTCAACATTTTAGATTTCAAAGGTTACAAAGTAGGGCCCAAGTTCTGAAATGAATTTTTTGGGGTTTCACATGTGTAGAATAGGTCGTAAATTCCAAAAAGAGTAGATTAGGAGTCATAGGTTGTAAAGGTGGATTTAAATTCTGATTTGGGAATTTCATACTTTCGGGGTCATTTTTCATTTCAAAATTTTGGATTTCATAGGTTGCATTGCATTTTAGATTTTAGAGGTACCACTAGACTTTGCATTTCATAATTTAGAGGTTCTTATGCATGAGCCAAGTTCTAAATTTCAAATTTAAAATATTGATAGGTGCTAAACAAGGTCTAATTTCTAGAACCATTTTGGTCCCTTCAAAGTTATTATTTCCATTTTATCAAGTTGTTGTAGTATTGATCAAATATCAGCCTTAAGAGGCACATGCAAAGCATAACTTACGACTCCATTGGTATACGTAACCAAATTTATGAGTTACAAACTTTCCCTTATTTCCACCAATTTCTATCCATTTTTCCTTCCACATCTTTTCATTTTCTTCCATTCCATGAAGTTTTGTAATCATGACCTCATTTCCCACTTGGAATTCACACTTGCAGTAACATCCATATCAGTTCAACCCACCTCCAAATTTCCAAATTTATCTCTAAGCTATTTGAACACCCCTTAAGGACCATTTTATGATGATAAACAACAGTGTACATACTCCTATGCGCAAGATATAGGTCAATTTGGCTATCTACAAAGCTATGAAACTTTTAAAGGTCATTAGTATGTAGATGATGGAGGGTACCTTACACCTGGAGATGTTGATTTGTAATTGAAGATTTAAAAAATAGAGGCTTGTATGGTGCAGGCTCGAGATACATTTCATATGAAGGCATTCAATATCGGTTTTAGGACAGCTCGTCCATGGATCAGACTTATGGAAAGAAATTACAACCCACAACAAAAGCTACATTTCATAGTTGAAATTATTCCTCAACTTGAAAGATGGATTGAGGAAGTTGAGGCCTATGAGTATGATGTTAGTTATTCCTGTCAATGGTAAAATTCCACATTACCATATTATATTCCTTTCACCATTCCCTAATCAGTTCCATTTCAACCTGAATATTATTTCCCTATATTTTTACCTACTACCCCCATTGTAGATTATGATTTTGCATCTCCTATTCTTCTACCCCATCTTGATTTTTCTACATTTTCCATTCTAAGAGTCCCTCCCCTCCATAAAAATTAGAGATTAAACTTTCCTTCCCACCACCAATAAAGTAGAAAATAGTTTGATCCCAACCCATCCCTCCTCTTTTATTCCCAAAACCATGTTAGAAAGAAACTTAAGAAACCAGTCAAGAGGGAAAGTAATGAGAAGATCTCAATAATGAAGAAATCATTTTTTAAAAAGAATTGGGCCTTAAGACTTTGAATTGATAAAATTACCTCATTGGTTAAGCCTTCCTAATAGGTCAAGGTTAGAGAATAGGTGGCCAAAAATGATTTTTTTGCAACAACAAAGCAAGAACAGGTAGAAGAAGACCAACAATCTACTTGTTCCAAGTGTAGTGTTCACACTTGTTGGACCCCTAGAATATTGACCAAGTATGAAGGTGCGCGGGTGCATAAATTCCTAGTTATGGAATGGTGCTCAAAGAAAAAGCACACAAAGGATGGTTTAAGAGAAGGGTTTAAGGAATATCATAGCACACGTGAAACACGAGGATAGAACCAAGGGTTTGGGACTTAGTCAATTTGGAGGTCCAGAGCAAAACATGTGAAAAACATGACCTAGTTGCACATGGATAAGGTGCCAGCTTGGTGACAGATTGGCCCAGGAAGGAGCATGCTATAATCTTATAGAAGCACATCATGAGCTAAAGTGGAAATATCAGGCCTGGAGAAGCATGCTCACATGGAGGACCACATTTAGACACTTGGCACCGGATTTGAGGGTGTTGGAGGGTGAATTGGCAGTCCAGGAAAGCTATAAATATAAGCACCTATAGAGTAAAAAAAGGAGAGAGAGAGATAGAGAGAGAGTATGGGCGGAGCTCTAGAGAATTACTGTGAGGAATCTTCTAGTAGATAATTACATTTGGGAGAGGATGTATTAGGCATGGGATTGTAATTTTATTTTTGAATAGCTTAGTTACATAATTCCAGTTACAATGCATGACTGCGGTCTACTTCTCTGTGAAACTCTGTAATGGCTCAATGGATGTAATGAGGTTACATGTTATATGTATACATGAATATAAATGATTCTGATGAATACTTATCTCTCATGAGTCATCTTTCCTCTCATGCTAAGTCTGGGTGCTTGTATGTTTCTTTTTGAAATGATACACATTATAGATTCTTTTAAATATTCTACTTGAAATGACTGCAATGATCTAGAGGTCGTTCTGAGCCCTATGGTTCTTGTATGTTCTGAACCCTTTTGAAGGTCATTTAAACACAAATAATAGATGATGTTTCCCACTAAAATCACATAAAAGAGAGACTCGGCACCCGTGCGTTCCTCGAGTGAGCCCCCATCTTTCGTTGGGTGATAGGCTGACATGCATGGGATTCCTTTCTTTATGTTAAGGGTAAAAATGAATACATATCTGTTCCATTTCTGGGACATCTTTTTGAAATTGTAGTGGGAATTAGCATACATCATGATCTGTGTAATGGGTAATGATAGAGTGATTAATGTTGGAAAGTGTTGAATCATGGTTTAAGAGCACAGAGGGTGAATTTACTCAGAGATTCAGCACTAGAATTGAGTTTGATGCACGTGGATGGGTAGAAGAGAATCTCTACCATGATCTATATGAAACTTTTTTTTGCTACTTCCTTGTGGAACTGTATGAATGGCTCTCAGCCTATGCATCTAGATCAAGTTTGTGTTATGGATCACATGTGTGGACCCAAGAAGTATAAAAAAGGCTGTAGGATGCAAATCTGACATGGACCCATGTTGTGAATCTTTGGTGGAAAGGATTATTGGCTAGATACACTCTAGAGTACACCATTTCCACATATTACTATCCAGAGGTTGTTGAGTTTGAGTTTATACGGAATCCCAGAGGATCTTTTCTACATGTTATCTCTCTGGATCTAAAGATCTTGATGATTACCATAAGTTTAAAGGCATTCCCAATGGCTGACTAAACCATTCTAAGCACTAGGTGAGGTAGCTAGGGTGGAGGAAGATGGAAAATGTCACGATAGAGAAGGATAGGGAGGAAAGATGACTCAAGTATGGTGAAGTGTTTGAAAGGGAGATTACTAGACAATGCGAGGTTACAGGTGTGCTGGATGTATGGCGACAAATGTTGTGGGAAGGATTTGAGGTTCATGCAGAGGACATGGAACTTGAGCAGTCTTTGCGACTCCATCTTGGAAAGCACATGAGAGAGACCCCTTCGAATTCTCATGAGAGTTCATCATGTGGAGAAAGAAGAACTATTAGCGCGCATCTGAGCCCCCTAGTGACTAGACCTTGGCACTTGGTTTTCCAGATCAGGGGGAAAATATAGCCAGTCTAGTTGGTTACATTGGAGGTGATCAATCTACACCCAGGAGGTATGATTTCTCATTTTGGACTTCTATGGCTACAAACAACAGCCTAGTGTTAGGAATTTTCAGTCAAGGTATAGGCACACAAGCATTTGGTCTCACATCTAAGAGTAACACGGGGTATACAATTGGCAGTGGGGCATTTTTGTAGACTGTAGGTGCGTAGCTCAGTGGAACTATGGGGACCCTTGGCATGCCACTTCAGGACCTAGTGGGCCCGGTGGATCTGGTGGTTCGGGACCTGGTGGACCAGGTGGGTTAGACGGCGAAGGAAACATGAAACCAAAGATCTAGTGCAGGAGGATTTGGGCCCCAACGACACCCACAAGTTTTCTTTGAAATGTCTCTACATTTTCCTGATTATAGAGGTATTGAGTATACTACAAAACATGTTCACAAATGTGAATTGCTATGGTGCACAAAGGGTGTCACAACCCCATAATGGAAGGCTAGTTAGTTTGTAACCATATTGCAAGGGTGCGTGCATATCTGGTATAGGAAATATGACCCTCATCAAACAGTGGTGGACTATACTACTTTAAAGAATGTATTCTTGGTAGATTTCCAAATTCCTAAGTTTGAGTAGAAGAGCACCAGCACTTTGAAGGATATTCAACAAGGAATGGTAGAGAGTGTGCGGGATTATGTTGTGTGCTTTAAAAATATCTTGTCTAAATTATCATATGATATTTACCCTTCACAACATGCTCAGTGGTTTTTTGGGGGGTTAATCACTCCTTTTAGAAGGGCCTTATCTCATAAAACTTTTACAGACCCATGCGAGGCATTATAAGTTGCCCTGTGTGCCGAAGCTATTCATAGTGTTGATACTGGCATTATCCCATTCTTGGAGGCTTAAATTAGTGCTATGGCCAAGCAGTTGGAAAAATTGTCTACAAACTCATCCCATGAGACTCACAGTGGTTTATGGTGCACAAATTGTGAAGTAGAAGGGCACGTTAAGGATAATTTCCCTTGGAGGACAGTACATGCCATGGCAGTAGATTATGAAATTTTTCATTGGGACCATGATGCAAGTAGGTGCCCCTTATTGCAGTGTGCAATCCATAAGAATGTATCTTGTTACTAAAAAATTTGCACTTCTACAACCCATGATACTAAGGACTGTATGCTTGTTGATCAGATCCATGAGGCCATCGATCATGGGGTACACCAGACAGGCATTGCCAACAGTTCTAAGGGTGATGATCACCATTATGAGGAACGCGTAGGTGGAGGTGCGCATGGAAGAGGTTTTCGAGGAGGGTTCTGTGGTCATGGAAACCACGGATAAGGAAGGATTGAGCTCCCACGTGGAAGTTGTTTCAATTGTGGATCTACAGATCATTACAAATGTGAATTCTTGGACTTGTTGTAGTGCTCATGGTGTGGAAAGAAGCATAAGTATGAGGATTTCCCAAAATTATTTGAACACATGAATTAACAACATTGAAAAGACAAGGGAACTACAATGGTCAGTATTAAGAAGGTAGATGCCCAGTGGATGCCTTAGGTAACACAGGATGTAGGTTTGGATCCTTTCCTAGTAATAACAAGGGTAGAATCCATGCACAGAAGAGAGATACCAAGACAGAGGAAGCTGGTCTCAAGGGAAGAAGTAGTTCATGGAAAGTATCCAGACCTTGCACATCAGAAGGAGGTATATCAAGACACTATGGATGTCATTTGGAGCTTATAAGGGGAAATCCAGTGTCTAAAGGAGAAATCCAGGAGGGAGGAACAAGGAAGGAGAGTCGAGATGCCAAAGGATGACCTAGATGAGGTCAAGGAGGTGTGTAAAATTCTAAGGCAAGAGAATATCATTCCCTTACTAGGATCATGGTTGAGAGAGAAGGTACCATGTGCCAGAGGAGAGTGCAAGAGGTAGGTCTTGTATGTGAACCATCCCCCTCATAGCCTTGACTATGACAAGGAGATCATGTTGAATGTAGTTATAGATGGATGGCTCCTCATTAATATCCTCATTGACACTGGCATGGAGGTTAATGTTAGAACTTTGGATGTGTGGCATGAGATGGGAAGACTTGTGTTATAGTCAACTTTGAATGTGTTGTATATGGAAAATAATACTAAGGTGATTCCCATCAGCTTCTTAAAGGATGTAACTATTACTATCTAGGGAGCTAAGTTTACTGGGGACTTTGAAGTCTTGGCACTCACCAAGGTAGAAAATTTCCCATCACTACTTGGGTGCCCTTGGTGTTACAAGAACAATGCGTACCTTCAGTTCAAAAAAGGGTACATCAGCTTCAAAAACAAGGAGCAATGGGTCATTATACCCTTGGATGGTGGGAATTTGACACCTTATATCAAACCGTTGGGGGAAGAAGTTCTAGACAGGATATATGTGTGCTCAATCAGAGACCTAGAGATGATACACCCTACTAATGGGGTTATCCATTTTGATGATGCTCAGTCAGTGAGTGATACCACTAGTCTAGCATGTGAGAATTGGGTGCATGGAACTTATGAATTAATGGGATGGTAGTTAAGAGGGTCAATGACCAAGGTAATAAAGGCGTGCATAGTTCGGTGCCTTGGAGGAAAAGAACTACCCAGGTATTCAGGAGGCACCTTCCCTGAGATCTTTCTGCAGGAAGTGGAAGCTTAGTGGAAGAATGAGAAGGAATGGAGAGGGATGTTAAGTTATGTCTTGCTTGGAAGAATGGCATGGTGGTGGGCTACGCATTAGGAGAGCCTTTTTGAGTGGCAAAAGGTAAGAATTGATCTCTCTATTATATTCTCTAGGAGAAATGTGACCACCATCATCAAGGACTACCATGGGAAGGAGCCCGCCTATTTCCATATCCATGAGTGTGAGAATATCTGGAGAGAAGGTGTAGAATATTTACCACCATCTCTCTCTGTGCACAAGTTTTATTCTACACTGCAGGGTTGCGTACGCAAATGGTACATTCATTCAGAGACATGCCACAAGATAAGGAATTGGCAAGAGCTCGCGACTGACCTTATTCACATCTTTGAGTATCGGAGTACCAAGCCATTAGTTGATAAGGCCTTATTGGGTATCAAGTGCCTTACCATGGGGGATAGTGCCATGATGGAAGATAGGCTGTTGGAATTACTAGGTGAACTAGGATTGGAGGCACACTTTGAAGAAGTAGAGGAAATATAAGAGTTACAAATTGAGGGCGCATGTTTGAAAAAGGATAAAGGAAAGTTGGTGTATGTGATTGATGGAGAGGAATCAGAAATCTTGGATGTTATCCACTCAGTAGGGACACGCAAGGTAGTGAATAGTGCTGATACTCATGCGTGCGCCTACCATGAACCCTTAAAGAAAAATAAGGTTAACATCGGTTTAGGAGAAGAACCTAATGAAGCTATTATTGGAGACTACTAGTTGAAGAAGGGAGTATCTAAGATCATTGATATGATGTGTGAATTTGAGGATTTATTCCTGTGTAGATACCATGAGCTTAAAGGAATTCACCATTCCTTGGGGGAGATGAAGATAAAACTAAAGGATGGTGTGTTCCTAGTTAGGAAAAGGCCCTACCAGATGAATCCCAATTTGCGCATGAAGGTTAAGGAGGAAATATAAAAAATGATAGCTTCTGGGATCATTAAGGCAGTGGAAGAGTCAAAATGGATAAGTCCAATGGTAATCAACATCAAGAAGGATGGGCGGGTTAGGATCTGCATGGATTATAGGGAATTGAATGTAGTTTGTGTAATTGATCCCTTTCTGAATGCCTTCACTGAAGAAATTTTAGAAGGATTCGTTGGGCGTAAAATCTATTCCTTTACGAATGGATTTTTAGGGTACCACCAAGCCCAGATTGCAAAGGAGGACTAGAAGAAGATGACTTTCACCACTGAGTGGGGAAGTTTTGCATAAAAGGTCATACCCTTTGGGTTGAAGAATGCACCTACTATTTTCTCACACATAGTGGTGCAAGCATTCCAATATTTCATACATAAGTTTCTTCAGGTCTATTTGGAATATTGAACAGTGAATGGTCTAGTTATGTACCATTGTGACAATTTAAGGTTAATGTTTGAGAGGTGTAGGCAGTTGAGGATATCCCTCAAAATCAAGAAGTGTGTGTTTTCTACACCCTTTGGGACTTTAGTAGGGCATATCATATATATGGAGGTCTTCCTGGTATATCCCACTAAATTTTTAGGTATTTTGGGGTTAGGGGAGCCTCCTAGCTAGAGTACAATGCGTGGATTCCTTGGGAATACAGGATATTACAGGAAATTTATTAAAGGATATGCCAAGATCACCATGCCTTTAGAGAAGCTTCTTAGACATAAGAGTGTCTTCCATTGGGGAGAGGCACAATAGAGGGAGTTTGATACATTACAAGATAGGCTTGTCACCACACCTATATTACATTTTCCCTCTTGGGACAGGCCTTTTCATGTCCAAGTAGATTCCTCAAGGACCGGTATTGGAGCATTGCTTGCATAGCCAAGTGAAGGGATTGTTGATCATCCTCTATGTTTTGCAAGCAAGAAGCTAATACCAACAGAGAAGAACTATACCACAACTGAGTGCAAGGCATTTTCAATGATCTACGTGCTCTTCAAGTTTAGACAATATCTGGTGGCAATAGCCTTTGTGTTTTACACTGACCACATGGCATTAAAGTATTGGTGAACAAGTTTGTTCTACAAGGGTGCATTTGTCAGTGGGTGTTGTTGTTTCAAGAGTTTGAAGTCACCGTTATAGTGAATACTAGGAAAAGTAATTGTGGACCTGATCATCTATCAAGAATTGATTCAGAGGAGGACACGCAGAGTATTGACAAGACAATGCCAGACATGAAACTATTTATATTGCAGCATGCACCCTCAGATTTGGAAGAGATTTCAGTATTTTTAAAGGAAGGTGTGGCACTGGAAGGAATGAAGACACTGGAGAAAAATTAGTTGGCCATACACATCGTGCCCTACATGTCAATTAGTGGAAACTTATACAAGTTAGGATGTGATGAAGTTTTACACATGTGTGTATTAGACCATGAATGCTTAGCCATCATAGAGGAAGCACACAGAGGAAGTGTGGGTGGGAATTATGCAAGTGATGCCACCGTGCGTAAAATATTAATGGTAGGTTTGTGGTGGGAAACCCTATACAAGGATTGTAAAGACTATTGTCAAGCGTGTGACCATTGTCAGTGCATTGGAAAACTTGGAAGGAGAGATGAAATGCCTTTGTTCCCTATCCCTAGCACAAAGCCTTTTGAAAAATGGGTAATAGACTTTGTAGGCCCTATTGCACTAGTGACGCATAGGACTAGGTCACGCTATGTCATCACTTGCACGAATTATCTAATAAGGTGGGTAGATGAAGCCCCAACTAAATATTTCATAGCAGCCATAATGGTAAGGTTCTTATGGGAGAACATTATCACAAGGTATGGATTCCTATTGAGTTTGACCAGCAATAGGGGTACGTATTTCTTGAATGAGACCATGAGGATCTTGTTATCAGAATTCATGGTGGCTCATCACAAGACTATGCCATATCATCCATAAGAAAATGGAACCATGGAAGCATTCAACAAAATACTGAGTCATACCCTGACAAAAAATTGTGATGTCGGAAGACAAGATTGGGATGAAAAAGTATCGGTAGTATTGTGGGCTTACAGGAAAATGTATAAAAGGCTGAACAAAGCCACACCATTTCAGTTGGTGTTTGGCACAGAAGTTATTCTACTAGTTGAATTCATGTTACCTTCTCTGTGAATAGCATGTGTAGGAGGTTTGGCTGATGAGAAAGTGTTGGAAGAAATAATTGAGGAGTTAATGAAATTGGATGAAAGGTGATCACTTGCCATGTGGAGCTAAACAATAGAGACAGTAAAGCAGAAAGCTTGGCATGATCGCCACATTAGAAACAAGAAGTTTAAGGTTGGGCAGATGGTTTTACTATATGATTCTAAGTTTTTGTACCATTTTGGGAAGTTGAAATTCCATTGGCTGGGTCCTTACACAATCTCGTACATCTTTGATTTGGGCACGTGCCAGTTATAAGCGCTAGATGGGATGAAGTTACCTAGACACTTCAATGGGAGTAGGCTAAAGCCCTACTATAAATAAGTCTTCTTGGTGTTTGTAAATAAGGTAGTTTTTCTAGTTAGTTTAGAAATTTCCCTTATGTAATCCTTTTCTTTTTTTTCCCTTTTACGTTGTTTTTTTACTGTGCACCTTGGGTGCCAGTAACCTTATTACTACTTTTGAGAATATGTGAATGTGCAGAGGACCACACATCATTTTAAGTGTGGGGTGGAGTAAAGTGGAGGAGCACATGGTTAGAGTGCCAAGGAATTTTATGTTAAATATCCCTGTTGAATGGCTTGGTTGAAAGAGGTGTATGGAGAGAAAAGAGAGAAAAAGGATGGTTGGTGCCAGGATAAAGCTACTCGTAAATCCCACATCCAAGGAGAAGAAAGTTCTTTAAGTAACATGAGGTAGGTGAGAGAAAAAATCATGAAAGAAGAATTGCCTTCAGCATTGGTTACGCACGCGCAAGAGTTTCCTGTCATGTTGGATTGGTTGCATGCGAGAAGGTTGGGGGGTTTCTACACAGGTGGGGTGCATGAGTGAAAGCACGGAAGTCAAGATTTATTTGAAAAAAATGCATTAAATGAAAAAAGTATGGTGGTAGGTGAAGTAACATTTAATTCTCAAAAAGGAAAAAATTATAAATAAGAGGGTTGGGACACTTCATTTTTCACTTTGCGTATAAGGATAATGAAGAACTTTTTGCACATTTGCAAACTAGGGCTTCCAAGAAATTGATCTGTGTGAAGGAGAATTTGAAAGGATTGAAGCATGAGTAACTAGTTGGGATTTGCCAACCTCGATGAAGGGATTTCATGGGTGTGGGAGAAAGTGTGAGAAGATTCCGTCTTGTGAAGGGAGTATCCCAGTTAGGTTTTGAAGAACTAGGGCACATGTTTAAAGAATTTTCTTCACAAGTTTGAGATCCAGGGTTGGAGAGAGTGGAGGAACAAAGTAGCGGAAGTAATTTGAAGTGGGTAGAAGACCTAGACAATGGCACCCAAGAAACCAGCTAGTACACCCAAAAAGGGCAAGGAAAAGGGCAAGGGAAAGGACAAGGGAAAACATCAAGAAATTGAGGCAAGCACAAATGAGGAATGGTATGTAGAAATGTAGTACCCAGATGGAGTGTTGTTGGGGAAGGAGTGGGAGTCCCATCTTAGGGATATGTCTGTAAATGATCATAATCATCAAACAGGTACAATTGAAAAGGAATTGGCGTTGGAGTTAGTGTGCCTGACAAACAAGAGGATGTCAGAATATTTGCCTATATATAATGACAACGTAAAGGTAAAATTGGAGAAGGTAGAGTTACTACAACTTTTTGAGTTTCCCTACTTCAGCAAACCTAAGCGGCTATACCAGTGGCTGATGTAGCGTGTGCACAAGGACTATTTCAACTTCGCGGGGCACAAGATGCACCTAACTCGTTAGCTCATTTTACAATTCACAGGCCTCATCTGTGAAGGAGACAGTCTGGAGGATGATTTAACAGAAAAGGAAGAGATCAAGGAAACTATTGCCACATTTTCTTGCAAAAAGGGGTCAAGGTACTATGATGTCACAAACATCAAGGATCTTGTAATGAAGATGGTTTCACACCTAGTGCCAAAGATAAATAGCCAGGAGAGCTGGACTCAAGTTAGTAAGCCATAGTTGAATGTATGTAGGAAGATCTTAGAGGGAACCATCTATAATTTATCTACTTTCATCACAGATGAAATTATCAACTGCGTGAAGGAGGAGATAGGATCCTATTTGGAATTGTGTTGCTAACCATTGTGTTTTTAGAAATTGGGTGCCGGACACATCAGATAAATTTGTATGGGAGTACCCTATTAAAGACCCCTCACCCACCAAAAGGTTTGAGAAATATGCTTGTGACACTATGAAAATAGTGCATAAGGCGCGCTTGGAGAAGTGGTATACTCACCTAAGGAATACATTCGGGGTAGAATGGAGAATTCCCAAACAACTGCTAACAACGACTATGGGAGAAGTAGAATTTTTTAGTGTATCAACATTTCTTCCTAGGCAGATTCAAACTGATGGATGAAACATGGAGCCCATGGTGCAAGCTCCCCTTTGCCTTCACATCTCAATACTTCCAAGCAAGAGTAAATAGGTTCAAGGAGTCCAAGAAGTTTAAGTTGGATCTTGGCAGTTTGGACCAAGACCACAGGGAAATGCACAAAGGGTTAGTCTACCCTAGTAAGCACATAATAAAATGCGTAGTTATCAATGAATTACAAAATGACAAGGT